>QANY01008662.1:385155-662717 GCA_003255025.1 Datisca glomerata
CTTGTTGAATTTTCTACAACAGAAACTTTTTTGTTTTGAGTTTGAGGATTAGGACTGAAATGAATGGTCTGAAATCTAGTTTTTACTCTCTTCTGGTTTGCACGTATTTAAGAAAAGAAAAAACGATGAAATTTGGGTATTTTACTGAGAAAATGATTAATTTGCCCGTTTGTTTTTTAATTTTTCAGTTAAACTTGGTGGACTGCTAGAACCGAATCTAACCAAAATATTATGCTAAATCAGAATTTAACAAGTGTAAATATTAACGTCAGAATATTATATCGTAATCTATAAAAAATTTAATACTTGATCAGAGTCTAGCGAGATAATTTAGTCTTTTTCTTATGAATAGTACACAATTTCATAAAAAAATCTAGGAGTCCTAATTTTATTTTATTTTCTTTGTGAAAGGTCTTACTCAATAATTTCTCACTTTAAAATCAGAAAGGGCATGAATAAGGGAGATACTAATTTTGGAGTTTGGAGTATGGACCACAACCAAACTACTACTACACATACTAATTGTGTTGAGTGGTAGATGACCAACACCATCTCAAACAATTTAACACTAATTCCAAATATAGAATCTAAAGACCTATAACTTTAAGCTAAATAGGAATTTACGCATATTAAGATCCCTAATGCATAGTAACATCATCTAATGAACTTTTTTTTCTCTTTCTTACCTTTCCCTCATTTCCCACTTCACATTGCTCTTTTTCTAAGTTGCTGATTGGTTCTGCTCAAGCTTTTAGTAGGCCAACCTGTAATTTCTTTCCATTTAAGCTTGGTATCATACTATTTGGGGAGTACTTCGTCCAAGATGGAAGCAAAAAGACCTTTAATTCCCATGAAAATGCCCATTAATATGTATGTTCGCACCTCAACCTACTTTTTCTTTTAGTAATCTGTTTTTGGGGTGCTATAAGAAGCTCTTTGAATTCCATATTGCACCATTTCTTTCTCTATTTGAACCTGTTTATGGTAAAAAATAATGCTGTGTAACATACTTGAAGCATCACGATTGTCTATTTATTTGAGACTGCGTGTGCGACTCACTCAATAAACTACACTGCGATTCAACAGTCAACATTAATTGTAAATTTAAAAATTGTCTTAATTTTGTTCACCAAACTGTAATAAAATTATCAATTATATTGGCATCCTACAATCTTCTTTTTCCCATGGTTGATAATTAAAATAAAATGGTGATCATTTTCTTAAAGAAGCTAACCACTTTAGATGTGTGAACAAATATTAGATATACGTAAGATATTAATAATTTTTAAGAGAAGTATGAGATTTAATTACCGTAAACTATTATTAACTCATGAAATAACATGATTGGTTCACGTTAAATGATAAAAGTTAATCGTTCTATAATTAAAAAATGTGTGGGAAAAGGGATGATTAGGTAGCTGTAGAAAGTGGGATTCTATGTCACCCGACCCACGTAATGTTTTGTTCATTCTCACGTATTTAAGGACCCAATCAAAACAATGCATGGCCATCTCTGTGTGTGTATGATATTTGTTGAGGGGAATGCTGTCTGGCTCGAGACCATTCATTTGAATCATTTACAACAACAACACCCTAATCTGAACGATTTCGGACCAGGCTTCATTCCCCCCAACTGAAGAAACTCACAACATTTCTTTCCTTTGAATACCCATCATCTTCTCCTACAAAAGCTGTAAGTTTTTACTCTGTTAATCTTTTCCTCACGTCAACCTCTTAATCACTTCTCCCTTCTTTTCTGTAGCACTCACTTAAAAACTCAGAATCTCTAATATGTTCATTCTTTTGCAGCATTATTCCATTACTTAATTTACATATTCTCATTTCTGTCTACAAATTATTTCATTCTGCTTTTACTTTCTAGAGTTAAATCTGTTTCTTCTTTTTTCATTTGTAAATACATTTTAATATCGCAAAGTTGGGGTTTCACGATCATACATGAGGATTCAATCATCTTGAACTGTGGGTTAATTTCCAAGTAATGTAATTCTCATTCCACTAGTCAAAAAAAAGTTGGGGTTTCATGTACACATATGGGTCCACAGTTTATCATTTTTTCTCTTTTTTATTTACCAAAATCGTTGAAAAATACAACAGAGTGTGGAAAAACGACTGAAAAGAGAAATAGCTATTTACATGAAGGAAAAAACAGAGTTTTTGGCACTTCAATTCTTTTAGCAGTTGAAATTGTTTGCCATTTTGTCTGTGCTTTGCTTGCAAAGAGTTGCAAAGAATATAAGCTTATGGGGTAGCTTTCACTTTTTATCTCTTTGCATATAAGAGAGAGAGAGAGAGAGAGAGAGAGAGAGAGAGAGAGAGAGAGAGAGAACAAGAAAGAGGGAGTAGTCTTTGGTATAAGTTATATCCAACAAAGTAGATCTTTGAATTTTACTCCTTTTTCACCTCAAGACTGCCATCATAACATCTTAGCTTTGCCTATTCCTCCCCTTTTAAAACACCATGTGGGATCAGATTTTTAACCTTTGTGGATCAGTTTTGCCATAAAAAACCTCTTCATTACCATAATACCATGTTTGTTCTCTTTTATTTTGGTAATTTAATCTCATTCTAACTATTGCCTTGTCTCTTCCCCTGCCCTATGCATCACAATGAGCTTATAAGCTGCACCATATAAATGAACTTAAGTCCTCTTCATTAATACTGCACATATACATTATAGTACTAGGACCCGCACTCATGATCAAATAATAGCTAGCTACTCGACATTTCACATTTTCACCTAAAAGATACTGAATTTGAAGTCTTATTACCCAACTTTTTACTTTGTGCCGGAATACTTAACCCAAATATTTATGACGTTATGTATACTCTTAACATTAATATATGTTCTAACTGTTCAAATACCTAGAGTTATTAGAAACTAGATATTATATAATATTCTCGGCGTAAGACGCAAGCATAACAATTACTTTCTTTTTAAATGTATAAATTTAATGTAAGTTGTATATGTTCAATATTTTGGGTTAAGTTAGCATCTTAGCTTAACAAATCTTGCATGCTTTAGCAATTCCATTAATTTCAGTGAACATAATTAATCCGTACATTAATGATATGCCATTAATTCACTTTGTATTAAGTCGTGATGTCCCAAGAGCAGTCAAAAGAGAAGAAGAGACACAATTGAGTATGTATGAGAAAAAAAAGTAAATCCTATATGCTAAAATTAAGCAACTATTTGGAATTCCTTCTCTCAAATCTCAATGTTGTACGTATTATGGGTTTCCCAAAGCATTTTTGGGTGTGCTTTTATATTTTTATTTTTTTCGTGAAAATTGTAATAAAGCATTCAACCAAAATTATTATAAAGATTGTAAAAGTCTATTTTAAAAAAGATTTAAAGCATGATTTTGCTGGCCATCACAATCACCAGATTTTTCTTTGCCAAATATAAAGCTATTTTAGACCTCACAAAAAGAATCAGGTGGAAGTTCTTCCTCTTGTTTCACGTGCATTTGTGTACTCAAATTTATGGGAAAAAATTAATCAAATTTAAGAGCATGTTAATTAGTAATATAATATTTTTCTGCATCATAAAATTATATATTTCACTTTGCAAAAACCTAAAAATAGTAACCAACAATCATATCGGTTAATCCGATGGCCTCCTACTAGATTGTGATGTGAGATACGACAACAATACGATTGCTCATACACAAAATATAGTCCAATTTTTTTGTCCTAACTAGATGAATTAACTTAATGGTTAAACTTTCACATCCTTATCGTAAGATTTACTTCAATTTCTAGTAGAGTTTGTAATTTTGTAAAAAACAAATATAGTATAAAGTAGACAAAAATGTGGTTTTTGTGAATGGTAAAACTTATTGTTCGTTCTATTGTATTACTGAAGTTTTATACAAAAAGTTTACAATCTCAATATAGAAACATAATTACACTCATCGTGAAGATTAACAAATTATATCAAGTAAGGGAGAACATATTAGGCAATAGATGATAATTCCTTAATGAAGAACTATTCCTTAATACTTAGAAATAATAGTATTTAGACAATTTTAAATTCCAAATATAAGATGTTAGTTGTTACCGAAAATCTCAACCGTGAGGTGGCATGCAATCTCCTCTCCACGTAGGGGTCCTCTCAGGTGGGAATCTGCACAACCAAAGACAAAGAACTCTAAGGCGAAGAGAATCGGGGGGAGAGGGGGTGTTTCCTCGTCGAAGAGCCTTCGATGCTTAAGTTAGTATCCCCGAGAAATTTTTGTAGAGTTTCCCTTAGGAGAGAATTGCTTACCTTATACCGTTTGTAAATAGGGTATTTATACCTAAAGCCATGGAGGAGAATGCATGTCGAATAAACTTCGAGCGAGATGACAGTCTCTCCTTGATATGACGAGCTGGGGGCGGCATTTAATGCATTTGTCCCCCCAAGCTGACGTAAAAGATGGTGCATTAAATGTCGACTTATCTTTAGTCACGCCGAACGTGGTGGATGTGACCATTTGGTGGCTGATTCGACGCTTCATCATGGCGACTGAAGTCGACCAGCGGCTGCCGCAAGGGAGAAAACGCCACGTGGAGTGCTACTTTTGGCGAATAAGAATGATGCTTAACACAGGGCTAGCTGACCCCCTACGTCAGATCCTCGTCTCGAGGCTTTCTAGCTTACGTTGGTCGATATGGCCCGAGTTCCTTAGAGACCGACCTGGTCAGATCAGTTCCCATTCCTTTTAGGGGCTCAGTTCTTCAATCCCTTTTTCTGGAGTAGAGCAGAGACCTCTGTCATGGCCTGCCACATAGTAGTGCGTTATCGGTAGTCTGAGAATACACATAACATAAGATTAGCCATAGTTATTACTAAATTCTAAAATTAGAGTTTTTGCAATTTAATTTCAAATTTGAAATTTTAATGTTGTATTACAATTTTACCCTTTGTTAGTACAATATAATGAGTTAGACAAATTTCGGTGAAGATGGATTTTATAGAGTCCTCTACAACTAATTTCCTAGACAAAGCCACCAAATCTCTCCATATCTGCCTCCAAGTTAACCAAGTCAAGTGGATATTCCAACTAGATTCCATCTAGGTGGTTTTACATCACTTGATAGAGTCTTCCAAAACAAACTTTCATCAACTTGGTTTGATCAAACTCAATTACTCATAATAAAATGATACATGTACATGTAATATGTGGTTAATGATAATAACATACATATATAAATAAATAATAGCATGCAACATGAACATATGTATTTATGTATGTGGTGCACCGAAGGGTAATGTGAGGTTCTTTCCAAATAAATAGATTTATCCATCACATTGAGATGTCTCAAAATACAATTAAAAGGCTTTTTGGCCACATTTATCCAACACTATTTTCATTAATAATAATTATTTTATTCTTTATTTATCTCATTGGGCTTTAATTATAAAGCGGAGAGATGAAAAATCTTTAAAAAGTTTCGGATATAGGAGAGAAAAATACTCATTTTCTCCTTAACCAAAATAGCTTCCTTTCTTATTTCTCTCATTTGTTTTTAGCTGCAATTTTTTATGGAGTACGTAGAGAACAACTTTTTGAAAATTTTGGGATATATGTGAGGGGGAGTTTTTTCAAAAAAAATAATGGAGGAACTTTTTTTAACACGAGAGAGAAAGAGATGAGAGGGAATATTTTCGAAAATAGTGAAAAAAATGTCTCCGTCCTGAAATTATGTAATATATAACTATATATGTATTTATACTATTATGTAGGCTACATACTAATACTATTATATAGGCTACATATAAAATAGTATATGATTTATACATAGCTATACATATATGTTATAGACCCGTATTTTTATATCATATGGATTGTATTTTTCTTATATTAAGTTATTGGTGATATCAGCGATTAGATATAACATAATATCTCAGTTAGGCTAGACATTTAGTATCATCGTTATCTAGGTCATCTCAATGTATTATTAAAATAAAATAAAATAATCAACAATAGAATAAATAAATAAATCAACAATACCTAAAGGAATGTCTACTATCACAGGCGGAGCCAAGACTCGGATTCAGTGAGATCAGTGGCTTGGATCTTATTTCTGATGTTTTTTATACTATTCTAATATATATATATAGACATATGTAAGAGGGGAAAATAAAACTATTAATATTAGTTTTTCCATTGATTTTTTTTTTCATTTTAGCACTATGCTCACTGCTGTTCTGTACGAAAGCTATTCTCAAAGCTCCAAAATAGTAGATTCTTCAAAATTTTCGGAGAAAAAGATATCATGAATCCAATTCTAATCAAACAAATCTACAAGAATAATTCTAGAGAAAATATCCATAGTTTCAAGCAAAATAGTTATGCAATTGCAATAGAAGTCCTTTTTCAAGTGAACAAAAATAGTAAAGCTTTATCAGAGACAATGATTTTCTCCCATGATATTGCACATCGTGTCATTCCTTTCGTTGATCAAACTATCAAAACTTACTGTATACTTGACAAATTTCACTCTACCTCTTCTAGTTTTTATCTGGTTTTGCTAATTTTTGACTCAATAGATTCTTCGCTGTGATATTTTCTGGCAATAGAGACTACTTTTTCCGGATGGATTTGCTATCTGCTTTGTTTGTTATGCTTAACCAAAATTTTCCCATTTGTGCACATCAGTGACAATTAGCTAATTGTTTGCTGTCATTCATCTTAATCATGTTTGAGAGGGAGGGAGGGAGAGTGAGAGAGAACCCATTATCTGAACTCGAAGCTCGAGAGCGAAAGAAACATAGTGAGAGAGAGATCTCGGGACCTTACATTTATAGTAACCAATGTACTACGTAGTTTAAAGTGTGAATATTTCAGGACATGAGAAAATGACTTACTTACAAAAAAAAATTTTATTCTAAGGTAAGTACATAATTATATATGATTCATTAATTAAAAATTATTTATATATATAATTATCGATTTTTTATCTAATTATTGATAAGTGAGACAAAATATCTAATGTGAAATTAGATAATTAATATATTATTAGATAATAATTTGGATCAACTAAATATGTTATTTGTGAAATAACAGATAATTTAGTTGATACGGATAATCAGATATGTTAATTTTGAATTAACAAATATCTAGATATTTAATTTGATTAAAATAAATATTTAATACGTAGTATTTGCCACATGTCAATTACTGATTGGGTATCCGAAATTGACATGGACTACTGTAGTGCCACGTGACACTACAGTAGTGGGAGTGCAACACTGTAGTGTGTCGTGAGGCAGCATGGCACTGCAGTTGTGCACAATAGTAGTGGGACCCACTGCTATTAGTAATTTTATAATTAAATATTATTTCAGTTATCCCAAAATATCTGATACACCATTATTAAGAAAAAATATACATATATTATTACGATGTCCTAAGATAATAAATGAGTTCAATCAATCAAGAGTTGAGAGAAAAATCAGAAAATTAGTTCATTAATCAAGAGTTGAGAGAAGAACACAATTCTCAAGGCGTGATTTTTCTACGATTAAGAGTTAATCAAATCTCTAAAAGTATCATTTCACATTCTTTTAGAGAATCGTCTCACAAAAGTCTTTCTCAGTAAAATCTCTAGATCTCATGTGTTGTGTACATCTAGAGACAGAAAAGTGTCTTCCTTATATTCTACGTACCCACACACATCCTAGTGCGTTGGGGATTGACTTGAAAGATGTTGGTATGGGTTTCAGAGTCTGCTGATCGTTGGAACGATTTTGTGAGAACGAAAAATCGATTGGTTTCGCAAGGATGCTTGATTTAGACTAGAAGAGGTATATGATTCCTAACCTTTTATGTCGTTAATTTAATATATGTATATAATAGATCCTGACTGATTGAAAAATATTTTCAATAAAAAGATTTTTTTGTTATCATAACGTTGCACGATTTTGTTTTATTAAAAGATTTGATTTTAATTAAAATTTTAATTTTTATAATGACCTTGCGCCATACGCTTCCGCCGCGCACGCGTCTCGACGACCAAAAGAATGAATGATACAAAAATGATGCTGATCTTTCTTTGAAGGAAGCTGAAAATCCAGACTTCTTATTGTTGGAATATGTTCAAAAAATAGCGTGTAATAACTATTTATTATATTTAATTATTTCTCAGACATTAGTATTATTGACTTGTTATGAATAAATTGAAAGTTTTATTAAAGCGTGTTAATAAATTACTCAAGTCTTGAAACTTTCATCAACAAACGAATAGTGAAGACAGAGACATCTCCAGATGAACTTTTATGAGAAAGTTCATAATGATATTCGTAGTCTTAAAATCAACTAGGTAATCAGATTCGATTATGATTGTTAGGTTGAACCAATGAATCTAGACATGTTATGAACATGTTGAATAAACCGGTAACAAATTAGTTTAGAGTCCAAAATCGGTTACTTAGCTCTAAATCTGATTGTTACACCTTAAGGGTATTTTTGTAATTACCTCAATTATGATGTGAATACATAGCTTGACTTAGTTAGTTATAATCTTTGATACGTCAAATGAGTGAGTTCGAATTAGCGGGCAATACCTCGACTGTTGGGATTATAATTCAATTAAATTGAAGTTACGTGATTCACAGATATAGAAATTCATGGTTGGATTGCGAAAGTAACAATATCACCTTATGCTTTATTGATGGTGTGTGTAAATAAATAAACTTGGTCAGGTATTCAATGAATTGAGTCACTGATTAAGACTTGTGAATTGTAGGAGACAATTCACTATTATATCTTTATTATTCACAGTCAATAAATGAGTTAAGTAAATAATAATAAAATGATAATTTTACATTTCACTCTTATTATTGATATTCACTATGAGTATTATATTAAAATATTATGTGGACTGTGAACTGTGATTCCAGCGTGAATAGTAATTTCGGCATGAACAATACTTTCGCATGAACAGTAATTCGACGTGAACAGTACTCCGATGATGGTTTCGAGGCGACAACGATCTTACATCAAATTTATAAAAATACAACTATTGTGACAAAATAAATTATATAAAATTCTATGCCTCAAATTTGGCGTACATCAATTCTAAATTGAAATAAAAAGGCCTAGAGCCGATGGTTAGAGATCTAATCACATAACACATTCAAAACGGTTTTGAATTTACTATACAAAATCATATGTCAATATCCACAAAATTCAAGATACGTTTATTTCAAATATCTATACGCATAATCAATAATCTATGGCTCTGATACCAATTACTGGGAACGGTAGGTTTTAAAATTAACTAAAGAATAAGTTTGAACCACGAACGGTTTGTGTGTGGAATATAAAAAAATTTCAATGAACTTATTTAATCAAATTAAATAATTCAAAACCAAACAACGTGTGATTACGCATATATGATATTAAACGAGAAAATAATGTTAGAAACAATTTTTCACATATACTTTGTATCGGAGAATTTCTGAACTGGCAGAATTCCTTTGAGCGTTCTTTGTGTTCTACAAGCTCCGAGATCTGAATCTCGCACTTGAACTCCAAAAATGATTTGAGAATTTCATCCACCAACAACCACCCATTAATTTCAGAAATATATCTCACGAGAATTTTGTGTAAGAATTTGAGTGTAGGCTCTCAAAACGATTGAAAAAAAATGGAATATTTCTCCTTCAATACTCTCTCTATCGGCGGCAATAACTAGGGGGAGAAAACTCTTTCTCTCTGTATTTGATATTATATTTATATCTTTATCTCTCTATGCAATCAAATTGATATTAGATATTTATAAAATATAATTTTTGATATTTATAAATATATCCATATATTTTAAATTTCTAAAAATTCACCCCCATATATTCAAATTGTTGACAATCAGTATATCTCCATAATGTTAGAGTTGCATCGAAATTTATCAATTCAATTGATAGATTTAATTAATCATTATCAATTGATTGATTAATTAATTTTTATTTACTAATGATCTAATTATGAGAAAATAATAAACTAATTAATTTCAATACAAATAATCACACTTAACTAATTAAGTGAAATCACTCATCACATATAAGTGTAGAAAATATGCATTGATACCAAAACACATTTTGATCCAATTTACTTCGTTTCTCTATTCCTGTTCTCATGACTCTTTCTAAGACCGGATGGACCCACATAAACAAAGTTAACGATTCAAATACTCAGTGAATTTATCTCCATAAATTTCTGACCTATTTAATCCTGACATTGTATGACTCCATTGTAGGTTTGATGCCGAATCAACTCTCGATTCATGTGCGCTACTTTCTGTTGGTGTAAATAAACTCTTTTTATTTTCATGGTCCACAGAATATTTTAACATAACACTCATCGTGAATATTAGTAACAAAAGTGAGATGTAAAATTACCATTTTACTCCTCTTGTTATTATTTTTTTAACTCCTTTATTGACTGTGAATAAGAAAGACATAATAGTTATTGTCTCGTATAATTCACAAGTTATAATCAATGACTCAATTCATTGAATATCTAGTCAGGTTATTTTATTCACACAGTCATCGATAAAGCATATGTTGATATTGCTGCTTTTGCAATCCGACCATGAATTTTCATATATGTGAATCAAGTTACTACAACTTAATTGAATTACAATCCCAATAGTCGAGGTATTACCCTCCAATTCAAACTCACTCATTTGACATATCAAAGATTGCAACTAACTAAGTCAAGCTGCATATTCACCTCAGGATTAATGTAATTACAAAAATACCCTTAAGGTGTAACAATTAGATTTAGAGCTAGGTAAACGGTTTTGGGCTCTTAAATAATTTGTTACTGGTCTATTCAACATGTTCATAACGTGTCTAGGTTAACTGTTTGAGTCTCCACTCTCATGTCACAAGACTAGCGTCTATTGGTTCAACCTAACAGTCGTAATCGGTTTCGATTGCATAGTTGATCCTAAGATTACGAATATCATTTTGAACTTTCTCAGAAGATTTTGCATGTAGACGTCTCTATCTTCACTCTTCGTTCGTTGATAAAAGTTCCAGGGCTTGTGTAATTTATAAACACACTTTAATTTAAAATAAAAGTAGCGTGTGATAACTATTTATTTATATTTTGACAGTCAACAACATTAGTATTACTGAATTTTTATTCCAACAATCTCTCACTTGGACTACAGTAGGCGTGTACAATCTCTTATCCCCAAGCCTTCCAGATGACCATAAAAAACTTTACGCCTTAAAGTCTTCGTGAATGGATCTATCAGGTTGTTGACCGTCAAAATATGTGTAACCATAACGTCTCCACACTAAATAATTTCTCTAATCAGGTGATATTTACGTTCTGTGTATTTGGATCTTTTATGGCTTCTATGTTCTTTAGAATTTGCTACAACCTTATGATTATCACAATGAAGTGTCATGGGCTTGTTAGCGTCTGGAACAACTTCTAGAATCTTCAAGAACTTCCTAAGTCATACATCCACCTTTGCAGTTCACAAGTTGTCATATATTCAGCTTCCATGATAGAATCAACAATGCAATATTGCTCGATACTTCTCCATACAACTGCTCCACCGTACAAGATGAACATCGATCCTGAAGTGGACCTCCTAGAATCCTTATCGACTTGGAAATCGGAATTAGTATACCCCATCATATTCAAGTCACAACCTGAATACACAAGCATGTAATTCCTTGTTCTCCTAAAATACTTAAGGATATGTTGACGGCATTCCAATGCTCAATTCCAGGATTAGATTGGAAATGACTCGCCATGCCCACGACATACTAAATGACTGGCCTAGTGCAAAGCATCAGATACATGCGACTTCCTATGGCTGAATCATAAGGATTATTTCTCATTTTTTCCTCTTCTTGAGGAGTCTTGGGAGACTTCTTCTTGGAGAGGATGACTCCATGTCTAAAAGTAATAAATCTTTTCTTAGAGTTTTGCATACTGAAATGATCCAACACCTTATCAATATAAGATGTTTGAGACATTGTCAATTGTCTGTTATTCTTATCTCTAAAGATCTGAATATCTAAGACAAATGCAGCTCTCCAAGATCGTTCATATCAAATTACTTTCTAAGCCAAATATTGACATCATATAATTTTCCTACATCATTCTCAATAAGTAGAATATCATCTATGTACAAAACTTAAAAAATCACATTCCTTTCATGTATCAGCTTATACACACATGGCTCATCCACTAACTGTTCAAAATCATAGTTCTTAATAGTTTCGTCAAATCTAATATTCCATGACTATGACGTCTGCTTAAGTCCATAAATGGACTTCTGTAGTTCATAAACTTTACCCTCTTGGCCTTTCTCCATGAACCCGTTTGGTTGAGCCATATAAAATGCACTCATCAAGATTGCCTTTCAAAAAAGAATTCTTGACGTCCATTGGCCAGATTTCATAATCAAGGGCAACAGCAATGGACAAAAGAATTCGGATGGATTTAAGCATGGCCACCGGTGAAAAGGTATCTTCATATTCTATTCCTTCCTTTTGGGTGTAGCCTTTGCTACTACCCTAGCTTTGAATGTCTCTACATTCCCATCCAAACATTTTTTATTCTTATAGATCCATTTACATTCTACAGATTTTACCCCTTCAGGAGATTCTACAAGCTTCCAGACTTCATTCGCGTGCATCGAATGTATCTCAACGTTCATAGATTCTTGCCATAAGTTTACTTTAGGACCAGCCATGGCCTCTGAGTAGGAGACAGGTTCATCAAAGTCCTTATCTAAGAGAATTGTCAAAGTTTCTCCATAGGACAAACACCTCTTAGGTTATCTCACAACCCTCCCACTACGTCGAGGCTCCATAGGTCGTGGTTCTTCCATTATTGAATCAGAAAATTTTTTTGATTGGGAAGTTAGTGTCTTCCCACTCAATAATTCCTCTAGCACAAGTGTGCTTCTCGTCTGTACACTTTTAATGTAAACTTCTTCAAGAAAATGAGCATTTATCCTAGTGAATATTTTCTGGTCAGTTGTACTGTAGAAGATGTACCCCTTCGTTCCTTTAGGATATCCTACGGACATGTATAATTCTAAAAGAATTACCAACTTGTATATCTTCGGATTTAGAACATGTGCTGGGTACCCCCATATTTTCAAATGGTTAATAGACAACTTTCATCCATACAATCTTTCATATGGTATACCAAGCACCATTTTCGACGGAACTTGGTTAAGAATATATGCCGCTATTTCCAAGGCATATCCTCATAACGAATATGAGAGGGATGAGCAACTCATCATGGATTAACCATATCCATTAGAGTTCGATTCCTTCTCTCTGACACAACATTCTGCTATGGCGTACCAGGTCCTGTAAGCTGAGAAAAAATACATTATTCCTTAAGAAAGTATTCGAACTCTCTTAGCAAGTAATCTCCACCACAATCAGATTATAGTGTTTTAATTTATTTTTCTAATTGCTTTTTAACCAAGGTCTTATACTCTTTGAACTTTTCAAATATTTCAAACTTTTGATGCATTAGATAAATATTACCAAAACGTGAGTAATCATAAAGTGAATGTTACGAAGTATTTATAACCTTCTCTTGCTTGGATATTCATTGGCCCACATATATCACTATGTATGAGTTCAAGGCATTGAGTGACTCTTTCACCTTTTGCTGAAAAATGTCTTTTGGTCATTTTGCCTTCAATACAGGATTACATGTGGGTAGTGATCCCACACTTAAAGTTTGCAAATGATCATCCATCACAAGTCTTTTAATCTTGTCCATGCTAATATGTCCCAGGCGTAAGTTTCACAAATAGGTTAGGTAGGTTGAGCCATACTTCAATCTTTTACTATCCCTTTGTGAATCATTATTCATTTCAGTGTCGCATATCATTGGAACTATTGGTTTTACGTGAAACAATTTATTAATATATGTGTACAATAGTAATTAGGCATTCATTTCTAAAAATACCAATATCTTTATCAATGAATTTAAAATCAAATCCTTGATCAATTAATACACCAATAGAAATAAGATTCTTCCAAAAAAGTGGGATATAATAAACATCACGTAAAATAATAAAATGTTTCTCAAAACATAATATAATAGTTCCCACAGATATGACCAATACTAGTGCTCCATTACCCCAGTGAAAGTTGTACTCGCCATCGTCAAGTCTTATGACTTCATTGAACCCCTGCAGGGAGCAACGGATATGGCTACTTGCTACAGAGTCTACAATCCAGGATAAAGTAGAGTCAGCTACATAAGAGGCCTCAATAACCATTACTATACCTTTAGATCTAAACTCTTTAAGAAAAGCTGGGAAGTTGTGTTTTCAATGACCAACAACTCTACAGTGATGACACTGATCTTTTGACTTGTCTACTTTCGCGGTGCTCTTGCCTTTGGCAGTTCTCGGCTTTTGCTTCTTCGCTTTCCTTGGACCTCTTCTCTGTTTATTCTTAGAGCCAGAGGTGGAAGGCTTTCTTTTAGTAACGTTAGCCTCTCCAGACTTCCTCTTGCCCTTCAGAAATAGAGTCTCAGCAGCTTGTAGCTCATTCATGATCTCAGGAAGTGAGTACTTCAACTTATTCATCAAATAATTATGCTTGAAGTTCTCAAAGGTACTAGGCAAAGTCTCTAGGATCATATCCATTTGAGTCTCACCATCAACCTCAGCACTCATTATCTCCATCTCATTCAGATAACTTATGATCAATATCATATGTTATCTGATAGGGGTTCCAGGTTTCATCCTGTAATTCATGAAATTGCGTACAACTATATGGCTGGCTTGACGACCCTGATCTACGGACATTTCGGTAATGTTCAACATCATATCAACGGTGATCTCAAAGTTCAGATGATGTTATTGTAACACATTGCTCGTAGATTTCAAGATGTAACATATGGAAATCTCATCCAAACGCAACCAAGAAGCAAGAAGCATAAGCAGCTTTCTCCTCTTGAGTAGATTCAGTAATAGGCTCAAGGGGACAAGGGGTGGTGAGCACGAACTTGTGTTTTTCTACCGTCAGCATGATATGAAGATTTCATTTCCAATCCACATAATTTCCACTAGTAAATTTATTTGCATTAAGAATAGTGAGAGGGGATAACAACATGATTACTGAAATGAATAAATAAAGCGGTGTAAATAAATGCCCAATCGTTTAGGAAAGTATGATGCATTATACAACTAATTAAACTTTTAAAAATCCATTTGAAAATATTTCCTCAATGATATTACGATAAAAATCGATAGTTTGTCTCATCGAGGGATGAAGTCCAGACTATCTCTTATCGCATCGAAACTCTTCCTTTTTAGTTGACACTCAAATATCTCCACATCTAGCTTAACCAATCACCAATAGTTTTGGTTACCTTGGCCCCATTGACTAGCCCATAAGTGGAGATTCCAATGTGCTTTAGTCTAAGTGTTTAACCAACGCATTGACTCTTAAAAGTTGCTATGGACTAACAGTCCATCTATAGGACAGCTCTGCCCTACCACTTCCTTTAAAAGTCTTAGCTTCTCAAGTAACTTGATGACTCAAAGTGCATGACTCTAAAGTTTCTCCCATTGAAGAGCGAACTGCTATGGGCGGTTCTAAACCATTCCTCATGGCACGATCAAATTCGCATTGAAAACCTTGAAAACGTTTTAGCGTCAACGACCATCCCACTTATTTTTTAAAAAAATTTGGATTTTTTATTGTTTTTTAAAACATAACTTTTATTAATTTGAAAAAGATGATGAAATTGATAAATCCTTTATTTAATTTTAAATCCCAATTTAAAATCATAACCATTATAAGTTTCACATTGTAATTAAATTATAACCATTATAAGTTAATCTAAAATGATGCATGTACATACTACATGGCAACTTGATATTGTCATATTTCTAATTTTATATGGCATATTATATGATGATGTGCGGTTAAAATTAAATTATACATTTAAAATTAACCTCCATATTGGCTAATTTCTAATTATAACCTAAAAGAATAATAAATTAATTATAAATTAATTTATAAAATAATCTTCATGACGTCCGTAATTTTCTCATTTTTATCCATGATGTCCCACTACTTTGTAACTCTATACAAAAGCACATTCCCATTTTAAAATTCAAATTAAAAACTTAAAATTCAAAATTTAAATTTTGATTAAAACCTTTTAATTAAGGAAAACTATTTTTCTAATTGAATAATCTCATTAATTATCCCATTTTCTTAATAAAATAAAAAGATAACATTGATAATTATCTTTTGAATTCAAAATTTAAAAGATAAAAATATAAAATAGATAATTATCTTTGAATTCAAAATTCAAAAGATATAGAGATAAAGTAGATAATTATCTTTTATTCGTTTAAAATTTAAAATTCAAAATTTAAAATTTTAAAAGATAAAAAAATAGGATAAGTGTTATCACGAAATATCAGAGGATTTCCTAAACCCTAATTGTTATCGTCTAGGGTTTCATAAACCCTAGTCACCATGCATGGCATGGCAGTGGACATCAGCGCTAACGGCGTAAGAACAGTAATGTTGGTTGTCGGAACAATAACTCCCGCATGAAAAGTGATTCCAGCGCGAACAATGTCCATAAAGTAGCATGTAATAACTATTTATTTGTATTTAGTTATTTCTCAGACATTAATATTATTGAATTCTTATGAATAAATTACAAGTTTTATTTTAAATTAAAGTGTGTTTATAAATTACTCAAGTCCTAGAACTTTCATCAACGAATGAAGAGTGAAGAAAGAGACGTCTCTAGATGAATTATTTTGAAAAAGATCAGAACGATACTTGCAGTCTTAAGATTGATTGCGCAATCGAATCTGATTACGACTGTTAGGTTGAACCAATGAATATCAGTCCCGGGGCATGGCAGTGGAGATTCAAACGGTTAACCTAAACATGTTATAACATGTTGAATAGACCGGTAACAAATTATTTTAAAGCTCAAAATGTTTACTTAGCTCTACATCTAATTGTTACATCTTAAGGGTATTTTCATAATTACTTTAATTCTTAAGTGAATACGTAGCTCAACTTAGTTAGTTTCAATCTCTTATATGTCAAATGAGCGAGTTCGAATTGACAAACAATACTTCCGCGGTTAATATTGTAATTCAATTAAGTTGGAGTTACGTGATTCACAAATATATAAATTGTGGTTGGATTGCGAAAGCAACAATATCACCTTATACTTTATTGATGGTGTGTGTGAATAAATTAACCTGGTAAAATATTCAATAATTGAGTCATTGATTAAGACTTGTGCATTGTACGAGGCAATTCACTATTATGTCTTTCTCATTAACAGTCAATAAATGTGTTAAGGAAATAATAACAAAAGGTAAAATGGTAATTTTACATTCCAATATTGTCACTGATATTCACGGTGGTTATTATGTTAAAATATTATGTGGACCGTGAAAATAAAAATGATTTATTTACACCTGAATCGAACCTATAGCCGAAAACGTAGCATGCATGAATCGAGTGTTGATTCGACATCAAACCTATAGTGGGGTCGTACGATGTCAGGATTAAAAATCGGCCAGAAATTTATGGAGATAAATTCGCTGGGTATTTGAATCCTTAGCTTTGTTCACGTGGGCTTATTCAGTTTCAGAAATAGCTCATGAGAATAGGAATAGAGAAACAAAGTAAATTGGATCAAAATGTGTTTTGGTGCCAAAACATATTTCATACACCTATATGTGGTGGGTGATGTCATTTAATTAGGTAAGTGTGATAATATGTATTGAAATTTATTAATTTATTATTTTCTAATTATTGGATAGTTAGTAAATAAAAGTAAATTAATTAATTGATAATGATCAATTAAATCTATCAATTGGATTGATAAATCTCGATACAACTCAAACTCTTGAGAATATTACAATTTTCGGCAATTATGAATATATTGGGTGAATTTTTAGAAATTTATAAATATATGAGTATATTTATAAATATCAAAAATTACATTTTATCTATATCTCATCGCAATCTGATTGTAGATAGATCTTAGATTATATACAGTTGCTTGTTAACAAAGCAGAGAGAAAGATGTTTTTCTCTCCTTCCCTGTTGCCGCCGAAAATTATATCGAAGGAGAAAGTTTTTTATTTTTCTTCTTCAATCGTTTTGACAGCCCACACTCAAATTCCTACTCAAAATTCTCGTGAGATATATTTCTGAAATTAACTGGTGGTTGTTGGTGGACGAAATTTATAAATCGTTCTTAGAGTTCAAACGTGTGATTCGGATCTCGAAACTTGAAGAACACAAAAAACGCTCGAAGGAATTTCGCTAGTTCAGGAATTCTCCAATACAAAGTATAGGTGAAAAAATTATTTATAACCTTATCTTCTCGTTTAATGTTGTATATGTATAATTGCACATTATTTGATTTTAATTTATTTAATTTGATTAAATAAATTAATTAATTTTTTTTATATTCCGTCCACGAACCATTCGTGGTTTAAACTTATTTTTAATTAATTTTAAAATCAACCGGTCCTGGCACATATCACACTAATGTAAAATATAATTTCCATACAAAAAATCACTGAAAGGGAATCGAATAAACCACTTATTATTAATTTAATTTAAACTAAACAGAATAAATATTAAGAATAGTATTTAATGAATTTTCCTAAAATCGTGATATCTCATTAAGTGAAACTGAATTATTAAATTTGTCATTGAAGATTAAAATCATCAACAACTGATTGATGAGGTGACAAAGAAACTGTCATTTACCTAAAGTTTTAAAAAATTTATTATCTCTTAAACTAATTTTTAAAATTTATCTATATTTGATGCAATTATTTGTGGCAGTACAGAAAGGCCGTGGCTATAATTCTAGAAAGCCCATTACTTCAGGTTTGGGCTTGCCGCAGCCCATGCGAAGAATTCTCTTTCGGATAAAGAGATCCAATTAGACGAAGAGAATATTTCGCATCAACCATCGTAATCCTGCCACGTCATTCACTGTACTGCCCCCAACTCAACCGTCTAGAGCTAACCTCAACGTCCTGCCTCTTTCTCTCTCGCTCTCCCCGGGGAATGGAAGCTGTTGGATATTTTTCACAGAGGGAGGACCTGTGTAATTCCACCGTTTTCTAGTAGCGATCTCATATATTGTCAGAAACTTTGTGGATTAGTTTCTCGGATAATCGAACAGAAAATGGACCAATCTTTCTTTGATCTCGCGGAGTTTTTGAAAAAGCCATCGATAACAGAAACATTCGTCGACATTTTGCTATGTGCAGTACCGATTTGGCTCGCCGTGATGATCGGCCTGGTGATCGGGTGGTCCTGGCGGCCTCGGTGGACCGGGCTGGTCTTCCTCGGGCTTCGGGGCAAGTTTAGATTCCTCTGGACGGCTCCGCCGGGGTTCGGAGCTAGGAGGCTCTGGTTGGCCTTCACAGCTCTATCAGCTTTCTCGGTCTGTCGTACAATTTGGTCCAACTTCAAGGGGAAGCGTAAAGCAGCACAGCCGGCGGGTCCGGAGTCGGCTGCGTCAGAGGCATGTACATTGAACTGTTCAGCTGAAGAAAGTGACGATTGGTTAGTGTTTATGACGAGTTGAATAACCTTTGTAATTTGTAGTGAGTTTTTTGGTATGCAGTGTTTTGCTTTGTCGTAAATATGCCTAACATGTAAAGGTCTCTTAATATCTACTTCTCATTTGAGGTTCTGAGACTCACTTTTGTTTGCTAGAATTTTATTATCGGTTTTATCAGTGTCTTATGTTTTAATTGTTACTAGGATATTCTGTAGCTTTTAAGGAATTTATGTTGGTTTGAGTTCTTAGCATTTGACCTTACCAATCCTCTTGGGATTCTGCGATGGTACAATTGATGCAATCATTCAGCTCCAGCTGCTTATTTCCATAGCGTTGACTAAAAGATCATGTGCTTTTGTCTTGGTCGGAATTATTTTGCGTTTCTAGACTTGTTAAGAGTTTAGACTAGGAGATGATGTAACTGTGGTTGGAAAGAAACTAATAACCAGCATATCTAGTGCTGAGGAATGTGTCTAGATCTCCTTTCCTTGGATGGAAGATTGTATATACGCTAGATAACTCAGACATCTTATAGCACTGATTACTTTATAGTAGAGCATTAGACCCTCCTATCGCAGTGCTCTTGTACTCACTAGGGGAGGTGGCCGTGGTCCATTGGGATTTGAACTCAAAACCTGCCATGTGGTCAGGCAGCTGGCCAATTAAGCTTCCCCAAGGGGTAAAATTGTACCTTATTTTATTGTAGGATCAATGTTTTATGGCAAGGCTTGGTCAGTGTAGTTTATGCTTTCCTTATCATTTGGACCTGCAGTTCAGTGCGAAAATTGAACTGCCTATATTCACTGGTAGCTCCATATTGGGCCTATGAGTTAATATATCATAGCCTAGTAACACATAAGGTAATGTTGGCTATTTCTGTTTGCGCATGTTATTACTAATTATATTTTCTAATTTGTGAGTCAATCAAATTTTTATCATTGGAAACAAAATTTCTGGTTATGTGAGTGAGAATTCAATTTTATGCTTGTGAGCTACTACTGCCTTCTTTATTAACGTCAATTCGGTCTTCTTTGCTTTGATGAGTAGTAACTGTTTGGAAAAGTACCATCAACCGGAGAAATTATTGCATTACAGAAAAAAAGATCACCAGTAGTTGAGTGAAACATTTCTGGCTGCTTGTCATCAAGTAATGATTTGTAGTCCTGGTGGATGTGTTGGAATATTGTCCCACATTGCCTAAATCTGTCAATTCTGTGTTGGTCATAAGGTTCCAATATTCCTTCCCTTATCACCTAGGTTTTAAAGAGTGATCAAGCTGGGTTTTTCAACTGTTTGGTACGAAATGAACCCTACTCTTTGATAGACAAAATCCATTCCCTCCACTCTAGGAGCAGCCATTTTTGTTACCCTAAAGACTCTATAGTTCCATTTCCATCCAAGTAAACCAAAATATGGAGTCAGCAATAGGCTGAATTAATCGTTTGAAGTCTCTACAGTTACATTATAGAATTAATCGTTTTCTTCAACTCACATGTCTTGGGTTCAATACCTTTGAACATGATGTTAATTATGATAGATGTTTTTGTAAAGTTATAGTGTCAGTTATTTAGTACACTGTCATTCACCGGATAGTGTTTCTTAAAGTATAAACATGTTTGCATCCTCAGCAAGAGAGAAGGGGACAGAGAGCAGAACATTGTTACGGAGAAAGATTTAGAACATCTGTTACACCTTCTTGATGGTAAGGGTGGAGAGATGGAATGGCAAAGTATGATGGCGAGGTCTACTCCAAACCTGGCATATCAAGCTTGGCGGCATGAGCCTGAGGTAGATTCTAATATGTAATTTTATACTTGTATCTTTGGCCTTTAACCTACTGAAAATATGCAGGATTTATTGGCAATTTGTTTGTCTGAGAGACTGAGACTGGTAATCTGGTGTCAGTCTTTCCCGTTTCTGTCAAGCTCTTCTTTCACGTATTTGGTTTTTCTCCTTTTGATATTCATAATATCATGTACTTCTTATGATGAGTTACAGTTTCTGAAAATTTCTACAAATTCACAGATCTTATTAATGTCTTACTCGTATCTTCATGTAGGGATGAAGTAGATTTTTACTAGTATATGTCTATCTCTATCCATAGTTTTTGTTTGCATTTGGTCGGAAAATGCAAAATAATTTTACTTTTATTTTCTTAAGAGTATTCTGATATCTCCATTGTAAATTGAAATAATATTCCAGTTCCTGATGTTGGTTCGGTTTATCAGACAGGCCCCACAATTTACCGTAGTAGAACAGTCTTTGAGGACGCAACTACAGATGTGGTTAGAGATTTCTTTTGGGATGATGAATTTCGTCCTAAATGGGATCCCATGCTTGTGCATTTTAAGATACTGGAGGAAAGCCCTCATACAGGGTGTATGATTGTTCACTGGATTAAAAAGGTTTGTTGACCAGCAGATTCGTGTCGTTGTATTTGAACATGCCTTGAATTTAAACTTTCAAATTATGTGTGGATTGAAGCCTCCCCCTCCCCCGGCTCTCATTTTTTTTTGCAGTTCCCGTTCTTCTGCAGTGATAGAGAATATATAATAGGTAGAAGAATCTGGGAATCTGGGAAGACTTTCTATTGTGTAACCAAGGTACTGATTAAGAGACGTCAGTGTTTAACTTGTATTTGATAGTTTTTCCCTTGTTTATTGTAGTTAGTTACAGTTTGCAACAAGTTGTAGGATATTTCATTTGTGCAATTTAGCAATTGTAATACGAGCTCTAGAACCTTTCTTTTGCATTCTTCTTTATGAAATTTGTTGCTTCTGATCTTCTGCTTCCTGGGCCAGGCCAATGACAATAAAGCTACCACTGTTTCGTCGAAACTATAATTAAATCAGTCGAAACTATAATTAAATCATTTTTGGAGTAGTTCTCTTTTTAGCACGTGGCTGCTTTGCATCAAGAGTTGAAAGGACTATACACATAATAGCATTTCTTTTTTATGAATCATAGAGGTTGAGTCTTTTGATATTGTAAAATAATCGAAGCGTCTCCTGCTTACCTTACCAATTACATCCATATGTCCCATCATCATATGGATACTTATGATCTGAAAGTATTTTCATCATCATATCTTCAATGTGTTGTTATCATATTTCCATCATATGGATATATAGTCTTAGTATGGGATCCACAATGTACAGGGGGTGCCGTATCCAGGTGTGCCAAAGCGTGACAAGCCTAGACGCGTGGAGCATTATTTCTCAAGTTGGATTATCAGGCCTGGTAAGAGTTTGATACAATATTCCCTTCTAAAAATTGTTGGATGGTAGGATTTTTTTATTGCTTTTGTTAATTACTGAATTTGAACAATGCAGTGGAATCCCGTAGAGGAGATGGGCAGATGTCTGCTTGTGAGGTTACCCTTTTACACTATGAAGACATGGGTATACCCAAGGATGTGGCTAAGTTGGGAGTCCGTCATGGAATGTGGGGAGCGGTCAAGAAATTGCATTCCGGCATGAGAGCCTACCAGAATGCAAGGAAATCAGAGGCTTCTCTGTCCAGAAGTGCAGTGATGGCAAGAGTCACCACAAAGATTTCTTTTGATGAAAGCATGGATTCTTCAGAGCAAATGTCTGGTGATGAAGAAAATAGTAAAGCCATAGACCAAAGGAGGCAAAGAGATAGCAACATTGATTGGAAATGGATTGCTATAGGTGGCACTGTGGCTTTAGTTTGTGGACTTCATACTGGTGCGATAGGTAAAGCCTTGTTACTTGGAGCAGGGCAGAGAATGGCACGAAGGTGAGTCTTATCAGGCCCACGACATGACGTTGAGGATTGTTGAAAAAATTAACTAATAGTCTATACATTTGTTATTATATCGAGATGAAATTACATCATTTATCATGATGATACAAATTTCTCTTCACTTTCATGGGTAATTTAATCTAAGGGCGTAGTGGATAACATATCTGCCTTCTTAAAGATTAAGTTGCCCGTGAAAACAGAATGACACTATTAACACAGTTGTGTGGGCATGAGTTAATAACGTCGCTTTTAAAAGTGGTAATTTGGAGAAATTTTTGCTGTACAAGTCTGTTGAGAATTTCATAAATCTCAACTTCATATCCTGTACCAGTTGAGCGTTTGTTTGTTGCTAAGTTTTTTATTAAGCTGGAAGTCAAACTACTAAGTTATATGCCTTTAATTGTGATGTGACGCAATTTTTGGCCAACGTAAATGGATTCCTCTGGATTATAATTAGCTGTACACTAAGGTGGTGATTTGACATACTATAAACGGTAATGTCCTGTCCTGTGTGTAACTGTAAGAAGGAAATTCATTACTCGACATGTAAATGATAAGATCCCGTATGGTTGGGCCATTAAGGTTGGGAAGAGTGGGTATGAGGTTTGATCATGTTTGTCTTGTTAGGAACTTCAGATATAGTTGGGAAGCATATGCCTCTCTAACTAGGGCATGTGCAGGGGTCAAATTTTTACAGAATTTCTTCACAGTTCACATATTTGTTCTTTACGTATATTTTGAGGGTAAAATTTGTGGTATCTTCAAAAATGAAATTGGAGAAAATTATACTTAGATAGATAGAATTTCAAGAGAACCGAATATTCAGTATTCCTTCATATCATTTGATGACGTGCATATTTTTTACGAACAAAAATTTATTTATTCTCTCTCCAAATTAGAATAAATTATAATATTTTTAAACAAGTGACAATTGATGATATGAATGAGTACTGAATATTCAATACTTTAGGTGTATTGAATGTTTTCTCGAGATGGAGGGGGAGATAGAAGAGACAGAGTAGATAGAGAAATCAATGTGGTCATTTTCCATGACAACCTTGACAGACCCAATTAGTATAAAAACCTTTACGAAGATGGAAAACAGCCTTGTGGGTTATATAACAATGACAAAAAATCCATGGTTCATGCCTCGTGCTTAGTCCCAATGGCTAGACAAGTTTGAAAGAGACTACCCCAGTTCCTTTATATGTGATGCAATCCCTAATGCTGATAATTGGTCCACACACTATTGGTTGTTGCCATGGGTCCCCCCAAGGTCTAAACCCAAACCCAAATGTAGTTAATTGGAATGGATTTTTGGGCAATATCTAGATATAATATCTCATCCGTCAAATTGTTCTTTAACCTTTTTCTTTTCTATGTTACACTGTTATTGTGTGGGTATTAAATTGAGAATAAATGATTTTTTAAATAAAATTGTGGTAATGTGATTGTGAGAAAGTAAATGTTCAGAAAGTTAAAATTACTTTATTTAATAAAAATTGAATGTGATGATACAATTATATAATGTTAAATTATTTTGTTTGTTTTGATAGATTATGTAAGGGAATATTATAAATAAAAGAAAAAATTACTTGAGGATGCGAGACATCAAGATATCTTTCAATTTTGGAGGTTATCAAGATATCTTCAAATGAGAGTATCTTCACATTCTAAGAATCTAAAGTTTCTCACAATTATCATACCAAACAATGACATTTCATACTTTCTCTTGCATTCCAGGCATTTGAGCATATACATCTTCATTACTAAACGCGCCCTTAAAGGTTTAACTACCCACTAGTCTTAATATTGACTTTTGATTATTTGCTATGGTCTCTTCACATAGTGGTGGCTTTGTTCTCTTCTTTTCCTTTTTTCTTCCCCTTAATCTTGTTCTTCATTTCCCCTTTCTTTTGTTGAGGATAAACAATATCGTAACACCACAACGCTTAAACTATTATTACAATGATGTAAGTTTGTTTTATAAAACAACGATGTTAATATGTCATGAAAATATACTCTCTTTCTCTTCTCAGTAGAAATCTAAAACCAAGTATTAAACTAATTTTGTTTCTTAGTCACTCCATCTAATGGATATCATGTTACTCAAGATAGAAGAGCAACCTGAAAGTAAAGAATAATGAGATCATTATGAATTATTATTTCGTATCACTCCGGATACTTAGTGATCCCACACATAAATTATCATACATGAGATATATAATAAGTAATCTAAATATAGAGACTCTGATATAGTTGTATCGAGAAACTTTTGGGTCACTATAGTTAAAAGACAAGTGAAAGACTGACGAAATTGATCGTCATCAAAAGATTGAATCTTGAACCCTCGGAATAGCATTGTTTTTGGCATACACTCAATAAAGATGGTTGTGGGCCTTTGATAATTATAATGAAGTTTTGGCCTATAACCCTCTAAAGTTTCCAACGAATCATTTTCAACAATATTCCATTAATAAATATCCTTATTTTCAAAATTTTAAATTTTATCAAAAAAAAGAAACACTGTTGGGGCGTTTGATTTGAGTATTCCCTTTAATGAAATAAGTGATGAACTTATTTTTTAATATTTTTTCATGTTTGTTATAAGTATTCTTTTTTATTATGGTAAAATTATTTAATCTAGTAAAATGACAATCTCACATTACTTTCTCTACCACTTTTCCATAAAAATCCATTTTACCAACTAACTTTCTCATCTTACAACACATTTTACACATTTTTCAAAATTAGTTTTACTTTCCCAAATCTACATAAAACTATTATTATTTGTTTCAATTATTCATACTTGATTTTGATATTTTATTTTCTTCAAGATCAAAGACTCGCAAAAGTGTCGTAAAATATCTCGATCTTGGTGGAACTGAAACGGTCTTGATACTGAATTTTGAGAGTTTTTTATCCCTTCCGACTCGTTCGTCAACTCGTCTCGGAGTCGTATCGTGAGATTAATATTTGCACGTTAATTAGAATGAATGAAATAAAATATTATGTTTGAATTAAGAATAGATAAACTCTTCATATATATATATATAATATAAAATCTAAATTATTAGAATACATGTTAATAATATCAAATATTTTTTTTGAAATTAAAAATTAGTTTCTTCTCTAAAATAAATATTTTCATAAACTATCAATATTTAAAAAATACTAAATTTATAAAGAAGAATATAACTGAATTGTTTATCACATTATATTTTTTTGTGGAGGATCAGACTCGTGGGACGAAACCATGAATGGAGGGTCCCTCAATAATTTATAGTAAGTTTTAGATTGTATTTAACTAAAATATAACAAAAATTTACATCTTTGTTCTATTTTGTTCATGTGGCAGAACTAAAATATTTTGCCTGTTCCAATCAGAGCGAAAAGATATACATATCTACTGAAGAAAAGTACATGTAATGGGAAAGTTGTTATGTATTATAAAACATTTTAATGTGTTAATATAAATAATGGTTATTTATATCAGATTTATTTTTATATATAAAAGTAAAAAATTCTGTGATAATTAATTTACAATATCAAAGTAAAATTTAATAAAAAAACACCATGAATTATTAAGATGTTTTAGTAGTTGTTAATAGAGAATTTGTATACAATTTTACTATGTAATTTTGAATAATTTGTCATTGAATTTAGTTGCATGGTGTAAGTAAGAAAATTCTTTTAGTTTTGACGTAGTAAGAGAAATAGTTAATTTAATTTTATCGATGAGTTAATAAAATAATTAATTAATTAGTGTATAAAAATAATGTATATACATAAGACATAGTGTGTATTAGAATCTATCAATAATCATTTACAACAAATTAAAAATTGATTGAAAAATTATAAATAATAAATATTTTATTAATTTCATATAATTTATATAACTTTCTCAACAATTTTATCAAATTTTCTCACACAACTTTATCCAAGTATCCTACGTACCAACAAGTAAGGAAATCAAAATTTTAAATCATTTTTTCACTTAATCATGTGTTACCAAATATGATAATCTTAATATTTTGTCATTTAATTTTATCACTTAAATTTTTTCAATAACTTTACTTTTACAGTATTTTTATTTAACTCGAACCAAACAACTCTTATGAATTTAATTACGTGTGCGGGTGAGCGTTTAATTACTGTAGAAACTTATCTAGTTTGTTAATGAAAGTTGAGTTAATTATAGAATTAAGCAAGTGATGGTGGATTATCGAGGTACCACATACGTAATGAACGATCTATTTTGAAGTAGAAAACACCCTACGGTGATGCTCTTTGTTAGTTTCTTAGAATTTTTAATAAATTTCTTTTGTTGTGGGGACAGTTGAAAACTATGCTTCCATAAATAGCCATATGGTTTTTGAGATTAAAATGCTAAAAAATTACTTGAAATAGTATGATTGGCATCCGATTGACCCACGTGGCAGATTCCTAACCTTATACATCAGAATCTTGGAGGGAAGTTGCTATAGAGCTTCATGTAACTGTGACTGTAAGACGCATGGCAGCTACTCTGTAACTCTCTAGTCGGTGTTAAAGATTCATCCGTCCTTCATATCTATGTTCCCAATCATAGGGGTTTTCGGCTTTTCTGGGTTTATAGTTGGTTTCATTGGTGCTGTGAATTATCGAAACAGTAAGCGCTGCTGAAGCTATTCTAATGGATTCAACAGAAAAGAGGTATATGGGTCTCCATAAAATGTGTTTTTTCTTTATGGGTATCTCTTGGTTTTGTTGTTTGTGCTTTATCTGTGTGGTTTTTAGCTTTCTTAAGCTTTATTCTGTTGCCTTAATTGGTGATGGTGAGTTTTTGTTAAGATATTTGCTATTTTCATAAGAGAATACTTCGTTTAGGATTGTTCTTACTCACTGTTGCAGCTTTGGACTGAACCAGAGATGCTAGAAATTTCATCACCTCAGTTAATTGTTGTTTTTTAACTGAAGACCGTGTAGGGTTGTTCTTACTTAGCATCATTGCTTAATGTAAATGAATACACAATTCAACTTCTGAAGTATTTTACAGTTGCTCCTGTGTGTTATAATATTTAAATTTTTGTCGGATACTGTTGAAAAATCAATTAGTTTATTATTTTCTGGGCTGTATTTTATTATTTCTTTCCTTTTATTGTAATATTTACCCACTGCATGTAGTTTCTATCCCCAATGAGGAGTTAAGATATTAACACATAAGTCATTAGAATTAGATACAATTTTTTTATAAAAATTGCTATTCCGATCTAATACTAGAATAAACACATGCTTAGTAGCTAACATGATTTGACTTTTGGACCATAGATATTAAGGACCATGTAAGTTGTTCAATTAGGTTCCCTTAGTCTCTAACTATAAGGTCTATCGCAAGCTGATTAACCTTTCTATTTGAGTTGACTAAATTAGCGGGAAATATTTTATTATGTATGCTCCAGCTTATCAATTTGTATTATTCACAAGTGAAGTTAGACGCGAATGTGGGACGTGACCTTGTAAAGATGGTTTCGAAATACTTGGATATTGTTATTTTACCCACCTTACTGAATAAATATGTATACAGGCTTCTTAGTTCATGTTATCATTTTTTGCTAGAAAAATTAGTACTTGCAAGATCGTTCAATGCCTTCTCGGATGATAGAAGATTCTTGGGCTTCAAAGCACAGCTTCTGCATTTTGGGATCAAAATGTAATGATTTTCAAGTAGAATAATACCAGCTCACTTGTGAGAAATTGACCTGATAGTATACATCTTGCTTTTACCACAATGGAATAGAAACGACTAACATGGCCCACAGTGGCATTTCAGGTATAAACACAAAGGAGTTAACTTCGCAGAACATGAATGAGGAAAATGACCATACAGATCCAGTGACCGATTTAGGACTTGATATAGGTTATTATTCCAATCAGTGCAGTGAGCGGAAATTGAACAATGATTCAGGTGCAGGTGCAAATGCAGGTTCAATGGTGGGCATGGCATTTGTCCCCACTGATCCCCTGTCTGAACTAGTTTGGTCTCCACATAAAGGCTTGAGTCTCAAGTGTGCTGATTCCAACTTTTCTAACAAAAAGACCTCCATGTTTTGGGGTATTGGACCAAGCAACATGACTCTTTCTCGCTCTCAGAGCATTAAATCTGAGATGTCTCCTACCAACAAGGCACTTGAAGATGAAAACTTGGTGAATTCCCAATCAGCACTTCATTTGAAGAATAACCCTGAAGGTAATAAATAATGTTTTGGCTAGCTATAGCACAGCATTTCATTTGATGGATGCCCTTTGGTTTGTCTTTTTCACTATATATATCCCAAGTACACATATTTCTTCTCCCTCGAATGTGTTTCCTGGTTCTGAGGCATTTTCCTGCCAGGAAATTTTAGTGATGCAAAACAAGTTAGCAGCACAATTGGAGCAACTGATATATGTTTCAAACAAAAGGAGGATGTACAGGACTGTGTAGAAGAGAATGCATCTCATCCTGTAAACATTCATATGGATGAACTCCCTGAGATCAAAGAATGCAAATTTCAAATTTGCCTGGTTCATTCTGCTATCTGGGAACGTATATTATAAATATTAGGAAAATCAAACAGTTCTTGATTCTGCTTATGGAGCGTAGTGATCTTGTTTAATCATTTAAAAACAATTCTGTGATTGCAAAACAGTCCTAACACTGTACTTAATGCCATTTCCTCTTGTTTCTGAAGTATTTCCTTCCTCGCTACAAAAACAAGAGCCATACAAGATCTCTACAATCTGGAAACAAAATGGTGTTCAATCTTCTTTCTCATTTCTAATTAACGCAGGATATGTAGACAAACAAATAGATGGTATAGCATCAACTGAAGAGGACAAACCTAGGCCTGATTTGGTGCTACAAAAGCCCTTATCCATGGACCTTACCACTAAAGACAAAGATGTTGAGGTGACAGCAAGAATGGATGATGCTCTGGCATTTGAAGTATCAGCATCTGCCATGGAAGCAAAAAACAGCAACCAGCAGAATGAAAAGACACATTCTATAGACAAGACTTTTCCAGCTGATAGTTCTCCAACAAACAGCGGAATCTGTATGAAACAAAGGAAAGGCAAGGAAAAGACTTTGTCTGATGGAGATGTTGATGGAAGAACGTCAAAATGCGAGGATGATAGTCATGAAAGTGTTGAAAGTTGTAGCAGTGTGGGGTTCTCAATAGGCAAGAAGAGATGTAGTTTCGAGAATCAGTTAATTGTTGGGGGGAAAAGGGTTGAAAATCACATTAACGACACCCCTGGTTCAACATCACGTGTAGGACTAGGACAAGATAGCTCCTTTATGAACTGGATATCAAATATGATGAAGGGGTTCTCTAAATCTGTTCAAGACAAGTCACATCCTCTTGCTCTTACGCTTGAACAGCCCGAAAACGAACCTGATAAGATTAATCAGGAATTTATCACATGCAAGAAGAGCTATGATACAGACGACAAAAGCATGGGTTTCCAGTCTATTTTTCGTTCGTTATATGGTCTGAATACAAAGGTTCAAGAAGCTACAACGCATAATGCTACTCCAATAGCTTGCCATGGGGAAAATAGAATCTTTGGCAAACAATTTCTTCTGACAAGTGACAAGTTCGATGAATCTGGATCGGTGAATGGAGCAGTTGCCTCAATAGAGCCAAACATCTTATCTCTAAATGCTACTGAATCTGAAGATCTTAAAAATTCCTGCAATTTTGCACTTGCAATTACTAAGGATAAAGGTGGAATAAGCTCAAATTGTACTCGGGGTAAGCGTAAGAGAAACAGTTCTGAGAATGTAGATCCTGATGTTCCATCTGAAGTGAAGACTAATCATAACTTTGGTAATTCGAGTGACCCCCTCAAAAGCTTGTGGATAACTCGGTTATCTATGAAAGCTTCTGGACCCATGCTAAGATCAGATGATCAGAATCAGAATAACAAGGAGCACTTTAGTGGAGACGCAAATACGGTAGGGGGTAAACAATTACAAAGATCTGCAGCTGATCCTGAGTTCTCCTCAGGTTTGAATAAATATAAAGGACATAAGGATCAGAAGTCAATTTATAAGCTAAATCCTAGATCCAGAAGTTCAGAGGCAATTGCTTCTGTCTTTGCAAGGAGATTAGATGCTCTCAAACACATCCCTTCAGATGTGAAAGAAAATAGATATTGTGAAGCTATTATGACCTGTTTCTTCTGTGGCACAAGTGGTCATCATTTACAAGACTGCACGGAAATTTCAGTCAGTGAAGTCAAGGATCTCTCAAGGAATATCAGTCTATGTAATGGGGCAGCAGAATTGAATTGTTTGTGCATTAGATGTTTCCAGTTCAATCACTGGGCCATTTCTTGTCCAAGTGCTCCCTCAAGAGCTCGACATCTATCTGAATCAGGAAATGGTTTGATCTCGAATGTTTTATTTCAAACTGGCGTGTGTACACTTTATGGTTGTACTGATCTTAAATCAGAGACTGATCTTAATGTGAGTGACAAAATATCTCAAATTAAGAAGACCTCTGAAAAACCGGAATCAAATGAAGATACGGTTCAGAAATGCTTTGCTTATAGGCATGGGGAGAAAAAACAAGTAGAAGAAAATGAGATGGTTCCATTTAGCAGCTTTGTGGGAGTATTTGATGCAATAAAAAAGCTTCAATTGTCCCGCACCGATATACTTAAGTAAGTAGATCTTTCGGTTTTTTTCAGTTCTAACACTCAGTTGTATAATAAACTATCCACGTAAGATTAGAGCATTACTTGATCATTTTAATGCGTTTCGTTTGTCTTCTTTGTTTGTTGGAGTTATGTTTACTTGTTGTTCCGTTTATCTCATTTTCTTGATCTTTTTATTCTTTGGTCCAAAACTTTCTTCTCTTGATGTGTTTTATGTTATATGCTATAGAAAACAACGTGTTATATCTTCTTCTTTTTTGACGAAGGAAAACAATGTGTTATATCACTGATTAAAATAATAAACTGCTTTGAACAAATTGAAACTGGTAATAAAACTTACTTTACATGGGAAATGCATTGTTTTCTATAATTAACACTTTCCACGTTTAATGATCATCAGATGGATGAATTCCCCTACGTCACCGTCCCAACTTGATGGTTTTTTCTTGCGCGTACGGCTCAGGAAGTGGGAAGCAGGACTTGGCGGCACTGGATACTATGTTGCTTTTATTACAGGTACAACCAAAACTTGATTTCGAATTTGACGAGTTTTTGGTATTTAATGTTAAAAAACTCTTTTTTTGCCTTTCTTTTCTCTGTTTCAAGTTTTCATTTCTTACAATCAACAGGGACAGACAATGCAAGAAATTCAATCTCTGTGAATGTTGGGGGGATTGAATGCTTAGTCCAGAGCCAATATATCTCCAACCACGATTTCCTCGAGGTAGAATCTGTTTGACTTATTTTCCTATTATCCGTTACTTCTTCACATCTCCGCCGTCATTTGATACTTCTTTGACTTATATGAGATTCACTTGATATTATATGAGCATGTATTCACGATGATCATCATCATCAATGATTCTCGGTAATTTGAGTGAAATTGTAAACAAATCGAATGGCTGGTAACTGTTCCTCTGGATTATTTTGTTCTGCGTGTCCGTAAAGCTTACTACCTAAAACATGTATGTTTCCTGCATTTATAGTTAATCATAATGCTTGTTTGAAACATGAATTCTGTTCTCAGCGATTTCGAAAACATGGTATGGGAGTAAACCTGGGTTAACACATTTGATAACCTGGAGAAATGGTGAATTCCTCTGAAAATCATTTTCTTCCCTATACTCGCCTCCAATAGTAGAGTAACAGTGCGTTTAAAACTAATGTCCCTGTGATCTGAAGACTGCATTCTAAACAACTTCGTCCAACTCCGTGCAGGATGAGCTGATGGCATGGTGGAATGCAACGACAAAAGACGGAAGACGAGTTCCGATTGAAGAAGATCTGAGAGCCAAAGTAAAGAAGAAACAGTTGTTAGGTTTGTAGGAATTCGTTTATTTCAATCATGTAATTATGTATTGTTCTTGTCTCTATTAGACTATATGTTCAAAATAAATATTGTTTGTTCTTTCCTTTTTTTTCCTTTGGACTTAGAAAAGTTTCTTGTTTTGTTGTTGTAAAGTTCTTACTTTAGTGAATAGAATTTATATATCTTCTGTGAATTTGTTTTGTCACATTACAACCCAAAACTAATTGATATCAAGTGGAGAGACTCAATAAGTGTTTAAACGCAACAAACAGATCTTCATCTACAGTCGATGTGGGATAATACCTCTTAACACTCCATCTCATGCCGTCTCAGTCTGTCTACATCTTTGTTTGTATCTGCTTAGCTCATGGCACGTTCCGCGTAAGGAGGTGTTAACAGATGTTATCACACATCAATTACGTGTTATATGTTTGCGTTTATATATCTATTGGGTCTTTTCACCTTATCCAACTTGATTTTGAGTTGAAATCTAACATGTTTATGCATGTTAAGAAATCATATCATTTTGGCCTGAGTTATTCTTCTTTTATCTTTTCTTTCGTTTTTTCTCTGAACCACTCTAGCAAAGTTTTGGACTGGTTCAAAGTAACTAGCACATTCGTCAACAGTTGTGTATGCAGAAAAACCCATTGAATTTCACTGTTTCTTTATCAATTACTTTTGGTTGACTAGTGAAGTCTGCTAACCCATTTTGAATATGACCGACCCTGAATGCGCAGAGAGAGATGTTTTGTAGGAAAATAATTGACTTAATTAACAGAGCACCGAGAAGATAAATGCATTCCTTTTCAAAATTAAAGTAATTAAAAAGAATTGACTTAATTGTTATATTCTCAGCAGAATAACACCATGATCATGGATTTTAAATTCTCTAGTAATTAGCTTACTTTACATTCTTTTAATAAAGTTCAACTTAATGAAGGTAAAATGGAAAATATTTTATCTCAAGCTAAAATAAAAATCACATACTCATGTATTTTTCAGAGTTTTGTAAGAGACTCTTATCTAAAATAAATTAAAAGACACCATTAATGGAAACAAAATCTTGGACTTTTTGTTCGATAATTATTCTTACATTTCTCAAAATGTCTAGGGAATCTGAGATGGTGATCTATTATTGGTCATTTTCATAAATTATTAACGAATTCATGTATTTTTTTAATTACGAAAAAAATTTAAGTGAAGTCTACGAGTTCTAAATTGTTGTGTAGTGTGAATTTGAATATTTATAATGTATTTAAATTTAAATTTAAATAAATAATTTTAGTTATATTATAATTAATAATGCTCATTTTTATTACTATACTTATAGCTCTTCTATTTTCAATTAATTAATTACATTATATAAATAAACTTTATAAGATAAAGTGTAAATTAAATAGATCGATTCAATATAATATAAATCTAATTACATTATATAAATAAAATTTATAAGATAAAGTGTAAATTAGATAGAGCAATTCAATATAATATAGTATAATGTAGTGTTTAGAGGAAATGAAAGTTATGAAAATATACACTTTCTAGGGTAATTAATTTTCTGAACTATGAAAATGGAGGTATTATAATATTGTTGTATAGTGCATTCACCAAGATTAACATTCCAACTATGCAATATTATATTTTTTTCATAAAGTGTTGTTATCATTTTTAGTATCTTATTTTAGTTTTTTTATTTTTAAGAAAAAATCTCTAAACTTGATCATCTATAAGTTTAAAATACCTCAACGAACATATCAAATATAAATTTTATACCATGGCCATGAGATTTTTTTATCTAACATTATCTATGAGATTTTCTTTTTATTAGCTAATTTTAGTTTACTTCCATATTTTGCTCTCTTTACATAAATTTTACTAATCCTTCTACAATTTCATTTAATTGCTTGAATGTCAATGATCGGGAAAAAAGTCAGATTAAATTAATTTATTTTTCATTGGTTCTAAGTGAATGAAATAATAATTCTCCGGGTACTTAAATAAAGTATTTTTCGTATTACATATTTGTACTATTTATTTTGTTATAAATATTTATCCTTCTAAAATTTAAATAAATTTTATAAATTAATCATGCATTTTAGGTGTGTGACTACTACTTTTAAATGATCAATTCAGCCTATGTAGTTTTCATTTTTTCTATAATTTAATATTTCCTTAACAGTAACCGTCGTAGTATTAACGGAACCAATATGTGAGAAATAAATTCTTCCACAAAACACAGCGGTTTCGGTTATAGAATGATTAATTAGAGAAAATTGAAAACTATATGGATAAAATTAGTCATTTATAAAGTATAAAGGTGTATTTTATAAAATTATAAAAATATTGGGTGTGATTTTATATTTTTATTTAAGTTAGTATTAAATTGTTTCTGAGTTTATTGCAAATTCATCAGTGTGGTGCTCAACTATGTGACAACTTCCAATTCCACCTACCAAAAATTAATTCTATAATATTGACTTTTTTTTTATTTTTTTTATTATAATAAGGAATGATGAATTCCGCAGAACATTCGGAAGAAACGAGAAACACGCACTCTCCCTCAATTTTCCTCTTAAAATATAGTCTTCACCCACTTGCTTCTTTATTTTTTCTTTTCTTCAATTTTGGTCATCAAAGGCACACCATTTTTAATTAAATTAATTACAATATAAAACCAATTTATATTATAGTTCATTTTCGTTTTCACCGTTCGGTTTCATTATGAAAATAAACTTCTATAACATTATCATTATCAATCTTATATTTTATTGTCCTTTTTTTTTCTATTTCAGCTTACGTGCACATCGATTAATCTTATTTGATTTGTGTATCGTGTTATCTAATTTTTGTACACGAGTTTGGATAAATTGTTAGTCTGAACAATAAGCGGCGTTGACTTAAATGAACTGATTGCGCCCTGTAGAATTTGAACCATGGACCTAGCGGGAGTAAATCTCTAACTAAGGTCTTCACCACTTTGGGTTTCTTCTTTTACATTTTAATATATTTTTCACCTATTGCAATTTCAACAACGTATAAAGTTTAGGGTTTAGTATTTCATAATGAACTATCAAAACATCATATGGTATTCCAAACATCACTTATACCTAAGCTTCCTCTCTCATTTAAAGTGTATGTACACTACGAACCCTCTTAGAAGAAATATGAATATCATGACTAGAATTCACAATCTCAAAAAATGATCATGAAATATAACTACTACTAGGTGAATACAACTTATCTTCATTCTAAAAATTGAAAGGAGAAACTCATTCTCATTTCCACCTATATATGGTAAAGTATCCGAAAAAGTCTTTATTAGATTTTTATTTATAAAATATTACACTTAGAGTCAACACGTTGTTATATTTGTTGGTAGAAATGGCAAAATGCGGACATTGACTTGAAACACAATACCCTTTTGATAAAACTTCCTATTTCCTACAACTTCCACTTGTTCAAACACATCTCTCTTGCTTTTTTTTTTATAAAAATCCAAGTCATCATTATAAATATACATATCGAGTTACATTTTCTTATGCTAATATAAAAGCATGTGCTTCACACGTATTAGAAAATTTTAAAACTATACAATATGTTTTAAAATGATTATTAATGTTGAAATAAATAGCTTTCAAATATTGTAAATCTAGAACTACAAACGAAACAAAAAATGATAATTTTCTTATATTTACAGCTAAACTATTACAGATAAAAGGAAATTCGAATATATCATGCATCATCTAGAGATGATATATTTTCAATAGTTACTCCAAATATAGGGAAACTTGAATAAGACGTGCATCATCTCGAGATGATAAACTATCTACAAGAATTTTTAAATTAAACAACACACAATCTTAACAAATTTAATATAGTAAGATGATATGAAAAGAAACTTAGAATTATTTGAGAAGAGAAAATTACACCTGATAACTTATTTTACTACAGGTAATGGATATTGAAAACTACCATATTTACTAAAAATTAAAAAAACTAAACAACAAAATAAAAATCTTACAGATAACAATAACTCATTGTTATTGAAAAAATAGTGTTCATGATATAAAAATCTCTAAAAAATAATATACATGATCCATCACATTCCTAATAACATAATAATATAAAATACTAAATTTTTATCAAGCATTAGTAAAAGAATAATTAGTAAATAGATTTTAAATGACTTAAATAACGAAGAAAAAACTTAGTCTATAATATATTTAATAGGGCTAAAAGGGTAAAAAGGGATATCAAAAGTTGTCCCCCTTAAGCCTCTTCTAATATAGTAGAGATAGAGATGAGTTACATTTTCTTATATTGGCCTGACACTGATACTGAGTTGATCATGTCTTTAGGTCGCATCACTGTTGGGGGTTATGTCCTCAAAACATGTATATTAATACATTTTGATATGAAATTTAATGAGGATCCGGATCATTGATGTATATAAACATCTTAGTGAAAGTACTTTATATAATGAGATTATATATGACTAGACCGATGTGAATTAATATCTTTATCAACGTGTCATTTATCATAAAGATTTAATACACATCAATTCGATGAGCATATGTAGACCAGTCTGAATTCTGAGTAGTCATGAACTCCTACGCATGTGTATTGAATCTTTTGATTCACTCGTTAAGGTTTGTTTGTAAAACAGGCTAGTGACTTTTATTTTGGAGATTCAGTGATGTGGATGTCTGAGAACATGATCTTGTAGGATTTGAAATCCAAACTTTTCTAACGGAATGTATATTGATTCCCTTAAGTGTTAATTCTGAAACTGAATAGTTATTGAGCTTAAATTTATAATAAAATTATAAATTAGTCATTCACTAGTGGATTAAGGTACTTAAGGATCAAGAGATATTTAGAGGGGTAAAATGAAAATTTTGATCAATTCTAATTTACGAACCAATAATTGGAGGGCAGAACTACATGAAATAATTATATTAGTGGACTACGTGAGAATACTCTGTAAATACATTCAATGATCACTAAGAGTTCAATTCCATATTTATAGTGGAGTAATAATTGAATTAATAAATAAGATTATTTAATTAAAGAATTTAACTAATAATCTGATTTATTGAAACTTAGGATTATATGTCAATGGTCCCCAAGTCAAATCTATATTACGCAGTCTAGGGTGTGAATATTATAGGACATGAGAAAAAACTGACTTGCGAAGAAATTTTTATTCTGGGGCGAGTACATAATTATGAGATAATTATGTGTGATTAATTAATTAATTAAATTATTTATATATATAAATATAATTTTTAGAAATTATATATATAAATAATTATCGATTATTTTTTTAATTATCGATAAGTGAGATAGAATACCTAATTAATGAAATTAGGTAAGTAAATTATTATTAGATAATAATTTGAATCAACTAAATATGTTATTTGTGAAATAACAGATAATTTAGTTGATATGGATAATCAGATATATTAATTTTGAATTAACTAATATCTAGATATTTATCTGATTAAAATAAATATTTAATTTACACTAACTGTTGCGTATCGATCAATGATTGGAAATCATCGATCACCATTGACTGCAGTAGTGCCACATGGCACTACAGTTGTGCACTATTATACAATAAGTCTCACTATATTAGACAATTTGAAATTAAATATTAAATTTTAATTATCCCTAAATATCTGATACGTCATTATCTAGAAAAAATACATATATTATTCTTATAACCTCAGTTGATGAATAAGCTCATGAATCATCAATCGAGAATTGATTTGAGAACATAGTCAGTGTCAACGTAATTTTTCTCTACGATTAAAAGTTGATCAAATATCTAAAAGAATAATCCGCGTACTTTTAGAGAATCGTCTTACTAAAATCTGTCTCAGTAAATCTCTAGATCTCATGTGTTGAGTACATCTAGAGACAGAAAAAATGTCTTCTAATATTCTACGTGTCCACACACGTCCTAGTGCATTAATGATTGACTTGAAAGATTTTGGTGTGTATCTCAGAGTCTATTGATCGTTGGAACGGTTTCGTGGGACGGATGATCAATCAGTTTTGCAATGACGCTTAATATATGTTACAAGAGGTATATGATTCATAACATTGTATGTTGTAGATTTAATGTATAAATATATAATGGATCATGACGGATTAAAAAACAAATTTAATAAAAAAAAGTATTTAGTTATCGTGGCGTTACGCAAGTTTTATTTTATTAAAAATTTTAATCTTTCTTAAAAGTTTGATTTTTTTTAAATAGTTATATGTCACACGCTTGCGCCACTCACACACCGCGACAACTAACAATCAGATGAAACTCACAACAAATGACATAGTGCCTTATACCTTACCCAAGTATCACGACCTGACTTGTATTAGATAATAACCTTATAAATGTACGAATCTAGTTGTCTTTTTCTAATTAGAGTCATGCTACCATGCCAAGAGCCTTTTCTCAGCATGTTACTAGAAGTTTTTGTTTAATACTAGACATATTTGTTGAATCATATCAATACCGTGGCTGTCTAGTTTAGAATGCTATAAGCGTTAGGCATGTAGCTTTTGTGTGCACAATATGCAACGCCTTCACTCGCACAGTTATCCGTGTGGAACTTTCTTTTCATTGGTCATAAAAGTCAACTAAATTTTTAGGGTCAATATTTTTGGCTTGCTGACACTTATTTTTCCCTGGAGAGAGTTTAGACTCTTTTCAGTACTGATGACAATAATAGACCGTTGTCTAAAAGGGTCAGACATGAATTTACTCCATCTTCGAAAATAAAATAACCACACATTTTGGTCGAAGACTGGATATTATATTAAAATGAATTCCAAAATTTGCATTTCCCAACATTTTCAAATGGTAATTTCCCTTTCAATGATAATTACATCATCCATGATTTAAAAGAAATGACCCCATAGGATTTGATGAGAGTATAATGACCCATGTATAACAACAACCTAGTTTAATCAACTCATGCTGGTGTAACATAATCAACTCATGCTGGTGTAACATAAGCGTCAGTAAAATAATAACAAACTATATTTTAACATAGTTTAATATTGACGCAACTCAATAATATAAATTTTATTATATTATCATAATTATATATTTAATATACTGAGATATCTCATTATATTATCATAATTATATACTTAACATCGAAGCAACTACATAACACAAGTTTTATTGCAGTCAAATCTAAACTCAACATACGTAAACCGTACCCTTGAAAAATCGTATCTTAGAAAAAAGTTATCACTATGGATCAGACTTAAGCAACTCACTAATTTGAAAACTATATTCAACACGGGTAAAGTCTCCTGACTAATCATTCAATATCATAGGATATCTTCTCCTGAGATAGAATCCTCTCTCACATCTTAAAGTTGTCATATATCTACATCTTAGATATAAACCTCCTCACAATGGGATACTTCTTTTAAGATAGAGTCATTGCTCATCTTTTAATTATCGACAGAGCCACCGAACCTTTTTAATAACAACATATTTATGACATATCAAAACCCTAATTCATTTCCTATTCAAATTAATTGAATCTCATTCAATACAAAATACGTATTACATTATATCTTTCCTAAAGCAACATCATAAAATAAGAAACTTGGCCCCAAAGAATCTTAGGCACCAAAAGTTCAACGCAAACGTTCTTCATGAGAATCTTAACTTTTAATTAAAAAAAGATATACATATTTGTACACATATGTGAACACTTGTAAGTCTCCAAAACCTTGACAGAAAATTTACATATTTACATAATATTAAGTCGTTCATCATTTTATACACATGTTTGAGGGGGTGATACATGATTTTATTTGTAATCATCTAAATAACAAATCGTAAATACGTATAAAGTTTTGAAAAATAAAAAATTTTACACGTAGTATATTAAAAAACCTTTGAAATAATCCAATAGAGAAATTGTCTCCCCTATTGTACGTGTTGGTCGCAAAGAAATTGAAGGCTAAAACATCATTGATTAATTACGCTGCTGACATATATATATATATATATATAGTTTCTAACCTTTGAATTATGACTCAGCAAAATAAGCCACAAATTAAAAATGGCATTCTTCAAAACCAAACAAAATAGTCTGTTATGCAATAAAACTAAAAAAATCAATTTTTTCATTATGTTTATCACATGTCATTTTCTCATTCCCTTAACAGACTCTGATAATTATTATATATATATATTGTTTTGACAAAGCTTATAGATTTCGTTGCAATTACAGAGATCTGACCATAAAACACAAGAATTCATTACTAAAAACTCCAAAAAAAAGTGTGGATTCAATTTCGGGGTCTAATATTGTATGTTGCTTCACTTTTGACCGTCTCTTTTTCAAGTAAAATAAATAATGATTAAGCTAAAATAATGATTTAAATGATTAAATAATTACCTATTATCCACTCAGTGGTTTAAACGTTTTTTTAATTTAGAGGGAGACTCTTCAATTGAGATGGGAAGGTTGACCCACGAAGCCACAAAAATATATAGTTCAATGTTTATGGGAGAGATCTATTTCAAGTTCTTTGTCTTCATAACCCCATTAAACCCAAAGCAAAGCTCTCTCCAACAACAGCAGCACTGATCCCTGATCTTGACTCTTCAACATGAAGCAGCAAGGTATGTCAGTTTCCATAGCTGATCTCTCTCTCTCTCTCCCTCTCTCTCTCTGAAATAAGAAGAACTTATATTAAACTGTGAATTTAGATGGTGGATCATCTTCATATGGGAAAGTAATCCTGACCCATATAGTTGCTGCGTCCTTGGTTGGATTTGTAGCCACCACCGCAACACGTTACCACCGCCGGCGAAATTCAAGTAAGATAATGAAAGACCAGCTAATAGTTCCATCATTGGTCCGGACAGAATCGGGTCGGGTCGGAAACCTTGAGAGATTCTCTCATTATGTCGGTAAGCACTATCCAAAAAACTCAATTTAAAATCATTTTTAATTCATTCTCATGGAAAAATCCAAGCTTTTTTATGGGTTTTTTTTCAAAATAAAATAAAAAATTTGGGTTCTTTAATTTGATGGTGCAGCTAGGCAGCTGGGATTTTTAGACGCAAATGAGTGTCCTCAGCTGTGCAAATTGGCTAATGATTATTTGAGAAAGAGTAAAGGATGTGAGGATTCAATCTATGCATTTTTTGCCAGTGAGCCAGAGGCTGAGTCTCTGTATATGAAGTTGATACAAGAGATTGACAGATGTATCCTCAGTTATTTTGCTTTTCATTGGAGCCAAGCTTCCCTTATGATCAGTCAGGTATTGTTTATACATTTATTTCCAACACCAATATATACCCTTCTCCTGTAAAAATTACATGAATAACAAACGATATATACCAAATTTTCAATGCTTTTTGGTTGAATTGGCAGGTGTTGAGTATTCAGTCTGAGCAGAAAACAAAGCTCAAAGATTTGGTGTTGGCAGCTACAAGGTGACTCAGACTTTTACATTAAACTCTTTCTTCAATCTTTATTTGCAAGTGTTATAAGACAGAATATGTTTAATGGCTTCACTTAACAACATAATGTGGTGGTGGGGTTTAGCTTTTGGAATACTTCAAGCACTTGCTTTTGTAGTCACTTTCAATTTCAAAAAGAATCAATGGGAAAAAATGCCCATGTCGTCATTTATAGAGTTTATTTGGGCATACGTGGGAACAACTAAGTTCGACAAGAGATATTATAAATTGCGAACCAATTTTGTGTCACGTGTTTACTTATATTACTATTTAATACAAGATTCAATATTATTAAAACATTTGTTGGTTCTACATACATCTAATGAGTATCATTGAAGGCATTGATTCAGTGGGAATGAGGAGCTTAATTTAATTTTTGAGTGCTTTTTCTATTGATAGGAAGCAAAGATTTGAGAGGGTGACAAAGGATTTAAAGGTGACAAGGCTGTTCTCAATATTAGTGGAGGAAATGAAAGCCATAGGCAGTGGTGGATCATTGAAGGGTGATTCAAAATGCACAGATGTGATGGCACCAGTAGCCCACGACGAGAGGAGTCCAGTACTTCTCCTTATGGGTGGTGGAATGGGAGCTGGCAAGAGCACTGTGCTTAAAGACATTCTAAAAGAGTAAAAATCTTAACTCTCTCTCTCTCTCTCTCTCTCTCTCTCTCTCTCTCTCTATCTCTCATTTCTTATGATTAACTATATTCTGGGTCTTATTAAACTCTGTATAAATTGTTTTGCAGATCATTTTGGTCTGAAGCAGCAGCTAATGCTGTAGTTGTAGAAGCAGATGCTTTCAAAGAGAGGGATGTTATTTATAGAGCCCTTAGCTCAAGAGGTCATCACGACGACATGCTTCAGACTGCCGAACTAGTAAGCCGAAAACGATTTCTCTTTTCGTAGAATAATCTTTTGATTTCCCTAAGCCTATGAAACTTAAGCTAACTATATTTTCTTAAATGTCCGTTCAATTAACTAAAACCAGGTACACAAGTCTTCAACTGATGCAGCATCATCGTTGCTAGTGACAGCACTCAATGAAGGCCGAGATGTGATCATGGACGGAACTCTATCGTGGGAGCCCTTTGTTGAGCAGACCATTGCAATGGCAAGGAATGTTCACAGATGTCGTTATAGAATGGGGGTAGGCTACAAGGTTGAAGAGGATGGCACTATCACTGAAAATTACTGGGAACAGGTGAAAGAAGAAGAAGAGGGTGATCACCATGTTCAAGCAATCAAGAGAAAGCCATACAGAATAGAGTTGGTTGGAGTTGTTTGTGATCCTTATCTGGCTGTTGTTAGAGGCATCAGGTATGATCCAAAATCACAATCGGATCCTAATTTCGATACTGTAAACTTTCCATTGTGGAGGAAGACCTAAACATATGTCTTTTGGGTGTTTGAACAGGAGAGCCATAATGGTAAAAAGAGCAGTGAGGGTGAGGTCACAGTTGAAATCCCACAAGAGATTTGCAAGTGCTTTTCCAAGATATTGCCAACTAGTTGACAATGCCAGGCTCTATTGCACCAATTCCATGGGTGGCCCACCTAGGGTAAAGCTTTCAATTCTACACTTTAATCATTGATCCACCTTCTCAAGATACTTTCTCTGCCTAATCCATTCATTAAAGAGCAATAGCTATGGACCCCATATAACTCATATCTGGAATTATATCATATTGCATGCCCGCTGTAATCTAATTTAATAAGTTACTGTAATCTAATAGCAAATTCAATACGTAACTTACTGACTTCGATTCATGTTTTGCAGTTGATAGGTTGGAAAGATGGAGACAACAAGTTGCTAGTTGATCCAGAAGAAATCAAGTGTTTGAACATCGTAAGCAGTTTGAATGCTGATGCAGAGTCCATTTACGAGCTTCATGCCCACCCAAGCTCATTGTACGAGCCTGGTTCCGTTTGGAAAGATTTTGTTTTGTCGCCCTCAAGGGCTACGCTTCAATTAGAGCTAAGAGCTTCTGTTCAAAGAATTGAGAATTCTAAAATATTGAATGGAATAATAACTACAAATTAAGATTTCAATGATCGTGGATTCAAATCCAATTTCAACATCCTGGATATTGCAGCCATTTTTCTGCTTCTAGTGTTTAGGAAATGTTTCGGACTATAATATTCAACTGTTGAAGAAATTAAAATCGCAATGGTGGATTAGAAACTATGTCCATTATTGTTTTTTTTTTGTAAATAGCGAGCAACGCCAAACTACTTCAAGAGACAAATGTCAACAACAATAGGGGATGTTGATTCCCAACAACAAAGAAGAGACACCAAAGCGGGTTAAACGATGAGCCTCTCCATTACAAACCCTAGAAACATGTTTGAAAGATGAAACATTCAAAAAAGAAAAAATACGTTTACATTTTTCAATGAGTACCTATCTCTGAGTAAATTGTGGAACTAGAGGAGAAAGCATTGACTAAGACCAAAAGCTTAATTATTGTTTGAGTGTGGAGCCTACATACATAAAATACTCAAGGATTGTTTGGGTATTTTGTATCTCTTTTTGGGTTGCCCTAATGGTCTCATTGTTTGTGTGTGTGGTAAAACCTAGTCAGTCACTGGCAGTTTATGCAATGGGGACTTGACATGGTAGGGTCGCCGCTAATGGCTTCAGTAGAAGAAGTTCATACTTATGACATCAGACTACTTCACCAAATGGATAGAAGCAGTGCCGCTAGCGAGAATTCAAGAAGAAGAAGTCAGAGGCTTCTTATGGAAAAAGATTGTGTGCCGATATGGAATCCCAAAGGTAATCATTTTAGATAATAAAAGACACTTTACTAGAAAAATAATTAAGGAATTTTGTGATGGACTACGGATAAAAGCTTTGTATTCGACCCCGTATTACCCACAAGGAAACGGATTGGAAGAAAGATCAAACTGAACCATCCTTGAAGGGTTAAAGAAACGGTTAGAAGCGGCCAAAGGAAAATGGGGCGAAGAACTACCTTCAGTTCTTTAGGCTTATCGAACAACTCCATGGGAATCAACCGGGCAGACGCCGTTTGCATTGGCATACGGAACGAAAGTCATCATTCCAACAGAAATTGGATGTCCAACCACCACGTAAGAAATCAACCAATAATAAAACTCCAAACTTTAGAGAAACAGGGACTTGCTAGAAGAAAAAAGAGAAGCAGCCCTTATTAGATTGGGAAATTACAATCAATGCAGACAGGCTTATTTCTCAAAGCAGAAAAAGGCAAGGGGTTTTCAACCTCGATAATTAGTCCTAAAGGATCATGCAATCTATTGAAGGAAAAATGGGGAAAAATTAGGAAGGGCCTTACATAGTCCGAGCAGTGGGATGAAAGGGATCATACTAGTTAACTAATGATGAAGGTATAGATCTCCCTAAGCATTGGAACCCATTACATCTGATAAAATAATATGTGTAAATGTTTAATCATTTTAATAAGAATATCGTCAATCTGTGGTTTTTTTCCATGAAAAATTTGTCTTCAAGTTTTCTTTATGTACATTTATGTTAAATAAACTCGAATCTCACAAAAGGGAAATGCATCAAAAGCATGGAAAAAAAATCAAAGTGTGCCAAGCAACCACTTAGACACAAAAATAGGAAAAAAGCCTAAGTGTGCTAAGCGACCACTTAGACTAAAAAAGTATGAAAAAAGTCTAAGTGTGCCAAATAGTCACTTAAACACAAAAGCAGGAAAAAGGCCTAAGTGTGTTAAGCGGCCACTTAGACACAAAAATGGGAAAAAGTCTAAGTGGCTAAGCGGCCACTTAGACATGAAAACAGAAAAAAAAAAAATTAAGTGTGCCAAGCGACCACTTAGACACAAAAAGTGTTGAAAAAAGTCAAATTGTGCCAAGCAACCACTTAGACAAAAAGGCGTGGAAAATTCTAAGTGTGCCAAGCGGCCACTTAGACACAAAAGACGTGGAAAAAAGTCTAAGTATATCAAGCAACCTCTTAGACACAAAAGCAGGAGGGAAGTTTAAGTGTATCAAGTGGACGCTTAGATCCGAAAGTCTAAGAAAAATCTCTAAGTGTTTCTGATAACTATATGAAGCATAAAGTAAAAGAGGATTCAGGTGAAATTAGAATTTTTACCTAAGTATTCATTATCATTTCTAAAGCAATTATAAAGAGGAAAGTTGCTCAATGAAAAAGGAAATATTTCATTCATTGGCGAGAAGAGGAAAAAGTACAAGGAAAATAAAAAGTTACAAGAAAAAAAACTAGTCAAGCTAGATATGATCAGTCGATAAGTCATATGGCTTATGTGTGAGCTCGACAACAACCTCCTTAGTGACATGATCAGTAACAGATTCTGGGGCACTGGCAGTCTAATCCCTAACAGTTTGACCAGTTGAAGGAGGAATCTCTTCGGTCAACTTATATTGTGGAGGAGCCCGAGAAACACCATCCAGGTAACCGATGGTGTAAGTGTCCTTATCCAACAATCTGAATTGAGTAGTATATTTTTCATAAGCTTCTTCCTCCTTCTTCTGCAAAGATTTGGCTGCAGACACCTCAAACCACTTAGTGAGTTCACAAGTGACCTCTTGAATGCACCTGTCAATTTCAACCCGCAGCTCATCAATCAAAAGCCTAGAGTCTTCAAACTCGCTCTTCAGCTCACCAATTTCAACTTCCTTGGCAGCCATTTGACGCTTAAAGTTAGACACTTCTTGTTCGTGCCTAACCATTCCACCCCCAATGCTGTTAAGTTTGGTGGCAAGAGCATTATGATACAATACAGTCTAAAAGATAAAAAGTTATCTCAGTAAGAAAGAAATAAGTATAAAATAAAGGAACGCATAATGGATATGATTTACCTAATGACGGCAATGATTGGTGCCTTTCTGAAGAGCTTCAATTGGCTCCTCAGCCAACTTATCAGAGTTGGCTAAGTACTGAAGGTGGCTCAGAATCTGATGAGAAGACTCGCAGTCAACCATCAAATTTACTTCAAAAGCGATCCTCGGGCCATTGTCCGGAGGAAAAAGAGTCTAGAGGATATTGTTAACATGCTCAAAAGAGCCTAACCCAAAATCAGGAGAAGAAGACCCGATTGAAACAAACCCCATAGGCCCGACAGAATCAAGCTGAATGGGGAGAAAAGTAATTGGAGTAGGGAGAGGAGAAGAGCTCGAAGAGTAGGGCGAGCAGGAGGAACCCTAGTGGAGGAAATCACAAGCGATGGCTCAATGGCCAGTCGTGGCACACTTTGCGTGAGAAAGAACGGTTCAAAGAAAGATGGATTGGCCTAATTTCGAAAGCTTCCCAAATAGAAAGGGAAGTTGAGTTAGAAGAACTAGAAGAAGAAGGTAAAGATGGTTGTCTTTGGATGGCAACCTAAGGGACTTGAGTTCTTAGAGCAGCAATGGGCAATGCTAATGGTCTAGGGGGAGGTTGAAAAATGAAAGGAAGTAGACACTCAGGGTCAAGGAGCCATTGCCAGTCACGAGTGCCAATGCTGTAAGCGGCTTTGATCTTGGCACGATCGTTAGGAGTCTCGTAAGGACGAATGTCTTTACGTTTGTGTGCAAAAAGAAACAAACAACCAGTCAAATAAAAGTAAAGACATTCGTCCTTACGAGACTGGTGGGATGAGAAGACATTCACTCACCATATGACCTCCAATGAGAAGACATTCACTCACCATATGACCTCCATTTAGTGGGATGTGGGAGTGACTGACACCGCTCCAATCACCACATTCGTCCAAACAACGCTAATGTCTGCACTCACCATATGACCTCCATTTAGTGGGATGTGGGAGTGACTGACACCGCTCCAATCACCAGCAACTTGGAATGCCTTAGCGTTCCACCACTTATCACCATTTGACATGTCCGGAATCAACAGACCGCTGGCAATATCACTGCGTGGGGCAGCGTAATGGTGATCATTTTTCTCCCTAATGGAGTATAACAAGCGAAATTCGTTTAAGCCTTACTCTAAACCAAACAAACGGTTTAAAGATTCAAAGCCCTATATGTGTTTGGAGTTATTGTGCAAGGAAAATATCATGGTGATGGAAAAACTGTTGGAAAAGAGGAGAGATAGGAAAACGAAAGTCTAAAGCTATATACATGGTCATGAAATTTAAGATTCCAAGGTGGATGGACTAACAAGGTTGCCGTCAAAATACGAGCAGTCAATCCAATCAGGAAAGGATCTACAATAGCGGAAACAAAATGATTAATCTCCTCTCTATTTCTAATCCTAGGGACAGTGGGTGAGAAAGAAGACGCCATTGAAGGAAGCTTGAAGGATAAGAAAGCAGAAAAGGGAAACTTACTGAGAAAATGCGAACGAGAAGAAAGAAAAGGTAAAAATCTCTAAATATAATCTCAGCGGATGCCAAAAGACGGATTTGAGAAGTAAAAACAATAACTGTCAAAATAAAATGACGCATGAAGACAAAAAGCGAATTGGTACAAACATGTGACACACCAGCATCAGTGCAAGAGCAAATGAAAGTTGAATGGGTGGAGACATCAGTCTTTCACCCAAGAAAACTAATGATGACGTTCAGAAAGATGAAACGGTGCCACACGTAAAGTAATGATGAGAATTGTGACATTATCCACCATGAATGAACGACAAATTAAGATGTTAATGTTTTGCATCAACAGCTTACAATCGAGATACAAAACAAGGGAAAATGTACGGGGTTAGTTAACCTCTACGGTGAAGGATTACCAACGTGGCAAAATAAGGAGAAAAATAGTGGGCAAATATGGACAGGGAGGAGTCACTAAAAAGATTACGTGGCGGTCAAAGGAGAATCAAATTTGAGCGGTAGCCACTCCTTTCCCACGATTGATCAAATGGTTACAATATATTAAATATTCATTAAATTTAATATAGCGGTTGTAAACGGTCATGGAGGATAATGCCTATATATACATCCATATGTATCAAATAAAGGACAATTCCAACTCAATATAAAAATTCTTGATTACTTTTCACTGCATTTTTTTATATTGCATCTCTCATTTCTCTTTTATTCATACTCTACTATTCGTATTCTTTTGTTGAATACCGTAAGGGGAGAAAAATTCCATTACAATATTAATTTTGAAATATACGAGCTTTTGATATTTTTAATTACTACTACTTTTAAATGGGACTTAGGGGGGAATATTTTTAGACACAAAGTGTCTTTACTATTATATGAAATTTCAAATTGGTAAGTCTTTTCGTATTCTCTCTACCAAAATCATATTTATCATGTCAATTATTAACAATATATTAGTTGTGAAAATTTAAGAGACAAATTAGTTTAAATATATCAAAATTTATAGAGAATTGGATAAAGTGAATAATTTGATATTGAATTTAATACTTCAAAATTTTTTTATCTTTTTTAAGTCTATAATATATATATAAATGGGATTAAAGGGGAAAACATTTTTTGACACATACCCTCACTATTATATGAATTCTGAATTGATACGTCTCATGATATTCTCTCTATCAAAATCACATTAACTATTTTAATTAAGAAAAATATATGAGTTGTAAAAAATTCAGAGAAAAATTAATTTAAATAGATCGAATTGTATCAAAGAATTGTATAAGTGAATAATTTAATATTGAAGTTAATAGTTCAAATTTTTTTACCTTTTGAGGAAATAAAATCCATCAACAATATGGTAACAAGAAAACTAATAGCCAGAGTCAATAAAAGCATATAATCAAAACACTAGGAGGAATCACATCAAACCAAACACAACAATGAACAGTAGTAGAAGTCAGCTTCACAATAAGATCAACAATCAAATTGTAGTATTTAGGAACATGTCAAACTGATATATTATTTAAAAAAGTTATTAACTCTCTATAGCAACACAAAACTTTTAACAAAAAACATCATCAACATTTAATAGATTGAATTCTTAGTATTTGATATAACAAATCAAAAGATGATCAAATACTTTTATATGTAATCCTATTCATATTTTTTATATATATTATTTATTATTAATTTGTTTAACACGTACAAGTAAATTAATTCATAGAAAACCCAGATCACAAGATATGATTATTTTATAAACAACATGAAAAGTACCTGGAAATATTGCTGAATTCTAACAGTGTCTGCAACAAACACAATGTTTAATAATTGAAATTCACACAAGTAGAAATTCCGTATCATGGAGTAATGATATCACCGATTGTAATAAGTAGCTCCCTACACATACAATTTATATATGACCCCCTGTAATTAAATTACTAAAGAGGTAATAAGTGAATAACTACCAACTTCGGTTACAAAGTAACCTGTCAATAGTAAATTTAATAATTTAATACCAAATAGACATGAACAACAATTATTCAATAGTTATGCTTCATACGAATTCTAAATCTACTCAAATATAGTCCTTAACAGTTATTTCATCATGAAAATTCCATGAAACTACTAGATATAAAATGCTGAATGAAAACATTATAAAGAGGGTGAGCGGGTTAATAGAGCTTAAGCGGATGGTCAATAGAATTGCTTTAGAAGCATTTATACGTACGTATCCAAGTAGCAATTATACGTTACATGAACTTTATTTTATACACTCACGTTTATCGAGAGGGTAAGCGAGTTATAGATTTTTTGGCGTCTATGACACCTAGTGTAGTTACTCCAACTTAATGGTGGAATACTCTAAATTTTTATTTTTCGTTTATTTCTGATGATATTTTTAACATTCATTATTTTAGCTCCCGCTGATTTTTTTTCTTTATATATTTTTTTGTCTCTTTTATTTTTAATTTAATTAATATGTTGAGTTGATCTCTTTTATTTTTAAATTAATTAATATGCTGAGTTGAGTCTCATTTTATTTTTAATTTAATTAATATGTTGAGTTGAGTCTCTTTTATTTTTAATTTAATTAATATTTTGAGTTGAGATTCTTTTATTTTTAATTTAATTAATATGTTGAGTTGAATTAAATGATGAAAGTGTTAGGAATGTGCCAATCTAATTGAAATGTCCTGATGCACCTGTTGATTTCTATCACCAACAACATTATCTAAGAAAAAAGTTAAATTTATTTTCTACTTTCAACCATTTCTATTTGTATTAATAATAATTAATGCTAGAAAAATTGAGAAATAAGTTTTTTTCTTAACAACTCGGAATATTTTTGACAGCTCATTTTAAGAACCATTTGAGAATGGATTAGTGAATTAGTAAAATTTTATTCATGCTACGAGAAATGATCCTTTTCACAATAGCATGAATCGACTTTAAGATTGTTAAAAATATAAAGGTTATTGTGAATCAAGAAAGGATATTATTTGGAGTAGACGAAACCTTGTTGGAGATATCTTAGACTGAGTTACGATGAGTCAGTGTCCTTAAAGTTGATTTCACACCTTTATGATAAGTATCTCAGTGACTCAAGGTTCACTAGACGTTGTACTCGAATAGAAAAACCACTGGAACCATACCTTATATCTAACATAGAAGAATAAAGAGAATGCTTTAGAAATGATGGGAGCCATTTGTAAAATTCATGTCTTACTCTTCAAAACAAGAACAAATTCTTAGTTACTATTTATAAGCCAAACAACTTTTACGTTATTAAACAAATCAAGATGTTGTTTTAATTTTTAAAAGGAAAATTAAATTGGAGTAATTTAAGAGTATGTAACTCATAAAAACTTTAAACTGAAAATTAAATATTTAAAATTAAAGTTTGTAACCCCAAATATAAATTAAAATTTATCTCCTTTTTTTTATTTGTAACACACTAATTAAATTACCAAAGGTTATCCTATCGTCCCTGTTTTGAGGAACAATAAAATTTCTTATTGTTAGGATGATCAAAGTAGTAGAGGATGTGACAAAATGTGCTTACACGTTAGATAATTAAGTTGGCACATTCAGACTTTGAGGTCGTTGGTTTAAGTTATTGAATATTCCTACAAAAAGAGAAAGTACAAGTAAAAGATTAGCATGCTTTTTCTTATCATTTGCTAAAGAAATCTCATGAAATTCCCAACCATGTTTCTAAAGAAATTAAGCAACACTCCGAGCACATATGCTGAATTTTAAATAATTGTCAAGTTCGATACAGGTGGAGTAAGATCGAAGTTTAATTATGCACATGAGTGTGAGATAATTCTTGGTCTAACTGTCTTTTAGTTAATAATTTGATTCGATTCACAATATGAGAAAATTGATACCAAACCGATTTGATCGGTTTGGATTAGTTTGGGCTTGGTAGGTTTAACAGGTTTTCTGAGGCAACCCTTAATTAGGCTTACTTCTCCCCTCGGGCCGGCCCAGTTATAGTAGAGATCAAACTCTAATGGAACAAATTTTAAGGGCCTATTTTGCAGCATTTCTTATCCATTCCATTCCCTTTTTATATATAGATTTGAGCTTGGAAAGTCTGTATTTGCTCAAAACCCTAGCAGCCGCGATCGATAGCTTGCTCGTATTCGGGTTTCTTCTGATACTGAATCTCCAACCATGGTGAGCTAGAAAAATCCGTACTTTCGTTAATGGCTAGTTCTTTCATTCTTTCTCTAACTCTCACTTTATGTTTCTCAGGCGGACGTTGAAACCGATGTGGCAGCCCAACAGCCAAAGAAGAGGACGTTTAAGAAGTTTAGCTTCCGTGGTGTGGATTTGGATGCTCTCCTCGACATGTCCACTGATGAGCTCGTCAAGCTTTTCCCTGCCCGGGCTCGCAGAAGGTAATTTTATGATTGATTGGAAGTTTTTCTTGTTCGATGATCTGCGTTTGCTTCTGACTCGTTTTTGTGCTCTTGTCGTAATAGGTTCCAGAGGGGTCTGAAGAGGAAGCCTATGGCCCTCATCAAGAAGCTTCGTAAGGCGGTAAGTATCCCACACGGTTCCTTTTGCTGCATTCTAATATAGCTGTTGTAGATTCATGCACATTAAGTACTGGATTGGTACTTGCTGTGGGTTTCTAGGTTTGGTTTGATTAAATCCATAGGGTTTGATTTATTTTCATGAATTGTGAGAAACTGTCGTTGTAGGGTGCAATTATGTGATTGTGTCAGTATTTATATGGTTAATAATCTTTGATGGTTTAGAACATTCATGTCTTCTGCTATCGGGCTTAATGTAACTTATCATGGTTTCAATATATGGAAATTTGGCATTTCTGATGCTAGGAGGGAACAGCTAGATGGAGATGTATTTATCTGATCTTTCAGGCCCTGGAAATGATTTAATCAACATTCATTTACTGCTATTGCTTATGTCCTCCAAACTTTCATGAATGATACTGGTTAAATCCGATAGGCCTGTGTAGTAAGATCATCGTCATTGCCCTTTTGCCCTTGTCCATGTGAACAATCTTTAATTTTTATTTATTGAAGGAGACTAATTTCTGAAGAGAATTCTTCTGGATCATGATGAAGTGCCCATATATTATAACCTCTCTCTCTCTCTCTCTCTGCTGCAACTATTCTCTTTCCCCTTTACACAATATCTTAAGCATAATCAATGCATATTGTGATAATTTGATCGAATTGAATTGTGTGCCCATAAATCTTTGTGCAGATTTTGGTTTACACATTTATGGATTACTCATTACTGAAGTTCTCATCAATCATGCATGACTCTTCTAATGTTTTTCTTCAGAAAAGGGAGGCTCCAGCCGGTGAGAAGCCAGAACCTGTTAGGACCCATCTTCGGAATATGATCATAGTGCCTGAGATGATTGGAAGCATCATTGGGGTATACAACGGCAAGACCTTTAATTCGGTTGAAATCAAACCTGAGATGATTGGACATTACCTGGCTGAATTCTCAATCTCATATAAGCCAGTCAAGCACGGTAGACCTGGTATTGGTGCCACCCACTCTTCAAGGTTTATTCCTCTCAAGTGAAATCATTGTCGACGACCTAGATGTCTAGTTTTCAATGAGATTTTGAGAATGTCTAAGTTGATAAAACTTTTGTTCGTTACTCTTTGGTTAGTTATGTTTCTTTTTTGCTTCACTTTCGATGATGGAACAAAAATTTTCAATAGCGGAAAAGAAATGTTTGTATGGGTCGTTTCAACCTACTTATGAAGCACACGCTTTTTCAATTTATTATTTCAATCGTAACAAATATAACTCTTTTAAGGTTTTTTCTCTAGCTCGGCCTTACGTTGTGAAGCGGATGGTGTTTTGGGACCTTATGTTGGGGGAAAAAGCCCGTTTCTTTAGATGTTCATTGTTATGCAATTCAGGTCTCAACAAGTTAATCCTCTCTTCTGGTAGGGGGGGGGGGGCCTCTTTCCATGTTACATTATAGAGGTCTTGTTCTTTAACCCTTACCAGACCATTGCCAGTGAAGAATCCCAACTGGCTTTACCAAACGTATTGCCTTTTAAATTGGACTTTTGTGAACTCAATCTAGTTGATAAATTGTAATTAGGCTGCCGATAGGATAAATTTCAGGTGGCAGAGAGGAGAGTCGTCTCTTTATTTTTGCTAAGTAAATTAACATGTATATAGAAAACCGCTGAGAAGGGTAATTATAACCTAGTGAAGCTGAAATTTTTTTATTAACATAACTCCCTCGCGCTCAATTGGGTAGAAAAGGACAATTTCAGAACTCGTTCGTTAGTCGCCTCCATAAGCAAAAAGTCAATTGAGTTTCAACTGAACAGGCATTAAAAAAATTCCAATCAATAATTGAAACTGACCCCATAAAGCCTTTCTATTGACCGAAAAAGAATTGGATGTCATACATACAATTGGTAATAAAATAAAATTGGAATATTCACAAACTTTGTCCAAAAAAATTATGAAATTCAGACGTTGTGGAAAATCGGTTCCACGCTGGAATTTTTTTATACATCCACGCTGGATTTGATAAGGTTAAGTGTTGCTTTCAATGGGTTAAAAATTTTGAAAAGTCTTGATCAGCCTCCAGAAACCCTCTTAGCTTCTCTTACCTTGCTAGTTCCTGGATATAGCAAGGAGCTTTCGTCTCAACTTCCTGCAGCGTTTTCTGTATTGCTTTTTCCACATCCTGAGCTCCCATCTTTCAATACACAAGAAAATAACTTGTTACTTTAAAGTTGTTTTTTCTTTGTTTTGGATAGAAAATGAGCAAGAGTTGGTGACAAAATCCTATCGAAAAAGGAAGGAACCAAGAAAGAACAACCAATTACTCCCATAACACAGTATATCCTAATCTCAACATGTATGCATACTCTGTTTTTAACGATGAAATAAACATAAATATAGTAATTCATCATTCCCCTTTAGCGAAATATTCCAATTCGTTTCTATATTTGTGTTGAGATTTGAGATTGCCCTTCTTAAATTTTATGATATTCCTTTTGATACTTGAGCTTCATGCCCAAACAAGTATATGCTTGCGTTGCAATGCTTTGACAAGTATAGTATAAGACTTAAAATATTATATTTCACTTGCCTGAAAAACTCATAATCGAGTAGACGACTGAAAATTGAAAATTCCAATTTTAATTTATAATTGTGTTGTGTGTGTGTGTGTGTGTGAGAGAGAGAGAGAGAGAGAGAGAGAGAGAGAGAGAGAGAGAGAGAGAGATTAATTACCTGGATTTGAAGGACAAGTTCTGCAGAAAACTCGGAAGTTGAGAAATTGGATCGGATTGCTTTGCTTTTCAATCCCATATTTTTCAAGCAATTAAGAACAGCCAACATTGAATCAATCCCAGAAACAGGATTTGCCACCCTTAATTTAATCTTAGTCTCCCCTGTTTTCTCTTCCATCTTCTCTGCTAACATCGCTTCCATCTCAAAATTTCTCCTCCTCATCTTCTCCTCATAGCCTTGCAGGTCCTGTATCCTCTTAATCGCCATTTGAATAATTGAATTCTTTTCATTCTGCAATAACACCAAAAATCAATCAGTCTTACCAGCAAATTTCGATCAATTAACAAATACCCATCACAATTATGCTTGCACACCTTTGTTCCGTTGGGCAGCATCGAATGCAGAGTTAAATAGCTCTGTTTCTGTTTCTCTCTCCTCATCCTCTCGTTCATCATGTGCCTGTAACCCCTTTCTCTCTCTGCTTCTCCTCCTCCTGTTACATTTTTCCCAGTACAATTCCTTCTCAGAAACCCGATCATTCTCTTGGTCATGTTTTGGGAATTTATCTGATTTTCTACCCCAATTCTCGTTCTGGATATGTTCGAATATGGCGTAAAAGCGCTTTGATTTACCGGAATTGAATAGTACCAGAAGGTTTCAGCCTGCAACTCTAATGGAAGATACTCATCCATCCCCTGCTTTACTTTCACTTGGCTAAAAGGCTTAAACTTTTTCGTGGGAATTTCAAATTTTCAGTTCAAGCAGTTACTACAACGGTCGTTTTAGAGTTCCTATTTATAGGAGACGATTTGAAGCATATTAACATGTGGTCAATTATGTTCTTATGGTCAAGAAGACCACATTGTAATTTAGAAAGTTTTCTTTCGCCTGAACCACCGCAGTACTAAGAATTATTATATATGAAATTGGGGACCCACTCCCACCTAGAACTGGAAGCCTCAAATTTCTGTCCATTGGATGTTAAATCGACGTGTGGCTTTCAATTAGTATAAGTTTTGTTTTATTAACAACCAGGAAGGATCCTTTTTTGTTTTCTTTCTTGAGTATAATTTCTTTTGGGACCAACAAGGTTATCGATTATATTATGATGAGGGAGGGAGGGAGGGAGGGAGGGATTGTGTACTATGACTACGAATGATAAGCTTGCTAAGATTACAAAAATTGGTCAAACAAATTTACAGAATCAAATCAACTAGACATTAAATATTTCCATCTTGCAGTAAAATGTTCCCTTCTGTTCTATAAACAATGTGCAGTGCAAACTGACCAAGACTAAGTGAGATTCTCGAGCTATGATTCTTTTTCTTCTCCATCAGATCAAATGTCTTATTCATAAGGCACTGCATATGCTTGTGATTCGGTTATCTCAGATTCCGATTCAGAAATCTGATATTCATTATCATTTCCAAAATTTGTTTCTAAGTAGTAATCATATACTGTGTCATCTTCTCCTCCGTTCTCTTCCTCGTATCCCTCAAAATCAGATTCATCTCCTTCCTCCTACATAAGTAGGATCAAAGAAGCAATCAAATAAGACATTGGTCTATCTGGTATGAAGGAAACAAAAAAGCACATAAGAGAGTAATAAACAGAGACCTCAATGTCATCGTCAAGATAATCAGATTCCAGTTTGTCATACAATTCGTCGTCTCCTTCGTTTTTCACAGTCTCCATTTGTTCCTGTTATAACATAGAAGACGACATAAATCTTTGATTGAGACAACGATAGAAGAAAGAAATTCAAAATGAGACCATACAATTTCAGATCTTAGCTTGTCCACTTTACTCTGCAGAGCTGATATGTGTTTTAGGAAAGCCTGACAAACAAATAACAAGAAAAATCAAAGTTACTAATTATATATACTTCCAGTAACAAAAAAAACTCGAGACAATTTTCCTCAAAAAGGTAATAAGATGGGGATGACTGTGAGTTTGTTAGTACGGTCTCGAAGTTTAGTACGGCAGATACTGTACTAACTAATACCGAGCATATGTTGAGGATTAGACCAGCCTCAATAACTTTAAGTAGCAGAGATTTATAAAATGTAATCTATATTTTGATATAATAAAAAATTGATAAGACTTGAAAATCCCGAAGGAGTTCCAATAATGGAGGAAACTCATACTTAAACATACGAGCACAAATGCGTGATAATATGCAGTATACCTCGTGTCTTTGAAGCTCAATTGAACGTGCAAGAGCCTTCCTCTTTGTTAAAAGATTCTTTGGCCTCAACATCGAAGGTCGCTTGTAGTCCTTTCCCCGATACACAATAATAGCGTATGATTGGGAAACTTTGTCTACAGATACTAACACTCCTCCACTCTCAGCTTCAAGTGCTAAAGCAACCTTTTTGACCTGATCAAAAGTTTTGGCCTTCACCATGATCTTAACCAATTCCCGGTACTTCCAATGCAAATGCATGTTCTCCACCGTGCCATCGAACACTCCACGCCTACCTGAAACAAAGTATTACGTCCTGTTGAATAATGACAAATCTTAAAGATGTGTGTAAACAGTTTGATAGATTGAGTCTGTTTACCGAGGAGTAAGAAAGCTTTCATTCGTAATCCTAGCTTGCGAAACATAAATCTTTCTTCGTCGGTTATGCTATCAGGGTCAGCTTGCCTCTCTGCTGGTTTCAAAAAAGCCTCCACTTTAGATAAGGCTCTTTCAGCTTTTGTTAGCTTTCGTTCAGCCTGGCAGATGACATTATCCAAACCAGGTTAAAAAGTACAGAGCGTCACATACTTACAGAAGCTATTAGGCTTCCCTCGTCCAATCAAATTTGGACGACCATATCGGCTAACTGAAAAAAAACAGTCTTTTTTTACACTTGGCAGAACGGCCCAATCTGGGCCGTCCAGATCAAAATATGACAAAATAATTTGAAGTTTCAAGAAACTCACAAAAGCAAGCTTTCTCTCGAGCTTCCTAACGAGGTTGGCGTGTCTTAGAATCTCCGCCTCCCTCATCACTTTTTCCTTATGACGATTGTCAAGAGTCTTTCCCCACTTAGCATATGCATCCTTTGTTTCTCCAAGAGTACCAGCAGTTCTAGATTGCTCCATTTTTTCAACAATGGGCACGACCAACACTGAGGCTCTCAATCGTGCGTTTTCCTCTTCATCTTGCAGGGATCTTGCTAATCTCTCCCTTTCCAGTAAAGCTTCAGTGACCTCTGGTGATAAAAAGCTCTTTCCTCTATAAAATACAAGAAAGTCCTTGTTCCTAGACAGAAGCATGCCTCCCGTCAATTTCTGCGGCAACCACAAAAGGAGATGCGTTATCTGAGTACAAAATATAAACTTCAAACCATGGATAACTTACATTTCATTCAGTAAAATGAGGATTTACTCCCACTTACATTATTTCTGTTAAAATCCAAAGAAAAACGTAGGTTTTGAACATGATCTATAGAAATTTTTAGTGTTGTTAGTGGTTATAGACTCCAGGTTATGAACAGAGATATTGGAAGAAATGATGAAACAAATAATTCACATTTTGAGCTAGTATGGGCATTAGATGCCTTTTATCTCTTTTCTTCCTTTATGACTGTATTCTTAATTCAAGAAAAAGCCTCATTGTCTTCATGAAGGATGACTGATATTGGATCTTGTAATCATGATTATTGAGTATCGACTAATGAACATTTAAATCTAACAATGGAAAAATCATTACATCTGCTAATTACAGACAATGACGAGCTTCTTATTTATACCTTGATCTCTTCAGCCATTCTCTCACTAGTAGTGAGCTGTACACCCCGTTTCAGGGCAATTTTTGCAATCGAACTTCTTTCCCATAATTTAACCATTGCAACAGCTAAGCCTTGTAGCTGCCTATTTCTGCCTGTAGATCAAAAGAATAACAGCATAAGTAGGGCATCTTCCAAATCATCCAAAGTTCTATGAAAAATACCACATACCAAGTGCAAAATGTGGAGGAAGAACTCTGGCAAGCCTACGCAAAGCTGTTGCCTCCCTTACTCCAAGAGTAGATCTCATTCCATAAGGAAGTATTCTAAAGGGAGGTTCATAACCGGGAACTATTCCTGGGAGCATATCTGCATCAACGGGCAAAGGATCACATCCCGGCCAGTCTCTGTATCTTGGACCCAGACTCTCCAATAGTCTGTCTACTTCATCCTCATACTTTACTTCTGACATTTGTTCTGTGTCTTTCTTATCCTCAGTTGTAGTTTCCATGAAATATTGTGGTACTGGCATGTTATTAACATAAGAGAATTCAGAAGGAACTACGGTTGTTGTTTTAGTAGCCATAGCTATGGGTAAAGTAGAAGAAGAAGTCTCGTTTCTCTTGTGTATCCGTTTGTTCGGCTGTGGTGCAGGAACTTCGTAGCTTAACCCTCTATACAAAGAAACAGAAGTTCCTGATCTCCAAATCACTAGTCCACCAGTTTTTCTCTGTCGTAAATAAATGGCAAAGGAAAGACACATCAATGACTGAGAGAAGAGCAAAATAAACATATGTAACAGATAATTATATCGTGATGAATTCTTTTTGAATTTTAAACTGTGGAACAACATCTCAAACTCGGTGATCAGCAATGCAGGAAAGAAGTTAAATGAACACGCAATAGTCTTCAGATCACTCCCAAATTCAAATCTCTCTTAAATCTAACCAGAATTAAGAATAATATAATTCTTTATGAAAACCTCATACCACATCCATTGTCTGAATGATTAACAGAATGCTTATCTTAAGGGGCAACCTGTGACTACGAACAATAAGAAATAGTCTACCTGGCATAAAAATTTTGTAGCCATTATCCATTTTCAAAAGCATATTGACTATAAGTCTAGAACATTGATATGATTTTGGTTTCTGAGACCCCTCTAATGTTAGACAGCTCGAAACATATCAAAGCTAACAGGCTTCTTTCATATTGCTAGGTGGTCATTTGTTTATCTAGTTACTATTTGCTACTCTACCCTGAAAGTCACAGATAGTGTACAAATGATTAAACCGACAAAATTGTAAGATCATATTGAATATAAATAAAAACATAAAGAAACAAAAACTTTTGATAATTGCAAAGAGAACTAAATAAATGAGTATCGACATGAATATCCACAACGAATTTGAAGCAAACCTCCAAAATCTCGTGCATCCTCCTCATGTTAAGAGCAGGTGGACCTTCAATTTTCAGCCTTACAAGCTCTGATGACTTCCATTTTTCATGAATTATGTCCACAACAGCTTGGGTAACACCAGCACCCCCAATCTTCATCTTGTGTTTCTTCTGAAATGTCAAATTTCTTAGCCTTCTCAACTCTGACTCTGGTAGGGTCAACTCTGCCAGTGAAGTCCTACTCTTACTACCAGCTGAAGTCCCTTCTCTCTTCTCCATCTCCTTTGCCTTCTCCCATGGAAATTTTACCTCTCCATAATCTCTATTACCTCCAAACACAGTTTCTACCCCTAACGGTGATTCTGCTGAAAACCCACCACGAGTATTGGGCAACATTCCTTCCTCAACATAAAATATGTCCTCCACAGACCCTTTTTCAATTGCTCCCTCTGGGATCTTCTCTCTATTATCGTTATTATCACTAATGTACCCGAATTTCTTCAACTTCTCCACAATTTTCTCCATTGTACTACCACCACTATAACTTATGTCACCATTCCTTTCATCATCCCCACCATAATCCGAACTTGAAACGTCGTCACTTCCACTACTCGGATAATTCAACACGGCTCGAGGTTGCCTTGGGCGATTATGTTTCTGGGGTTTATTCCACTTATCTATCCAACTGCCCTGGCATACATTCCTGCCATGATTGTATTGGGAAAGGGGGCTGTTCGTACCCGAGAATTTTGAATTCCCAAGAGGGATTTTTTCAGAAATTGTAGAGCAGTTGACAGTATTATGGGATGCGTAGAAAGTGTACTTTTTGAAGGGAATAGACGAACCGTACCTGAAGAAGTGGACGTGGGAACTATGGAATTTAATGAAGGAGCTCTGTAATGAATCAAAGAAGCTTGCCGGGTAGAATTGCCGACTGGGTACAAGAGCCATCACTGATTATAGCGATTATTGCACTTGAGAGTGCTTTCAAACTGAGAAACGTTGAGAGTAAAGAAGGCCAGATGACATTGCCAAAAGGAAAGAGAAGAGATAAAAGTTTCCAGTTGAGGAAACAGAACAGATTATATCTATGTAACTATGGAGCTTCGATGGAGTTTCAGGCTCCGTGTCTCGCGCGCCCGATGGAGCGAAATTGTATTTTATTCTTCCTTCTGTTTTGCCACCATAAATATCCATAGTGGTATGGGGTGTAATATCTTGGGGGTCCGTTTGGATGCGTGAACAACATGAAGATCGGATATCTCTTAACTCGATTTTGTCTAAAATCTGTTTTATTTTTTTACCTGATCACGAAAAATGAGTTACTTTATGAGTTTGCAAAAGCCGACCAAAACGATATGATACTCTGTGAGTTTAGTCTGTCAAATAATTAATACTCGGTTAATTCTGTAAAACAAAATTTGGTATAAATATAATAATTAAAATAAAAAATGAGAAAATAAAGACGTCATGATTTACGTGAAAAATTCTTAAAAAAAATTACGAGAAGACTTTTGATATTTTCTTGTATTTTATAAAAACTTATAAAATACAAGTTCAATGTAACAAATAGGCAGAATACAATCCAGGTAAAATTTTACTAAGTGCATTGTCTTTTCTCTTTTCTGTCTCATTATTGTCAAAATTTTCTCAAGTAGAGGAAAATCATTTACAAATTTCATACTATACTAATAATGCTTCAAATATTCATATACATAGGTCAATTTTGTTATTCATTAAAAAGCTAAATCAACTTAAAAATAGTACGTGAATCATTTAAGCAATATTAATCGGTATAGATTTACTCAGATGAGTGACTTATATGACATAAAATAAAAAATCATATAACGGAAATTATGACTAAGATGGACGGGGACTTACGACGGGTATAACAGACTAATACGAGAATTTGGATTCTCTCATGTTCTAACGAATATGAAAGACTTTGTTAAATCATGTCTGTCCTTTTCAAAAAATGACAAACATGATCTAACCTTGAAAAAAATTTAAGAAGTACATGGAAAATGTCACAACAATTTTGCCTTTCCAATTTTTTTAAACTTGATCTGGACTGTTTAATAATAATTTAATGCAGGTTAATTATAGTGGACCCTCGATATTTGTGCAACTATACTATTCAGCCCCATGACATTTAAAATCTTTCATAAGACCCCATCACTTTTTATTTTGTTTCACCAATGCCCCCTACCGTGACTTCTGTTGAAAAAACTGACGGAAGTCAATGCACGCGACTTACACGTGTAAGCCATCTATTCCCTCTGCCCACCAACCCCCATTTTCCCTATAAGAAATGGCACTAAATTTCCCCCTCCCTTCCATGTTTCTTCTTCACCCGCGATAATAACCTTTCCTTGCAATTCCTTCACTTTTTTTCATGGGAGCTCTGATTCTATTGTGGTATTCCTTCATAACCGAAGGCCTCTTGGATTGATTTGAACCCAAGAAGAAGGTTATATGCATGTTCTAAAATGGGGTAAGTTTGGAAGAAAAAATTTTCACTTATATTTTCCACACGGCACTGCAGTTGCCATGATCCATCACAGTGCCTCACGACACTATGTGTCAAAGCACTACTGTAGTGCTGTATCATGGCACTACTGTAGTTCATGCCAATCTCTGATTCTCAATCAGTGATTGACACGTGACAATTATTATGAATTAAATATTTATTTTAATCAGATAAATATCTCGATATCAGTTAATTCAAAATTAACATATCTGATTATCCTTATCAATTAATTTATCTGTTAGTTCAGAAATAAAAGATTTAGTTGATTTTAAATTATTATCTAATAATAATTTTTATAATTATCTAATTTCATAAATTAGACCTTTTATCTCACTTATATGTGTGCGTGTGTGTTTGTGTAATTTCTAAAATTTATATATAAATAATTTAATTAATTAATCACACATTATTATCTCATAATTACGTACTTTCTCCAGAATAAAAATTCATTTTGCAAGTCAGGCATTTTCTCATGTCTTGAAATATTCACGCCCTAGACTGTATAGTACAAATGTGACCTGAGGACCATGGACCTATAATCTTAATCTCCAATAAACCATATTATTAATTAAACTCTTTAAATAAATAATCTTATTTAACAATTTCATTATTACTCCATTATAAATATGAAATTAAACTCTTATAGATTATAGAATGTATCTACAGAGTATTCTCATGTAGTCCATTGATATAATCATTTCACGTAGTTTTGTCCTCTAATTATTGGTTCGTAAATTATAACTAGTCAAAATTATCGTTTTACCCTTCAAGTTACATCTTAATCCTTAAGTACCATTAATTCACTAGTAAATGGTTAATTTATAATCGTATTATAAATTTGAGCTCAAAAACCATTTAGTTCTGGAATTAACACTTAAGGAAACCAATATACGATCCGTTAGGGAAGCTTGGATTCCAAATCTTTTAAGATCATGTTCCTAGCCATCTATATCACTGAATCTCTAAAACAGAAGTGACTAGCCTGTTTTACAAACAAACCTTAATGAGTGAATCAAAAGATCTAGTAGACAAGTATAAGAGTTCATAACTACTCAGGATTCAGACTGACCTGCATATGCTCATCAGATTGATGTGTATTAAATCTTTGTGATAAAAGGTTTGTTAATAAATATCTTAATTCATATCGGTCATGTCATATATAATATTATTATATAAAGTACATTCACTAATATGTCTATCCACATCAATCATCCTGATATAGATCACATGCATTCATAATGCTTAGTGAACCGTACTAGCAATCATTCATTAAAGATTCCATACTTTAATATGTTGTTGGCATTCTTTTCATTATATATGATTTTAATCCTCTCATACTAATACAAGCTCATAGTCCAATTAATGAATATTGAATTTTCAGATATTTATAAAAAATATTCAACAATAATTTAAAAGAACAATTATAAGGAAAATGTAATTCCATTAATTTTCATATGAAAATATTAATACACATGTTTTAAGGGCATAACCCCCAACAACCTCCCACTTGCCCTAAAGTAAATATGGCATCTCTTTCAACCACATGTTACCCACATGACCCTCAAATGACTTAGCAGGAAGTGTCTTGGTAAAAGGATCAGTGAGGTTCTGATATGACGCTATCTTCATAACAGTCATATCTCATCGATGCATGATTTCTCTTACAAGGTGATATTTCCTCTCTATGTACTTGCCCATCTTGTGACTTCTTGGTTCTTTGAAATTAGTTACCGCCCCAGTGTCACAGTATATGATTTTATTGATTTGTCCATATCTGGAACTACTTCTAAATTAATAGCACTTTCTGAGGTATACCGCTTCTTTTGTAACTTCACAAGCCATTACATATTCAACTTCCATAGTGGAATCTGTAATGCTGGATTATTTGATACTTCTCCAGACTATAACTCCTCCACCTAGGGTGAATACTGATCCAGACGTCGACTTTCGACTATCTTTGTCTGATTGAAAATCATAATTAGTATATCCAGTGAGGTTCAAGTTTTCACCTGAATAAACAAGCATACAGTTTCTCATTCTCCTAAGATACTTGAGAATGTGATTTACTGCAATCCAATGTTCCCAACCTAGATTCGATTGATAACGAATGGCAGTTCACACAGCATAATAGATATCTGGTCTACCAACAGCTGAAGCAAAAGGAACTTTTCTCATATCCTATTCTCTCTGAGATGTCATAGGACATTGCTCATTGGAGAGAACAATTCCATGTTTTGTCGGTAGCTGAACTTTCTTGGAATTCTCTACAGAGAATCTCTCTAACACCTTATCAATATAAGATATCTGAGAAAGTACAAAGAGCTTGTTCTTTCTATCCCTTAGGATTTTAATGCCTAGAACATAGCTCACATCTCTCAAATCTTTCATTTAAAATTTTTCAGCCAACCACTTCTTTACCTTTGACAAAGATGTAAGAAAACCATTATCTTGTCTTTGGTGTATTTATAAACACAAGCTCCATCAAGATTTTGTTCAAAGCCATACGAATTAATAATCTCATTAAAGGTAATATTCTAAGATATAGATGCTTGCTTTAATCTATAAATAAATTTAAGCAACTTGCATAATTTTTTATATTGCCCCTTTTTCACGAACTCTTTTGGTTGTATCATATATATATTTTTCTTTAAGAGAGTCATTCAGAAAAGATGTCTTGACGTTTATTTTTCATATTTCATAGTCCAAACTAGCATCAATGGACAAAATTATGCGAATGGATTTTAGCATGGTAACATGGGAGAATGGCTGTTCATAATCGACTCATTCCCTTTGTCTATAGCCCTTAGCTACGAGCCGTGCCTTGAAAGTCTCTACCTTTTCATCTGCACCTATTTTCTTCTTGAAGATCCATTTACATCTAATGGGCCTGACATTTTCAGGTGGATTTACAAGTTCTCATACGGAATTGGAATACATTGATTCCATTTTTCTGGTTCATGGCATCTTGTCATTTCTTATTTCTCATAAGATAATGGATCGTCATTATCAGTATCAGACACTAGGACATGTGCCTCTAGTTCATATCGAATATGTTGTCTTCAACCCTTCCACTACGAATTTGCACCAGGGATTTCTGAATAGGAACAATGATTTCGGTGGTTTGTCGTTTATCGGTTGATCATGAAGTTAGTCTATTCTCATCAAACGCCAATTCTTTGAGAACTACTTTGCTTCGAGGTTTGTAGCTTTCCATACAGTCATATTCAAGGAAGGTGGAATTTGTCGATACATACACTTTTGGATCATTGCGACTATAAAAGTACACACCTCTAATCTCTGGAGTATAACCAACAAATATAAATACTTCAGACATTGAGTCTAACTTTCCAGTCTTGAGTCTAAGAACGTGAGTTGGACACCTCCATATATGAAATGACGCACACTGGGTTTGAAGCCATTCCATAACTCTAAAGGTGTCTTGTTTCCAGACTTAGAAGGCACTACATTCAAATGTATGTTACCGTGTGTGATGCATATCCCCAAATTGTAAGTGGTAGTGATGAGCAGCTTAACATCGGCCTAATCATATCCAATAAGGTTTGGTTTCTTTTTTTTGAAATATCATTTTGTTGTGGCATTTTAGGTTTTGTAAGTTGAGATAAGATTTCATACTCCAGCAGGTAATCCTTGAATTCTAAATTCAATTATTCACCACATCGATCTGATCAAAATATTTTCAATGATTTACCTAATTTCTTTTTCAGCTTCAGATTTAAAGTCTTCACACTTTTCTAAAGTTTCAGATTTTCTATGTATTATATAAGTATAACCATATTTTGGGTAATTGTCAATTAAAGTGACAAAATACTCATATCTATCTCTAGTTTGTACATTGACCGGTCCACAGACATCACTATGCACTAGCTCAAGTGGTTCCTTGGCTATGTGGTCATTTCCTGTGAAAGGTATCTTGGTCATTTTACCATCTAGACAGGATTTACAAACGGGAAGAGTTGTAACTTTTAGTTATCTCAAAACACCATACTTTGTTAACATGTTTAACCTATCTAGATTAATATGTCCTAACCTAGGATGCCAAAGATACGTGTTATCATCATCATGAGAAACTCTTTGTCGTTTGTTACTTTCAGGTTTTGCTACTTTAAATAATTCAGAATTATTTAATGCGCGTTCAGTTAGTTTAAGCATATACAGCCCGCCGATATTTTTGCATGACAAATATTGAATCCATTCTTAGAAATAATAAACTCATTATTAATTAAAGAAACTTAAAATAATTGTTCATGCAAAAGAGAAAGATAAATCAAATTTCTCGAAAATCTAAGAATATAATAAACATCGTTCAAAACTAAATAATTATTTCCAAAATTAAGGTGGATTGTCCCCAATGCTTCGCTGACACGAGTGCACCACTGTCAACTCTCATAATGACTTCGCCATCAGCCAGCTCTCTTGACGGATCAAGCATCTGCAAAGAGGAACATACATGATTAGCGGCTCCTGAATCCAATATACATGATGACAAATCATATTCCATTAAACAAACTTCAAGTACAAGTAAATCATTTACTTTTCTTTTTCAGCTCGGAGAGATACTTGTTACAGTTTCTCTTCCATTGACCTTCAACAATGGAAACATTTTCCTGCGAGTTCGTTGTCAGCATTATTCTTCTCGCCCTCGGTTGACCTTTTGGCCTTCTTTTTATTATTATTCTTGCTTGTGTCCTTACATTCTTCTTCTTCCTTTTGTTACTACTAACAACAGAAGCAGAAGGGTTTTGCTCGGTAACATTTACCTCATCCCAAATGGTAGCCCATGGGTCAATAATTCAAGTATTGACTGCAGGCCTTTCAGGACTTTTTTTAGTAAGAATAAATTCATTATGCTCATAAACTAGCAACGTAATCGATTTTGATTTTCATCTTATGGAATTTTAACCGTTTAATTTCTCAAGTGCAAGTAAAGCAGTAATAGGGTTGCCCATGGTAGACATCATAATAACTGTAAACTAAAACATACATAATTCAATATGATTGAAATAAATATCCATAATTCGAAAAGTAAACGTGATGCATGAATGCAACATAATAAACACATAAATTTAACATTTATTAATCACAGTAAAACAACCCAACAATTGATGTGCCGTCTTAGGGTCGGTCAGATTAATCTTAGGCTGTCTATGAGACATTATCATCCTTATTAATTAAAACTTAAAATATCTCATATTTTCTCTTTTAACAATAAGGTATCGCTTATTCGGTCAAGTCACAATTATTCACATGAAAGCCTAATTGTGATTCCCCAGTCAAAACTAAACTACATCACTTAGTCATATATTCTTAAGAAGTCCAACCTTGGTATTGATACAATTCAAAACCTTCACTAGGGGGATGAAAATAAAGTCATCTCGAGACCCTCATTGTGTTGACTAATAATGGAGACTATAGATTACATTGACATGTCAATTTTCTTACACTCACTATTTTAGGATAACGTATTTCTATTTTAACTAATCAATTAATTTCAAATTAATTACTAGTTAAATAATATCCCTACGAATGTTAACTTCACAGTTAATCTAATCTCATAGGTCTAGGTTCAATTAATATTTTAAAGAGCCTAAGTCATAATTAGGTGAATTTAGATTAACTAATTAATTATATTCATCAAACTTTAATAAAACCATTTTACTAAAGTTGGTTATCCTAAAGGTTACTATAATCTTTAGAGTGGTGTGATTACCAAGTTTTAATTAATTAAAATCTGACAGTTTACATGCAATTGATTTATCAAAATAATTCATATAAACATATTAGGACAATCTTCAATAAATCATGTTTCTACATATGAGATGCATGATTAAATAAAGTGTATGGGGTTTCATGTATGGTATGTGATCGACTAATACATGGTCATGTTATCAATCATATCAATAAACATTTATTTAACAATTAAATAAAATAATAATGAACCGAGTGACTATTGGGTATTTCTAAATTACAACCGTTGAAATAATGAAATAAAATATTACATATTTCATTCTCCACCTGATGTCTATCTCCATAATTTTCAAGTTTCGAACAAAATCATTTTAGTTAGGAAAAACTGTTATTCTTAATTAAAAAATTTCTCTATAATTATCTTTTAAAATTATTGAATTTGACTTAGTTAAAAATAATTTATTGACTTAGCCAAACTTGGGTCAAACCCAATCAATAAATTAATCTTTAATTTTCTTAAAATTAAAAATTTATTTTAAAATTATATTAATTTCAAAATTTAAAAGATAATAGATAGAGTTAAGGTTATCATAAAACTCTGAAATGATAGAGTAAGTTTATATCAGGGTTTGTGCGAAACTTCTCCAGATGTGTCAACAGTTGTCGCCAATGTTAGGACTCTCCCACCGCCACCCATCACTGCCGTTGGATGTCCACCACCGTCAGACATGACGCCGCCGAAACCGATTTTTCCAGTGGCGCCAATTCAGAAAATCCCATTTCTAGTGCCGGTGCCGAAATTCTCTACGAATTCCTATTTTTGCGTTTTCCTCCTCGTTCGTCTCGTGCGTTCTTCGTCTTCTCGCGATCAAAATAATTACAATACAATATTCAAAATAAAATTACAAAAATTCCTGCATCCTAAATCAGCTTGCACAAGATATAAGGAAAAATTAAAGAATAAAGTCTAACTCAACAATCACCATACAATTAACGATTTTATTATTTAACCATACATTCAAAAAACAAACTGTCCATTCATTCACACATATCAAATATATTATGAATAATACAAGAAAACTCACACAGTATTAATTGCATAAATATATAATTATTGTTTTGACACCAATTGCTGAAAAATACGGCGCACGCGCGACGGATATTTGGTGGCTTTTAAAAAATTTTAAAAACTGAATCGTATATTTTTCAATAAAATAAAAACAAGCGCGACCTAACAGTTTTTGAAATAAAAACTTTTATTAAAAAACTATTTTCAATCAAAATCCATTATATATTTATATATTAAATCTGAGACATACATGAATAAGAATCATATACCTCTTGTAGTCTATATTGAGCGTTCTTGCAAATCAACAATCATGTGTTCCCACGAACAACTAACTTAGAAATCCACACCAAGATCTTCTAAGTCAATCCTCAAACGCACTAGGACGTGTGTGGGCAGTGGAATAACCAAACACAATTTTCCTGTCTCTAGATGTACTCAACACATGAGATCTAGAGATTTACTTAGAATGATTACGATGATTATTCTCACAGAACTTTTTGATTAACTTTTTAATCACAGAGAAAATTCGCCCTGATAGTAATTGTGTTCTTCACTCTCTATCGACACTAAGCTAATAGAATAATATCTATATATTTTTTAGATAATGGCATATCAGAGATTTAGGGATCAATTGAAAATAATATTTAATTTTATAATTATCATTACAGAGGGGCCACTGTAATTTGTGCACAACTGCAGTGCCGTGTGTTACTACAGTATTACACGCCCACTAATATAGTGCCACATGAAACTACAATAGTTCATGTCAATCTCGGATTCTCAATAGTGATTGACACGTGACAATTACTGTGAGTAAAATATTTATTTTAATCAGATAAATATTTAGATATCAGTTAATTCAAAATTGACATATATGATTATCCTTATCAACTAACTTATTTGTTAGTTGACAAATAAAAGATTTAGTTAATTCAAATTATTATCTAATTTCATAAACTAGATTTTCTCACTCACTTATCAATAATTAAAAATTAATCGATATATATATATATATATNTGTGATTTTCGAAATTTATATATAAATTAATTAATTAATTAATTCTTAATTAATTAATCACAATAATTCTTTAATAATTACGTACTTCCCCCATAATAAAAATTATTTTTGCAAGTCAGTCATTTTCTCATGTCCAGAAATATTCACACTCTAGACTGCGTAGTACAAATGTGGCTTATGGACTATGAACATATAATCTTAAGCTCCAATAAACCAGATTATTAATTAAACTCTTTAATTAAATAATCTTATTTATTAATTTCATTATTACTCACGTAGTTCTGTCCTCAAATTATTGATTCAAAAATTAGAACTGATCAAAATTACCGTTTTACCATTCTAATTATCTCTTGATCCTTAAGCATCTTTAATTCACTACTGAATGACTAATTTATAATTGTATTATAAATTTGAGTTCAATAACCATTCAGTTCCAGAATTATCCGTTAGAAAAACTTGTATTCCAAATCTTGTAAGATTATGTTCCTAGCCATCCATGTCACTGAATCTCTAAAATAAAAATCACTAGCCTGTTTTACAAACAAACCTTAACGAGTGAATCAAACTATCTTATAGACATGTATAGGAGTTCATGACTATTCAAGATTCAGACTAATCTATATATGATCATCAGATTGATATGTATTAAATGTATATGATTAACGGTACGTCAATAAAGATCTTAATTCACATCGATCTTGTCATCTATAATCTTATTATATAAAGTATATTCACTAAGATGTCTATCCACAACAATGATCCGGGTCTAGATCACATGCTTTCGTAATACTTAGATAACCGTACTAGCAACCATTTATTAAAAATTACATACTTTAATATGTTCCTGGCATTTTCATTCATTATCTATGATCTTAATCCTCTTGTACTAATACAAGATCATAATCTCTTTAATGAATATGAAATTTTTAGATATTTATATGAATTATTCAACAATAATTAAAAGAATAATTATAAGAAAAATGTAATTCCATTAAATTTCATATTAAAATGTCAATACACAATACTTTGAGGGCATAAACCCAACAAATTAAACAATAGAACATAATAAAATATTAAAAATTTGTAAGTTAACAAATTTCATAATTAAATGTAGAAATAATTATACATAATTAATGTATTAACTGTTGTCATCTGGGAAGCATTCTGTGAAGTCACTGATCCAGACGCTTGTGAAGCCTACAATTGAATAACATAACATACTTAAACACTGTAATTTAACAAACATAACATAATCAACTGTAATAACTGTTTTCGTACATTTCTCCTGTTACATGTTTGTTTATTGTGACCTAATTCACTACATTGTTTGCATTTCATTACTATACGAACCCTAGATTTATTGTTTGGCACTGCAGGGGGTCTAGGAGGTTCATCAGCCTCCCTAGCCCTTAACTTCTTAAATCTCCTAGGCTGTTTATGGTAAGTATGGGGAATTTGTGGTGGTCTAGTAGATCTGGACCACAATTCTGGATTGGTCATAGGGCTAATGACAGGTCTCTATGTCTTCAAATAGACTTGTTTCATATAACAACCATCCACATATGCAAGAGGATCATGCAGTTTGTAGCTTATGGCAGCTATGGCATGACATCATGGGATGCTAGTAAGATCACAATCACATTTCCTAGTACAAGTATTTGCATCCAAGTTCACTACACTAACATGCCAAGTAGCATGAAACACTTCAAATTTCCCTCATCTAGCCATATAGGTAGGCAAAATGCAATGTCTGTTTTATTCTTCTCAACTATTGCATGTGCTTTTGGAGACACATTACAACTCCACTTAGAAAAATTCTCTCTTTTCTTCGCCATTTGAATCATCAAATATAACCTAATTTTTAAACATATTCGAGATAGGCCTATCCCTAACTTCCAAAATTGCAACATTAAGTGACTCACAAAAGGTTGTTTGATAGTATGTCACACTTGGGAAATGTCTAAAAGTGAGACCTAGTCCATGAAGCACGAGGTTTTACAGACAACCATTCATAAGGCCCTAAATGTTCTTCCTTAAGCTTCTCAATTTCAGACAAAAGTTGAACTACTGTTGTACTCCTAGCACAGCTCCACAATCTATTTTTCAAAGACAGGCCTTTGAAATCCCTCTTAAAATTATTGTACATATGGCACACATAACTCCTATGCGCTGAATTGAGTACTAAGTTTTTAGTGCACGCTTCAACCCTTTTTGCTTATCACTTATGAATAAGTAATTGGGAACAATGAGTTATTCCGACTACAGTCAGTAATTGTCCTAGATGGGGACCTTTGATGTGACACACATCCAAACCAATCACTGGCCTACAACTCTCTTAAAGCCCTTCTTACAAGCCCCTAAACAAATATATAGCCTTTGAAACTTAGGTTTACCACCTCTACCAGTCTCAATTTTTATAAAAATAGAACTACCCTCATTAACTCTTTTTAGCTCCTCAATATAATCCAACAGTTGGCTAAATTGCTCATCATATGATCCTTGAATCACAAGTGCAACCTTTCTATTGGCTCTCCAAACTTGCATCCTTAATACCAACACATATGATCCTGTCGTATAACATTTTACATGGCACATACACTCATGTCAGGTGCATTCCTCAACAACCCCATATATTGTCATGCAACCAACTTGAATTGGCAAACATATCCCTAAATGTCCTACTGCAATTATGTACATCATTGGACGGTTTAATGTGAAATGCTATATCATCTCTTTGTAAAGACGCATACACAAACCAAGGACACTCATTAGAACATACAACCATAATCTTATCTTTATCATTCTTCACAAATCTTAGAACCATACCACTCTTAATAGAGTATTCCCTTACAACCTGCCAAAGCTTAGATGCAGTCCCCAAACAACATCTCCTATTTGAATTGAACATCTCTTATATCTGTTTCAGGGAAGAACTCGGGATTTAGAGGTCTATTCCTACACCTTACACCATCTCCATCTAACTCACTATCCAAACTTCCTAATTCATTTGAGTTGTCCTCCATAGTGTCAACTACATTAAAAATCAGTGCAAGTAAAACCTTTTTCTACTTCTGGTTTAACCACTGACCCAAACAACTAATCATCGTAAATTGTTTGACCATAATTTGACTCAGCCTAAGCAAAATTAGGATCGTCAGAATCACTTGAATACACTATAGACAACACCAGAATGCAATCTCAGTATGGACGACACTATGTAAGACAATATGCAATCTCAGACTTCAAACAGTATGCAATCTCAAATATCAAAACAATATGCAATCGTAGTATGCAAGACAATATGCAATCTCAGTATGTAAAATAGTATGCAAGACAATATGCAATCTTAGTATGCAAAATAGTATACGACCACAGAATACACTACAGACAACTCAGTATGCGGTCTCAGAATACAATAAAAACCCTAATCAGTATGCCGTCAAACCCTAAACCATAATGCAAAACCCCTAACCAGATTGTAAAACCTTATACTAGCATGCAAATAAAAACTTCAAACCCTAAACCAGATTGTACAGCCCTAGACAAATCAATAAAAAATTAGGGACCACTTTTTTTTTGAAAATAGTATAGAAACTGTAGTCCTTAATGCTTTTGTAAAAAATATTCTTTGAAATTTGTTGTTTTCTAAAATCTTCGAGTTTATAAGTAGAGAAACAAAACTCACCTTCACTGCTTTGTCTTCGAGCTTCGAGACATTCACTGTCTAGTCCACAGCGTCGGGCTCGTCCTCGACCACGGCCTCTCTCACCTCATCTTCTGCGCACCTTCGAAGAAAGACGGCGAAACTTCTTATCGAAACAAACAATGAAGGGTTCGAAAATGAAACTGAGAAATCGAGTACATGAAGGGTTCCTTCGCTAGAGAGAAATTTGAAGAAGACCCTTCTCCCCACCTAAAGTGGGTTGGTGGGGAGAGGTCGTGAATGGTTTACACGTGGCAATGGGGTGTTAAATTACCCAATTGCCCATTAAGAGAATCATGCGCAAGTAATGTGTATTGACTTCCGTTAGATTTTTTGACGAAAATCACGGTAGGATGGATTGATGAAACAAAAGGATGAGTGAGAGAGTTTTATGAACGATTTTAAAGTCAGATGAACTCTGGTATAATGGCAAAAGCATAATAGTCAAATTCGTTTCGGTGGCCGTTTCAGTTTTCTAATAAAGGGAACATTTCGATATTCGGTATTCTAATATTTCGTTTCAGAAAAAAAAATTTCAGACATGGAAAAAAATATTATAAAATTTATAATATAATAAAAAGTAAATCATGACTTATAACTAATAAGATACACATTATTGTCGTTAAAAAATTATTTATTTTAAACACTCGGGCTTTGCTTCAAATATTCAGATTTATTTAAAAAATATGAGTATAATTTTTCATGTGAAAAAGTAACAAATTGATATACAAATAATCATGATCTAAAGAAATTAATCATTTAATCTAAAAATAATTACCTATTTATTTAAATGTATAATTTGTAATTACTTATTTATTTAAATGTATAATTTAAACAAATTATACATTTTATATAAATAAGTTACCAATTTTACAAAAAAATCTAACCAACAAGAAAAATTAGATTTATTAAATTAAAATATTATTATGTAAGAAAAATAAAGTGACGTTGAAGTCCTTGAGAATTTAACGGAAGAGGTGGAGTATAATCCCAACCACCATAACCATCTATGGCTGCAGCATTTGTTGTTGATCGAAATTTTGCTTCTTTTAATATTTATTATAACTTTAAAAATAAGGACCCTGTTTCATCCACCCTACCGTGAAATGAGAATATTCTAATCGGAATTGATCGAATTTCGAGATAAAATTTTACCACCTCATTTCTTTTTATTTTCATCTCGGATTTAAAATATTTCTGTCATTTTGGCTGGAACGGAAAGAAAATTACCACCAAGCCCAAAAGGTTGGGGTCTAGCCCTAGATCGAGTAAACAACAGCTCATGTTTAGATCATCAACAGGAGGTGATCCAAATTCCTAATACGAGGATAATTTAGTCTAATACGGGGATAATTTAGTCCATCTCGAACACTAGGATAGGATGGCGAAGTTTCCAAACATGCCACCTCAGGCTGAAGAGTGCAAGGATATGGTGCAACGCTATCGGATTCACGACAAGCAAGAAGAAGAGAGGGAGTTCGTAATTGCATCTCTCACTTCCTTTGGTCTCACCTCAGTGTAGCCCAGTGTTGAATCTGTCTTCTCCAGGTTCTTCCTCTTATTTTTACTGATTTAGATCATTTCCCTTGTTTAAGGAGTTTGGTGCTTTCAAGGATTTTATGAAACTCTTTGATTTGGTGTTTTTGGTGGATGATTTGGTTCTTATTTAGCATGGATAGGTTCGTCTGTATATTGAAGTCGCTTAGGGCTCTTTCCTGTGATTTCACTGACTGGAAAACGCGCAAACATTATCTGATTCGTGAGCCTAGGTTTAATTGATGAACTGATTCAAATTTAGCTTGGAAAATCGAAGTATTTGTATATGATCTTGATGTTATTTTGAATCTTCGCTTACAGTCGACTCGAATGACTAATATCATCTGAAATCAATGGATGTGTTAAACCAGGAGCTTTCGTCCCAATCAAAAACAGAATGAGCATAAGCATCTTCTTTCCTCTCCTTTCTGTAATTTTAATTTTAATGCTGCTAAACAGATGTTTAGTGAATTAACTGTTTAATCAAAGTATTAGTGGTCAATGGACGGCTAGTGTCTGTCTACCAGCAACCTAGCAAAGAATTTACTTGTATTTATCGCAACTTTAACCTTAATTATCAGAACAAATGCTCTATATGATATGCGGATCCTTCTTTATTTAATTGGAAATGTTGTTTTTCCGAACAATTAGCACTATCTGTTTTGCATGGATTAGCATTATAAATAGCATATATGCTAAACTCAAAGGAAAGCAGCTTGATGATTTGATTTCGGTCCACACATTTCATTTCAAGGATCAAAAAACTGATAGCGGTCTATTTGTCTCATTCTCTTGGTCTATGGCTGTTTCTATAGGTGAAAAACGGTAGTCAAATAATCCATTTATCTTGTAGATTTCCCTTATCTTTCTCACTAGCAATCTATATGTTTTCTTACTTGTAGTTCTCGGTATGCTATTGCTCGGAGTTGGTGTATTTTTAAGATGTTGACATTTCTTTCTAATTAAATTCTTTTAACTGTATTATAGAGTGTATCTTGAATATGTTCCGTGATGTGGAACTGCTCAGGAATGTATCAGTCCTTGCCCAAAACTTGGACATGAATGGCCTTGATTTCCAGAGGACCATTACAACACGCCTATTGGTAGACTTGTCCAGTGAGAAAGTGAGCAAGGATCACGGCTACTTTCTTGCCGTAACCAGCTTGAGGAGCGTAGGCAAAGGCGAGGTCAGGGACGAGTCTGGAGACGTGTTCTTCCCCGTGGTCTTTAACTGCCGCACCTTTCTACCTATCAAGGGAGAGATCATGCAAGGAGTGGTTCATACCACATTTAGACATGGGGTGTTTTTGAGATGTGGACCTATTAGGTATGCTTTTCTTTCATCTCTAAAAATGCCAGATTACCGTTATGTTGATGGGGAAAATCCAGTTTTCTTGACTAACGAGCTTGCCAAGATAGAGAACAACGTGGTCGTTCGTTTTATTGTGCTTGGAGTGAGATGGATGAAGAGAAGGGGAGGTATTGAGGAATTTGTGATGCTTGCCAGTTTAGAAGGTGATTCCCTTGGACCTATTGCATTGTCTGGATCTGATGAGATAGATTTGTGAATAAAAACCATACACACAAAAAAGGAATTCGATGTAAATTATTTTGCAGCCAAACTTGTTGTATATGATTTCTTGTTGTTTATGCTGTTCTTATGGCATCCAATGTTCATGCCGTTTCACTAATATCCATCATATTTGCAGCTGGACTACCTACATGTTTCGAGGGATTTGTTATCTTAATATTTGATTACGGAAATTGTAGTTACTTCCACTAATGCTCATATATATAATTGGTTGTGTCAAAATATGTACTTATACCAGTTTGATATGTTGATGCAATTTTTTTATAATATATAATGAACTATATGGCAAATTTAGGAATGTGACAGTGGATATCTCATATGTTTTAGGTATTTCAAAAATTTCCCTAAAGGAGCCATTTGGAATAAGAATTAGAATTATCTTAGGGCATTAAAGGGAATGTTATTAAGTAGAATTAGATGTCCAACAATGTCATGTTTAGTAATGAGACTTTTGTATTCATGTATTTTGAAATTCGATCCTACGAAATCACTTTTTCCTCATAAAGAGAAGAAACAACTGTGATAATCATCTCCCTACCGTGTAAGAAGGATTTCCTTTTTACTGTTGATGTTGACGAATCAGATTTGATTATATAAGATAGTTTTACACATATTTGGAAAAATAATAATATTTAATATTGTTAGTGAAACTTATTATTCTTTAATTTAAATATAAACTAAATTATTTATAGTATTAAGTATTACTATATTGTAAGTATTTGCAGGTTGTGAATATTATTAGTCTTGGCGGTCATGATAATTTTTTCAAATAACAGATTTTTTTTAACTCACAAATTACAGATGATAAATAGTGTTTTGAGAAAACAGGAAAAAAATAAAAATGAAAAAGCAATACGGTAATGATATATAGCACTGCGATGTTCAATACGTCTACAACGTAACAATATACACAAGGTCGGCTCAACGTAAATTGAGGTCATAGGCTCAATACGTCTACAACGTAACAATATACACAAGGTCGGCTCAACGTAAATTGAGGTCATAGGGGATAGTGAGAATGGAGCCCTCAATATATAATTAGTTATAACTAAGCTTATGAATTAGATGTATACATAAATTAATATATTTCTTTTGTTATTTCTATTTATGTTTTTCGTCTAAATTTGCGAATGATAGTTGCTTAGCAAAGTCGAATATTAATGTTAAATAACAAGTTTTTATTAGAGATAACATAATAAAATAAGTTTAAGAAAATAATTTGTTAAAATTATGCAAGATTATTATAAAAGGTGGAGAAACCTTTTCTGTGTTTTGCAAAATTTGTAAACACAAAAACAACTCATTCATATGGAGAGTTTTAAATAATGGTTTATGGTGTTTAAAATTTTAGGCTATGAAACTTACTTTTGAATGCAATGACAAAAAAATGACATCTCTCATACACCTTCTGATAAATAATTTAATTTTTATTTATATATTTAGTTATTACATCAGAAAGTGATGCAAGCTTATATATGTAAACTTATATATAAACTTATATGCCAGTAATTAAGGATATGTAAAATCTGGTCAAACCGGTCAAACTGAATTGGACTGAACTGAAAATGAATAGTTGGGTAAGTTTTGTAGTTAATTACGGCATGTTCGGTCTTGGATTTAAAAAAAATTAAACTTTCAATTCGATCTAAATTTTTCTTACATTTTAGACTGAACCGACCGGACAAACCGTTTATCCATCTTTATGTGTAATATACACACACATACACACATTTCTCTCATAGTCTCATTTCACATTTCTCTCATCTATGTTTAATGTTTAGTTTACACGTTGTGGTTTAAATTATGAGTTTTTATTGTATTGCATGAAAAACTTAAAATTTTTAGAAACACGTCAGATTAAATTCATTGATAGATCTATTAAAAATGAAAAATGGACTATAAAACTCCAATCGAACCAATCAATTATTTTGCAACTTGGGCAATTAGGATTATATGCACATATCTGATCGATTCAGTCGTCATTATGACAAGGCCGTGATTTTTGATTTGGTCTAGTTTTTATGCCAAAACTCGGACGGAGCCGACCACACACAACCCTACCTATAATATTTGAAAATGAAAAATTCTACGGTATTCCCATATATGACATGTACGAATTTTATGTTTAAAGTAAATAAAAGCAACTCATGTAGCGTACACAAATTATATTGTAAAATTATCCTCCGAAGGTATAGAAAAACTTTATATACATATATAAAGTTGGGTACACACATTCTAAAGTGCGTAAATTGTCATCCCCTACATTGCGTCAAGTGTCAAATCATATTTACATTCTTAACAATATTTAAACAATTAATATATTGACTAAACTTAATGCATTAATGGATTTTATAGATGAAATAAATACTATGACCATTTAATTTGTTAAAGAGTGAATTATGTGAATATTTAATCAAATATAATACCTTCTTCATTTGATCAAGAAGACGAAGTTGTTTTCGTTTAATTATTGCCCAAGATCTAATAATGGTTTGGCTGATTATTTTTTTGGCCAAATCGGGACTTAATTCTTCACTTAATTTTGTTAGGTTTGCTCATTTCCCATCGGTTTTATTTTTTCCCTTGATTTCGAACATTTCTATGTAGTTCTTTGTTTCTTAATGAGATCTCATTTCTGTTGGCAAAAAAAATCAAATATAATATATTCACTTACTTTGGCAAAAATTTATTTCATTTAACTTGAAAATTTTGGAAAAGATGTTTAAAAAATTAACGAAAAAATTATAAACTTACCAATAAAAATTAGAAATTGTACCAATAAAATTGCAGCTAAAATTAGTTAATTCACTTATAATCAATTAAAAATATTAACATCAAAATCTGTTGGTTGACATTAAATAGAATTACCATTTCAAATTCTAGCAATTCAATGCTTTATAATTCTTTATAACTTTTCACATTTCACATTTCACTCTTAATTCTTACTAGATAATAAAAATTGTATTAACGTAATATTCCATGAAAAAGTACCAAACATCGGAGCAAAAAGAATTATAAATAGCATTGTGTGTTTTTATAATTCAGAAAAATACATTAGATTTGGTGTGTGTATAATAGCTTCAACTTTGTTCTATATATATATATATATATTAACTGATATATCTACAATTAGTTCACACATTTTTTCATACGTATTGTTTTTATTTCATTCATGTTTACTGCATTTAAATTTATGTTATACAATTGATTATTAATCATTAGATCTAAAATTATAGTCTTAATATTTATGAAGGGCAATTAAGAAATTTCATAAAGTAGTGAAGCATTTATCTAAAAAAAATTTATGTTCCTTAAGCGCTATTTATATATACTAGTCAATACACAATGCACGTATATTTGAATATATTATATTTGTAGCTATGATTATTATTTATAATCTTGTTTGTTTATATGAATTAAAAATATATGAATTTATCCTCATATTATTTTTTCTAATTTATGTGAGTATAATCAAGACAACTACTATATTGTTATTATTTTTATTTGTTGATATATTTATTATTCAACGAAATTGTATAAAACATCATGCATTTTCAAAAAAAAAAAGAAGAAGAAGAAGAGTATATACTAAATGGTAGAAATATGGTCTAAAAATTATAAGAAGAAGTGACATTATTAAATGTAAACAATTTATTTCATATTTTATTTTAAACTTGATCTTAATTTTTTTTGTGACCATTTTCAAAAAAAGAAGAAGAAGAATATATACTATATAGTAGAAATATACTCTAAAAATAATAAGAAGAAGTGACATTATTAAATATAAACAATCTATTTCATATTTTATTTTAAACTTGATCTTAATTTTTTGTGTGACCATTTTAAAAAAAAAAAGAAGAAGAATATATACTATATAATAGAAATATGCTCTAAAAATTATAAGAAGAAGTGGCATTATTAAATGTAAACAATCTATTTCATATTTTATTTTAAACTTGATCTTAATTATTTTTTTTTTAAATTGATTTTTTATTAATAAAATTTGTGTGACCATATAAAATACTAAGTATACTAACATATAAAATATAACATAACTAAAGTCTTTAAAAGTGTGTTGTAATTGAATTATATTTTGAAATACACTACTCAAAATTTTACAACAATAAGTCATTATCCCTATACATTTAAAAATTATGAGAAACCGGTAGTTTTTTCTATAATTTTTTAAATAACATGTTACAATTCACTAAAAGTTATCAAATTAAAATTAATTTCTTAATTATTTATTATTCTTTTAAATTCATTAAATATGTGAATGAACTTAAAAAATTAACTCTACTTTCAATTTATTATAGTTCTCAAAGTAACCAATTATTTAATGACACATGTAAATTATAAGATTATTTTTTATAATGTATTTTTATAAGTGGACAAAATTGGCCAAATATGAATCTCATATCCTCCCAACTTTTAATATATTATAAAAAACTGATATGTTAATTAATAGATAAAGATAAATAGTTTGATGTAGTGCTACTAATGAAAAGCCTAAGTTTATGTTGCTATTAAATGTAGGTTGATGAATGGTTCCAACTCTCCCAAACTAGTATGAATGCTTCATTATGGTAGAAAAAAGAAAGTATAAATCTCAATACATACGTAGTCTTTCCAAGGACAAAACACACTTTACAATTTTTATGGATAAAACATGTTTTGCAATTGAGAAATGATGCTCCAGTTCCGAAGCATATTCTCCCTACACTGACATGGTCCTCTCTCTGAAGAGTTCTACAACACAATAGATGTCATAACTGAAAGTTCTAAAAGAGAGGCAATCAAGGAAAATATATCACAATCGAATAAGTAATTTGGCTGAGTTTTCAGTTTTTAATTTGGATGTCCTTTTTCTGTTTTAACATCTTGATTCCATTTTTTTTGCTTGAATGGTTGGCCTATATGCGGAATGGAGATAGAATGCTCTATTAGTTATGAACTTCAATATTGTAGACATGATAGATATAGTGTTATAAAACGACATTGTAAATCTTCCAAGGATAAGTCGTATCCTCTATTTTTATTTTCTTTTTTCCTTCAAGGGTCATCTTTTAATTCATAGTATTCCAATTATTTTTGTTCTAATTGATTTCTTTCTTTATTAATGTATAATTGTTTGCATTCTTATTTTTCTAACATTTATATATTATATGCATATGTAAATCCTTTGTATTATCTATCAGTGATGTATATTATTTTTCTCAACTACTTAACATTGTTGACGAAAACTTAATTTTTTTTAGATATCATGGATGCCTTTTCTTTAGATATAGTTTCTTCTAGCTTGGAAAAAGTAGAGAGGGAGGGTATATTTAATTTTATCATTTTAGTTGGTTAATGTATTTTATTATTTTTAATAAAAATATTTTATTTATGTTATTGATATAATCGAAAACATGTGAAAGATGAAATTTATTATATTAGTGTTCAATAAGGACTTATAAATGATATGTTTTATTTTCGTATAATTCGTAATAATGCGTGGGGAACAGTAAATGACATATTTACCTTCTTAGATAGGTAGATTTTTCAACTTAATTATTATATAAATTAATTAGTTTTGTAGATAAAATCGTGCATAACTAGTAGAAGTAAAATCAGGGAAATGATGGGTTGACTAATTGACTCATTTCCCTCTCTATATAACTCTAGTTGACGCGCCCCTTTTGTTGCCATAAATTTGAACCTTGAAAAACTCACCACAGGAGAGGAAGAGAGTTGATTGGGTTTGTTTTACAAATTCGTTTCGTTCTCTGTTTCAGTGTTTATTGCTCTATAACTCTCAAAGTCTTTGAGAAACCTTCAAGATTTCTATCCCAAATATGTCCACCACCGGATTCGTTATCGAGTTCAAGAAATTCGTCATCTCCAGGTGTCGTCCATGGCGGCAATTCCTAGACATTACGGCACTCATGAGACCCCCATTTTCCACCTCCGACGCCAGCATCCGTTTAGTCATGAACTTGACCTGGTTCATCTTCAACTACATCATTGTCCTCTTAATCTTCTTCCTTCTCGACCTCATCTACTACCCCTTCGCTTTTATAGTCATCTTGGTCGTACTCGTCGCCTGGTACTCACTCTTCTTCTCCCGCGACGAACCAATTAGGGTTTTTGGTTTTCTCATGTACGACGGGGTTCTGCTTATTGTTCTCGTATTGGTTACGATCGGGGTGGTCCTCTGGTGTTGGAGCCATGGTGCGACGCTTTCGCGGGATTGGTGTGTGCTGATTTGTTTCCACGCTGCTATAAGGAGTACGGATGATTTTGTTGGGCGTGACCATATTTCCACTTTTGCGGCTCTGCTTGCTGAACGCCGTGGAGATTCTTACGTCGATCCAACCATTTAATGATCTACGAATTGAATCTTTCCTTTTCTTTTTCTTTTCAGTTGATTTTAGTGAGAATTTGAAACTTTGAGAAGGTCTGCATGTTGGAATTCTTGGCAAACGTTCTTGATTGACTTGCAGAAACTGCGAAGATTGACTGTCATTTGCATACATCCTGATTATTTTTTGTGTTCTCTTGATTTTTCGAACTGATTGTCGATCATCCTTTGAAATGTGGAAATGATTGTTCATGTCTTTCTTTTTGTGTGATTGGCCACTTGCTTATTAATTATTTGATGTTAATGATTGAGTGATGTAAGCTTACATCTTTCTTTGGTAATGTAACACTCATTATACTCTTACCTCTCAGTACATATATAGCAGGATTTTAAATCGCATTTCTGCTTGAAGTAACGGAGCAATCAAAGTATCACAGAAATCAGTTGCAACAGACTTTTGGTAACTAATCGTGGGTGTCATAATCGTGAATTTATTTGAAGTCAAAACAATTTTCGTTTTATTTTCTTTCGCCGTCAACCGTCGCAGCCCGTAACGGACGTAAATATCTTTAGATCCGTAATATCAAACTGTAATGATCGCGGCAACGATTGAGACCGTTACGTAGCGGCCATCACGTCACCTAACGATCAGCCATTTGATACAACGGTACAGAGGCTAAAAACTTATGTACTGTACGGGAGTTTCCCCATCTATTTTCTTATTTTTCATATTTCTTTTCTTTAAAGAATTTTTTTTTACAGTGTATATAGTTTTTCGAAGAAAATCCAAACTATATTTCTCATTTACTAGTTAACAACAACCGGCTTCAGCTCTCCACATTCATAGAAATTTCTTCATTTTTCTTATTAGAAATGAGATTAGATTTTAATAATGAAAGACAGAACGTCTGTTAGAAGATGAACATTCCCCGCTTGTACAGGCCTCTGTCAATTCCTTTGAGTTTCGGTCATGCGACCGTACTCCCCAGCCGGAGTATTTCACGCGTTTGCTGGGCTCCCATTCCGACCTCGATATGTGGAATCATCTTGTGCTATATGTACTGAGATTGTTCGAAGACATGGTCCAAACCCGGTGAAGAAATGAAAATGAAAAAGAGCTCGTGAGCTAATGGTACCTGAAAATTGATCAAAATTACAAAATTATTATAGTTTTGCTCAGTTTCATCCAAATGTAATTAAATAACTTTTCATTTAACAATATTTGAAAATTTTGGAGGGGGCCTATTAGAAAATTAATGATCTCTTTCTCAGATATTTTGATCAAACTATTTAGAATTAAGTTATTAACTATCTAGTTGAAAAAAAATCCGGTGCAACCAAACCTCTAGGACAACTCGGCAAACAACAACGAGAGATAACAACGACGAAACCCTCCTTATGAACATGAACAACAACCACAAAATTACAGATATGTGGACAACCACCTTCGATTTATAGAAAATCACCATAAATCTATTGACAACAACCATCGATCTAGATGGATAGACCGAGATCTCACAATAAATCTAGCTCTACGGAAGAAAACACCAAAAAAGTTAACTAAATTCTTTAACAATAGTGGTTTTGTGTATTACTATTATCTACACAACTTTACCAAGTTGCGAAGCTACAATGCAGAAATCACATAATTAGATAGGAACAATCCCCAAATCGTCAAACAAAAAATCAATGATATGTTAGATTAGTGAAGGATTAGTAAAGCATGAAAACAGTCAATTGGAACAGAGGCGGATCTAAGATTTTTCGTTCAGTTGGGGCGCTATTAGACATAAGAATATAGGGTAATTAAATATGATTTTTTAACTTTTTAAATATTTTAATATTATTTAAGATTTATTCTTAGACTTAATAATTTTTTTATGAATGGAATAAAAAATCTATAAGGAGATGAATGAATTAGGATTCATCGACACTTACCATCATTTAGATGCGACCTCTAATGAGCGAATCTCGGTTTATCTAACGCGATCATTCCATTCTTTTAGACGTAATTGAAGTGGACACATAATATATTTATCAAACTTTCATAAAATAAATTGAATATATAAAAATATTAAAACAATCAACATGTACAACGCATGTGAGAATACATTAGTAAATAAAAAATAACAAACGTTAAGGGATATTGTCAAATTAGAGACTATGAGATTTGAACTCAAGACATCTCTCCCTTTTAGAAAAGAATATATATGACTAATGAGTTATGTTATCATCAACAGGAGACACATTACAAATAAAATATAAATACAATACAAAAATAGTTGCTATTAAGAACACAAAAAACTAAAATTGAGAGGTCAGGAGACACATGCCCCTTAAGCCTATAGTAGATCCGCCCATGAATTGGAAACCTATAAATCATGCTACTATATTCTCAGGTGAAGGGGGTCAATCCTCAATCGAACACACGTAGGTTCACCCATTAATGTGGTGAAACTGCCAACCATGACATTCTAAAGCTGGGATCTTTGCTAATTCATTGACAGGGCGTGCTTTCGCAGACATGGTATGCGAAGCCAAACCTACCAGAATTTTGGGTGTCACGTAACTTAAAACACTGATAGTTTAGCTTGAGATTATTCTTGTGTGCTGTGACTAAGAGTAGTTCTTGGTGAAATCATTGATTTCTACTCTTTCCATAGTTATGACAATTGTCTCAAATTACATATTATACCTAGTTTTTTTTGGTAAAAATGGAAGATAATAAAAATAGGCTATCAATCCTTGTGGTATTGTTAGGGTGTTCATTGAGCGGTTTGGTTTTGATTTTAAATCAATTATTTAACCAAACCTATATATATAATCGGTTTGATAAATGAGTAAACCAAACCAAACCAATCAAACATATAAACCAATCCAAATTAAACCATTAATTATCGGTTGGTTTGGGTTGGGTTGGCGGTTCTGTTTCATTTGTATTTAAAATTAACAAAGTTAATGTTGGATAAGAACACATCTTAATAAAATAAATCTTATTTCATTAGATAACTTAGTTAATAAAATAATTTTTTACATAATCAATAAATAAATAAGTCTTGTTTTATTAAGTTGAGGCTCTGTTATACATGAGGACTGAGCTCGGTTGAGATGAAATTAGGCTTATCCTTATGTCTATGTAGTTAGTTTGGTTTGGGTCGTGTGATTTTAAGAGGAACACAGGCTCAAATCGAATGTAATTGGGTTTCTTAAAAAATGAAACCAATCAAACCATTTTGACTATTTAAACCACCTAATAGATTATTGTTTGGGTGTTTTAGTCGATTCGTCAGTCTTTTTTCCACATCCCTAGGTGTCGCGTTGCACAACACGTATATAATGTCATAATATACATAGTGTTGTTCTACCCATATACTTGTACTAAAGAATTTTGTTTTTCTTATTTATTTATATATCATGTCAAAAAAGACTCAAATTTGTAAGATGATATATTGTGTAAGGGTCACTCTATCATGCCCGTAGTAATTTTTATGACACGGTACCAGAACTTTTTAATGAAATTCAAACATGTAAGTGAAGCCTCTAACACAATTGTTAAACAGAAATTGTAGTTGATGACCATTTTTATTAATTTATATGCAAGAACGATCCTTCATATATTTATATGCAAAATTGATATTTTTAAGCTTAAGAAGTTTTAAGAAAGTTTGTTTGTGGTATTTCTCCAAATTCTACTCAAACTTGTTCAACTTGAAAAAAATTATCTACAATAAATCAGTAGAAATCATTGAAAATTCATTTCTGTTGTTGGCCGCAAAGTGAAATAGGTAAACATATTGTCTGTTTGTCGTTAACAAATTGTTTACTTAACATGAGGCGGTTTTATTTAATTTTTTTATGCTCTTCTATAAAGATGATTGCCTGTAAAATTGAATATGATGTCTATCTTTTGGGCAACATCTAACAAATATAGGATAATGATAGAAATTATGATACATTAAAATGTACATACCAGACAGTAAATAAGGAATTTGTTTACGGTAAGTAAATTATATATTTATCTATTGATAAGATATATGCAATCGAATGAACAAGAGGTGTGAGAATCTCTCATTCCATTTTATTTAAAAAAAAACAGAGATGTAAAGAGAAAAAGGGAGTACAGAGAGAGAGAATAGGTGATGCACAAAGAAAATGAAAGTATCTTTTTTAGGTCTAATGTATTTTAAATAAAACTATTTAAGAGAAGTGATTCATTTTGATATATTATTAAATTGGTAGGCTATTTTTACTCATATACTTTATTCTGATATCATTCTTGCCATTCTCCATATACTTGTATTAAAGATTTTTTTTCTTCTATTCTATATATTATGCAAAAGAAACAAATTTGTAAGTTGATACATGTGTAAGGGTCACTCTATCATGCCCATAGTCATTTTTGTGACATGGTACTAGAATTTTTAATGAACTTCGAACCATGTTTGTTAAGCCTCAAACATAATTGTTAAAACTCTATTTGTTAAACATATTACTACATTAATTAAACTTATCACACATTAGTTATTTCAAACACTTTTATTAAAGCCGATATCAATATTTGAAAAAGAATAATTCTATACTGACTAAGTCCTTAGTCAAATTTTAAATGAACATGTGATATGAAAATCATTTACATGTTAATTTGTCAAATCATTTTTATGAGTTATAAAACATCAACCATTAAATAATTAACATGCATAGCCAACTTAATGTCTAGACCATTGCCTAATGGCCTAGGGCCCATTTTTATTGGTAAACAAAATTATATATATATATAATTAATTGTAATTTAATCTATTTTCATTGAAATAAATTATAATTATAATTTTGTTTTATAGTAAATCAATACATATTGTGGTATTCACAAATTTTGTGTCTAATTTTTCTTGTCAAAGTTATATTTAAGAAAAGATAAAATGCTACAACTAGAACCTACTACCTTATGGTGTGTGTTTAGGAGTTTAATTACTAAAAATTAAATGAAATATTAGCTAATTTTATAGTTTCCTTGTATTATATAATTTGTTTCTTGTATAATATTTCATTTTTGAAAAATTTAGATCTGTCACATATAAATAATAATTCCAAAGAATTGTAATTTTTAATTATTTTTATGTTTTCTTCACTATTTTTTTATATCTTTCTTAATAAAAGACTACAAAAGTGAATGAATCGACTTATATTCATATATCATTGCATTGTATTTTTCTGAGTGTGTATAGACTTATATTTCCTTAACATAGTATATATTTTTTATTTACATGTAATCTCATAAATAATACAACTAAATCATTGTTGTGTTCAAGTTTGACAATATTTTTTCATTTAGTAAACGCATTATTGCATATCTACATATGATGTTCAATAGACATGTATTGCAAGCAAATAATACAGCTAAACCATTGTTGTGTTCAAGTTTGGCAATATTTTTTTCTTTAGTAAACACATTATTAAATATCTACATATAATGTTTGATAGACATGTATTGTAAACAAATAACACAACTAAACCATTGTTGTGTTCAAGTTTGACAATATTTTTTCCTTTAACGCATTATTAAATATATACATATCATGTTTGATAGACATGTATTGTAAAAAAATAATACAACAAAATTATTACTGTGTTCAAGTTTGACAATATTTTTTCTTTAATAAACACATTATTAAATATCTACATATGATGTTTAATGATAAACATGTATTGTAAACAAAAAAAATTTTAGAATGTGAACAATAGAACTACAATAATTTTTAAAAAAATTAATATTATATTTTTTAAAATTTATTATTTTACATATTCAAGATCTCATTTTATAATTTCACCTTACGCTCCAAACTATTTTGAGCCGCTTTTGTCTTAATTATTTAAGATTTAATTAATTACTTAATAATCTAGAATTATTCGTATGAAAGAATCTATAGTATTGTAATATTTTCCTGCTGTTAATCGTCGAAATGATGGATTGACTCATTGACCAATTTTCCCCCATATGTACACAAGTTGACGCCATTTTTGTTGCCATAAAACTTTGAACCTAAAAATAACTTACTCCAAGAGAGGCAGAGAGTTGATAAATTTGTAAGAAATTCGTTTCCTTCTCTTTTTCTTGCTTTTAGTCAGGGTCTTTGAGATACCTTCAAGATTTCCAGCCCAAATGTCCACCACCGGATTTGCTTCCCAGTTCAAGGAAGTCGGTCAATCAGTCATCGCGACCCGTCGTCCATGGCGGGAATTCCTAGACATTACGGCACTCAGTCTTCCCTCCTCCCTCTCCGACGCCGCCACCCGGGTAACCCATAACTTGACCCGGTTTCTCTTCAACTACACCCTTGTCCTCTTGATCTTCATCTTTCTCAGCCTCATCTACCACCCATTCTCTATAATTGTCTTCTTGCTCGTATTCGTCGCCTGGTACTTCTTATACTTTTCTACCGACGAACCACTTAGGGTTTTTGGTTTTATAGTGGACGATCGGCTCTTGGTTATTGTTCTCGGCTTGGTTACGATCGGCGCGCTGGTTTGGACCCGGGTTTGGGTAAATGTGGTGGTTTCGTTAGCAATTGGGATTGTGGTGGTTTGTTTCCACGCTGCGTTGAGGGGTACGGATGATCTTGTTGGAGATGATAACGAATCCCCTTTTGGGGCTCTGCTTTCTGACAGCCCTAGAGGTGCTTATAGCGTTATTTGATTGTGTTACTGCAACAAGTTCATGTTCTACGAATCTTCCCATTTATTTCTTTTCGGTTGATTCTAGTTAGGAGTTGAAACTTTGAGATGGACAATAGCTCGCAGAAAATGTAAAGATTGACTGTCATTTGCATATCCTGATTTCTTTTTGTGTTCTTGAATTTCTACCAAATTGTGGATATTATTGGGTGAAATGTGAAATGGGAATTTAGCATAGACCAAGTCTTTATGCCTTAGTTCATCTGGTCACCAAAATGAGAATTTAGCATAGACCAAGTCTTTATGCTTTAGTTTATCTGGTCACAAAGACTGACTGACTCCAGTATAATTTGCTTATGTAATGTCGGATACATGCCATTGTTAATCTGACAGATGAGGAATTAACTCTCCTCAAGTTTCTTGATGTGATTCTTTATTTTTGTGATTGTTCACTGGTGGTTATCTCTTTGAATTCTGAAAGGCAATACAGACTCAGTCAGAGTCTGATTTATAGGATGATATAATATTTGTATGTGTATGAGTTAATTATTTGATCTTAAAGATTGAGGTCGTGCCATTTTGATTTATAGAACTGTGATGAAATTGGTACTCTAGTTACTTTTTAGTGATGTAAATCTGACATCATTCTTTTGGTCGTGAAACATTCATGATATTCTTACCTCATTATTTCTATAGTTTCAGTTTAATGATAGAATTTTGTGAAGTTATATAATCATTAAGGGGAGGATAGCTTCGAAGGTCTTTGTATGAATAGGTAAAATCTTTCCACTTTGTTTTCCTACTCTTCGACCAGACTATATGAGTATGAATTATACTACGGATTTATGTTTCAAGGACTGATAATACATATACTCTGGTTCTTAAAGACATTTTTGTTTGTTGTTTGAACAAGATTTTAACTTTAGACTTCTTCGTTTTTAAGTAGGCCCGGTCCCCACAATTTTTTGTCTATAGCAGATACTGTTCTTTTTGGTAGTCCAAAATGCTAACAGGGTGGAGGGTTCTGTTAGCCATCTATATCAGTTCATGGGTTCGTACTTACTGTAGTTTATTAATGAAAATTTGATTTTCGTTCTCTGCATATAATTTGCTTTGTTGACTTGCGATGGACTATGGAGAACGTTGAAGATTACGTCTATGGTTGCCTGTAAAACGAGCCAAATAGCACATTGGCACGTTTGGTTTGTAGACGTTACTGTGCCAAATACACGAGAACTGTCAAGTGACACAAAGGATCCCAATCCTTGAATCAAAGACTACTTCTATATGATTATGCAGAAAGAAAAAAGTCATACTGGTCATCGTAGGGTTCTAGTGAAACCCACATTGTGGAATTTCCTGCTGCTCAGTTTGAGCAGGCCTCCTGGTCTGTTCAAAATAACAGGTTAAGGATAAACAAGTTGGGTTATTAGGTTATTAGTCATTACATTTGAAGCTGTCTCCGTTTCAGGAAAGGAATAGATTCTTGTGCAGCAAAAGTCTCAGTAGGTCCTCTGCTTCAACACGGGACTAAAAGAATTTGCCTTGCGATTTTCAAACAGAAGCACATAATCAGATAGGAACGATGCTTGAATCGTCAAACAAAATCAATGATATTTTTGATTCAAGCTGTAAAATTATGTGCTAGAAAATGTGGCTTCAGCAATTCCTCTGTGACTAATGGATGGAAACGTGGTAATACCTTACTAAATTAACTTGACCTTGGTGTTGGTGTTATTTGCTACGTACATTACAACTATGTCGTCTTAGGCCATGTCACCAGTTACATCGAATGACATATGAAGGCCGTGATCCATCATGTGGAAATGTTGATAGATGACAATGATAAAATTTGATGGATCGAGGATTGAATGGTGTTAAGAGACTGTTCTTAACTCGCAGTGTTAAAAGTCACAAGGATTTTTCTTAAAACATACTTTATTCATTTTTCATTCAATGAATCAAAACACTGCATTATATAACAGGCTAAACAAAAGATTCACGATACATCAAAATCATCCGATTACATAAATCATCAACACATAGCCGAAACTAATAAACCTCCCCCAAACAACCCAACTAAATGGTTAATTACCAATTAACCAGATAGTCTTGTAATCGTCCGTTGCTATACGTGATCCGAGTACCGCGTCGAAGCATTTCAATATCATTCGATCCACCAATACTCCCTTTCAAAATGTTTAGCAATTTCAACATCCTCATCACCACGCTCGTCAGTTTCAGCAAACAACGTCCTCTTACCAGCCCTTTTACAATCAAAATGCCTATGTTCTAGTTAATTACAAGTAAAACACTTCATGGTACTACTGCTGGCACCTTTGTTAAACTGATTTCCCACGACTTTACTACCCATGCCTCCTGTATTAGTGTTATCGGTGCCCCTCAATCCACTCCCACGACTAACACGGCGTGACTGCTTCTCCACCATCGAGGCTCTCTAATGTGCTTCTGATACAGGCACATGATTGAACATATTAAGGGTATCATGAATCTGCACCTTTAATCCTCCAAGTATCTCGCTACCAACTGTTCCTCCGTTTATTGGATCTCGTTTTTGAGCATCAACTGGTAAAATTTTGTAGTATAATCATCCACCGATCTCAAGCCCTGTTTCAGATTCTATAACTTTTGATACAAAATCCGCTAATAATTATAAGGCAAAAACACAGTTCGCAAATGTTTCTTTATCTAGATACATGTTAAAAATCAAATCCGTTTCATTATTTTTACACTATAAACTTATTAGTACTACACATTATACACTCATTAAATATTACTTTTTGTATATATTCAGAGAACAAATTACATATTGTGTTCGTTGTACTGTATTTAATTTTTCTAGAATTCAAAATCAGGTTGATAACATATATTTCTATTAACTACATATTTATAGATATTTATAGGTAAGGTATGTCCATGGATCAATTAAGAAATAGTTAAGAAATAATAATGTAACTAATGTTCCGACTCCTAAAACTCAACCTCAATCTCTTGATCCAAATTCTAATAATAAAGTCCAGACCAACGAGTAGCATTCCAACTCAGAAAAAAAAACTGGTGATACGACTTTTGGTGATGATGTAAATCCGAAAAAAAAACTCACCTCAATTGTATGAAATCGCTTAAAAATTAAAATTGAAGGGGTAGATAAGGCGGTATGCAACTATTGCTCCAAAAATTATCTGGAAACGATAAGAACAGGACTAAGCGCTTGCATGATCACTTTAGTAGATGTCCCTTACGAAAAACTAGAGGCATTAGACAAGCAATGTTAGTTCCTTCTAAAACGAATGATGGGAAACACACCCTTAGAACATATAACTTTGACCTAGAAGTTAAGGCAAAAGTTGGCGACCATGATTATTTTGCATGGATATCATATTTCTGTAGTTGAACATAAAGGTTTTAGGAGGTACTCCAAAACTCTCCAACTAGTATCTAATATGGTATCTAGAAACACAATTAGACGTGATATTTTAAAAATCTATGATATGGGGAAGGCCAAAACAATGACGTTAGTCGACAATAGTCGTAGCAGACTTGTCATCACTACAGGCATGTGGACTGCCAGTAATCAGGAGAAGTATACATGATTTTTACATGCCACTTCATAAATGACTCTTGGGTCCGACAGGGTCGAATTTTGAGGTACTAATAAGCAATGCTTATGTATTATGCATTAAATGATATTTCTATATTTTCATTTGTTTATAATATTTTTTCCATATGAATTAGGTTTATGTACGTGCCTTTTCCATACACTACTAAGATCATTTTTGATGCATTAATGGAATGTTTGCTAGATTGGAATGTTGATTGTAAGTTATCTACTTTGACTGTTGACAATTGCTCTACTAATGATTGTATTATCAAAATTCTTTTAGAGAAGCTTTTGTAGCACCATTACTACTGAAAATATAATATCCGAGTTAGACAAGACCAATCACACTTACTTAGAAGTTCAAATTTTGACATACCGATATGGGGGAAGACCAATGGGATCACATATCCTACCTTGCAAGATATTGCTAGGGGCATTTTGGTAATTCATATATCTACAGTTGCTTCTGAGTCTGCTTTTAGTACCGGTGATAGATATGCGAGTCAACACCGGAGTAAACTTCTTTAAGAGATAATAGAAGCTCTGACGTGTGCTAAAGATTGATTATGAGATGAAGTTAGGGGGTGTGCATAGGACGGGACGAGACGATTTTTGAGCATTTTTGTCCCGTCCCAATCGGGACGGGACAATTTTTTTAAGTCCCGCCCTGTCCTGCGTTGAGGAAAAATCTTGAGCGGGATGGGACGGGGGCCAGGACGAGTATTTTGGGTAAAAAATTTAAAGGTTAAAAATTAAAATTGGTTTAAAGTTCAAAAGATTAAAATGTTAAAGATTAAAAAATTAAGGGTCAAAATTAAAAAAATTAAGTCAATTTAAAAATTTAAAAATATTAGGTTATTTATGAAAATCGGGACCGGACAAAAAATATTTGTCCTGTCTCGTCCTGCCAAGAGTAAAAATCCGATCCCGTCCTGCGCGATTAAGAACGATCTTTCAGAACTCGACCGATTTTTCACGATGGTTGTAAAGCCCTAGATAAAGTACATGGGAAGTTTCATTTATAATATATGCGCTAAAGTGTTTTATTTTTACGTATTAACTTTTTATTATTTTTTTCTTTATAATAGATTCATGTTCAAGTAAAATTTCATATCCTATGAAGTAGATATTAATGAGAATGAGGTAAATCACAATATTAAATTTGTAATAACTTTACTTGTATATTTTATTTTTATTTTATTACTGAATAATCCATATTTTTTCTCCATTATGTAGGATGTGTTCGATCGGTCGTTTTAAAATTAAAAAAAAGTTTAAATCACGAAAAGTTCGTGGACGAAACATAAAAAAAATTCTAAAACTTATTTAATCGAATTAAATAATTAAAAATCAAAACAACAAACGATCATGCATATCTGATATTGAAACAAATATAAAAAGGTTGAAACAATTTTTACCTTTGTGATGTATCAGAGATTTTCTAAATTAGTGGAACTGTTGTATTCGTTCTTCACGTTCTTCAAACTTCAAGATCTAAATATTCAAGCTTGATCTTCAAGAATCAAAATTCGAGTACGATCTTCAAGAACCAATTTCTCAAAATTTTCTTCACACCAATAACCACTCGTTAATTTCAGAAATGTATCTCGTGAGAATTTATTTAAGAATTTGAGTGTAAGCTCTCAAAACGATTGAAAAAAAAATCGAATATTTTCTCTTCAATACTGTATTTCGGAGGCAATCATTAGGGAGGAGTGAAACCCCTTTTTCTCTGTATGATCACACACACAATTGAAGTGATCTCTTGCAATCAATTTGTTACTAGATATTTATAAAAAATAATTTTTAATATTTATAAATATACTCATATATTTTGAATTTTTAAAAATTCACCCTCATATATTCAAATTATCGAATATATTTAAAAATTCACCCATATAATTATTTATAAGTGATCTCTACAGTGTTTAAGTTGTATCAAAATTTATCAATTCAATTGATAAATATAATTGATCATTATCAATTAATTTTTATTTACTAATTATCTAATAATTAAAAAAATAACAAATTAATTAATTTCAATATAATTAATCACACTTAATCAATTAAGTGACATCACCCATCATATATAAGTGTAGCAAATATGCATTGGCACCAAAACACATTTTGGTTCACCAAAACACTTTTTCTCTGTATGATCACACACACAATTGAAGTGATCTCTTGCAATCAAATTGCTACTAGATATTTATAAAAAATAATTTTTAGTATTTATAAATATACTCATATATTTTGAATTTTTAAAAATTCACCCTCATATATTCAAATTATCGAATATATTTAAAAATTCACCCTTATAATTATTTATAAGTGATCTCTACAGTGTTTGAGTTGTATCAAAATTTATCAATTCAATTGATAAATATAATTGATCATTATCAATTAATTTTTATTTACTAATTATCTAATAATTAAAAAAATAACAAATTAATTAATTTCAATATAATTAATCACACTTAATCAATTAAGTGACATCACCCATCATATATAAGTGTAGCAAATATGCATTGGCACCAAAACACATTTTGGTTCAACTTGGTTCGTTTTTCTATTCATTTTCTCATAAGCTATTTCTGAAATCGAATGGACCCACACGAATAAAACTATATGATTTAAATACCCACAGAATATATCTCTATAAATTTCTTTCTTATTTAATCCTGATATTGTACGACTTCACTATAGGTTCGATGCCGAATTAACTCTCGATTCATGAGCACTATATTTTCTGTTGGTGTAAATAAACTTTATTTATTGTCATGGTCCACAAAATATTTTAACATATTACCTATCGTGAATATCACTAACAAAAGCTTGGATGTAAAATTACCGTTTTACTCATCTTATTATTATTTCCTTAACTTTTTATTGACTGAGAATAAGAAAAATATAATAGTGAATTGTCTCGTATAGTTCACAAGTTTTAATCAATGACTCAATTCATTGAATATCAGGCTCGGTTTATTTATTCACATACCCATTAATAAATCATAAGATGACATTGTTATTTTCACAATTCAACCATGAATTTTCATGTATGTGAATCACGTAACTCCAACATAGTTGAATTATGATCCCAACAGCTGAGATATTGTCCACCAATTCGAACTCACCCATTTGACATATCAAAGATCGCAAGTAACTAAGTCAAGCTACAAAATTCACCTCAGTATTAAGGTAATTATGAAAATACTCTTAAGGTTTAACAATTAAATTTAGAGCTAGCTAAACGATTTTTTATCTAAACTAATTTAATACCGATTTTTTTTATCTAAACTAGGTTAACCATTTGATTTCCTACTCTCATGTCTCAAGACTAGCATCCGTTGGTTCAACCTACCAGTCGTAATCGAATTAGATTGCGTAGTCGATTCTAAGACTGCGAATAACGTTCTGAACTATTTCAGAAGAGTTTATCTGGAAGACTCCTCTGTCTTTACTCTTCTTACGTTGATAATACTTTCAGGACTTGAGTAAATTATAAACACACTTTAATTAAAGGAAAACTTCCATTTATTCATTAAATTCAATAGTACAAAATGTTTGAGAAGTAACTAAATAATTATAAATAATTATTACACCTTACTTTATGGACATAATTCTAACAGAATGAATTACTAGGAACAGATTCATAAGAATGCGATTTGGACAAATTGTGTTGATGGGAAAAGATTTTAAAATGGCTTTCGTGCATGAAACTTAAGATATATTGTATTTTGATAATTTAGCTTAAACATTATTATTATGTAATTTTTATTGTAATATATTTAAATTTCTATATATTATTTTATTTGAAATATTTTATTTTCTTTTTACATTTTTAATTAGTGCAATTCATTCTCTTTCTCACTCTCTATGTATTGCTTATGAAATTAGGAAATTTAATTTTTAAAGAAATTCTATATAGATTCAAGCATAAAAAAATATATGAAGAACTTGTGTATAACTCGCTCCTAATGAAAATTCTCCATTCCTACATGTCCTCCCTTAAATGGGGTGGCCATATAAAGGTAGAGATGGAGATAGGGAAGGCTACCCCCGATCCGTCCCAACCCATTGATATAGTATCTTCTCTCTCGGATCTTTCTCTGAGTCTCTCTCTCAATATATACAATAAATAAATTTAAATTACATTGATTATATCCAGACATAGAATTTCAAACCGACTATATCTTATTTAGTCTCTAATTCAAAACAATCTCCAATTGTACCAACTTATCTCCTCAACACCCTGGAACTTTGAATTTACATCACATATATTTTTCAATCTTCTTTTCCAATGGTCGCACAATTGATCAGGTTCCCTTTCTTAGGTGCCATATGCTGTTCTTACCTCTGGATTGTTTCTTGTATAATTTATGTAGTCAACATTATTAACTATACTTATTTTGATCGAAGAAAGAATTTTAAGATGCCTTAGACTCAGATCCAAGATATCTAATAACATCTAAAATTATTAATCGTCTCTCTTGAAAATATAAAATAAATATTATTGTGGATCCCATAATCAAATGAATTAAGATTAAAAATCTTTAAAAAATCATCTTTATTATGCAGATGCTAATGCGCTACTAACCACCAGCAACTACAGTACTAGCTAATTAGCTTATATATAATGCCAACCATTAAACTTAACAAACGGCCTGTGGTCACCCATTCAATTAATATTCTTGATCATTTAATAATTTTATTAAATACTAATAAAATTATAAAGAATTCTTCCTATAAATTAATGACATGGCCATCAATGAGTACCCCCATAAACATGCACATGGCCTTGTTCCCTCCCTCAACTGGGGGACGAAAATATATTAATTACTTACTACCTTCCACACCCTTCTAAATTATTACAGCTAATATAATTTAATGAACAAAATAATAATAAAAAAATTAATTTCATAATTAATTTATAAATTAAATTTTAATTTATATGTATCAATCATTTATAAATTAATTTGATAAATAATTTAACAAATAATAATAGAATACTAACTAATTATAAATGATTAACATCTAATTATTTGATGAACTAAAATATAACTTATAATTTAATTATCTAAAATTACTTGGGAAAAAATCATGACATGAAGAATCTATTAGCCATAATATTATTGAAGTAGCATTAAAATTTGGAAGGAAAAAACACACAACCACCATGACAACCAAGGTGATAACAAGAAGCTAGAAAATGGGTGTATTATTAAACAAGCCAGACAATAATAGGAGAAAAAATTATTATTTTTTGCCCATTACAAAATGTCCAAATCCTATAATATCTATATACGGTCAAATTAAAACTTAATACAAATTAAAGGACACAAATCAAAGATATAATTGCTGCTTCCATTGATGGATTGATCTGTCTCAAACTTCAGCTTCTGTTTTTGCATTTTTCCACTGCTCTTGGGGCTGAAATTGAAAATTGAACCAAAACAGCATTAGTTATTAGAGTTGAAGGCAAAAATGAAATAATAACTATTATAACTTCTAAAATGTAATATAGAGAGACAAATTTTCCATTTTAAGAGAAGAGACATACCAAGTCCAATAGCTTCTGATCCTTTCATTATTCGCAAACGCTTGCATGAATCAACAAACATCCTGCACAAATTTTCAATCATTAGGATTAATTAATCCTACTTCTTCCCTTTAAATTTTGTTTTTTTACTATTTCTTCAATCATTAGAAATTTCTATTGAATCAAACTAAAGAAAAACATGTTATGTTTTCTTTTAATTTTAAAAAATTATGTAGGAATTAAGGGGACTATTTTACTTACTCCCAAGGAACATCACCCACGAGCATCCAATCACCATCCTTATCTTCATAGGTTGGTACATACTCAGAGCTGTTGAGAAGATCCATCAGCTTGCTCTCATTCATGAAGTCTATCATTCCTTGGGACCCATAGTTACCTTCATAACATATTAAAATAACATTTCAATAAAATAAAATTGATTAATTTTTCATTGATCACATGCCATAACAATCTTTTTGTTACATAATAATTTCAATCCCCATCTTAATTATTCTCCCCATTAACAAATTTCTCTTCCAGATCTGATCAAGGGATTTTGTTTCTGTCGATTCAAATTATTGAAAAATGAAAAGTTGAATTAATGAAAAGAAATTACCCATAGTGAAAGAGCTAAACATTTTGGCCAAGGCATCAGAAAGCTGTTCATAGGTCTTGTACGTCTTCAAGTCCACCTTACGAAGATAAGGTGCACCGTCCATGCTTACTTTCACGAATGCAGCACTGTTAGTACTGCTGCTGTTTCCTGCTCTCTTCTCAGCCACCTCGTTGGTGTTCTTTTGTGCCATTATGTTCTTCCTGTAGGATCTCACTGGTGGCCATCCTACTACTTGTGCCCTAAAACACCATTAAAACATAAATATAACAGTAAGGAATCTCACATCTAAACTGGGTTTTATCATATACACGTATAGAGAAATTCTATGTTATAAACAGTAACATATTAGGAATTAGGAGAGAGAAAGAAACAGTCAGGAGAGAAAAGTAAAAAAATTCTCAGTTCTATTCTCTCTTATTCTGTTGTAACATAAAATGATTCAAACATGTACTATTATGGACAAAATATTTTTTCTCTTAAAACTAAAATGTTAACGTAATAATTAAAGAGTTGTTTGGTATTTTGAAATAAGTTTTTGGAAAAGAACTTACTTGGCAGGTGGTTTAGCAGGGTCCTTAGTGCAAAGGTTTTTGTCCTTTGAATTAGCATTAGATACATTGATCTCATTGAGATCAACCACCGCTCCTTCCTTAGATTGGATATTAAGCTTCAGATCAACGGTTTCCGAGAACCCTCTCTTTCCATTAGCTTTAGGAGTCTCGGTTTCTTCTCGAGCGCCGCCTGGCAGCCCAAGGCAGAGCTCAGTTTCCTTGAAGTTGAACTGAAACTCACCACGCTCTCCGCTTACCACTTTGGCCATTTTGGCAAATCTACGGTGGCCGTGACTGAAAGAAAGTGAACCCTTTATAGGTTGTTGTTAAGTGCTTCTTTGGTTTTAGGTTGGCGGATGGATGGATAGCTCTCTTTCTCTCTGCCTTTGCTTTGGCCTTTCTTTGTTTCTTTCTTTGTTGTGTCTTCTTCTCCTCTTTCTTCTCTATTATTATTATGTTTCTTGGCTTGGTTTGCTTTCTGATTGCTACTCTTTACCCAATATTATAATCACTTTGTGGAAGTTTTTGTGCGTATATATCATGTATCATTTTTTTGTCTTTTTAACAAATGGATGTTTGACACGTGGATTTTACATGTTACCTTGATTTTAATTTGGGTATCTTTAAATTTGAAATTCTGATATTTTGGTTGACTCTATTTACTCTTTTAGTGAGGTTAGTTTATGTATTTGTTTCATACTAAGTTTTTACCTTAATCATGTTCTTATATATATATATATATATATATATATATATATATTATTACCTTCTGTAAGGTAGGAAATTCGAGTATACAATTCGTCTAAAAAAAGCGAAGATCAATAGCGTACATGCATGAAGTCTTTTCATAAAACGTGTTTGATGGTAATATTTAATAAGTATTTTCATATAAATTTCATGAACAACTGTATACAAATAATTTCAAAAATCAATAAAAATAGGCATTTTGTAAATATATTTTTGAATATTTTTTAAAAAACAGAAAACAGAATTCAATTCAGTATTGTACCAGACCAATATAACATGACAGGTTCACAGGAGTACTAAAACAGGTTAAGTTAATTTAGATATAATTAAGCTTCTGAACGTGTCGTAACAGTCAAAGCCAAATTTATTAATTTTTTGGACTAATTTTACTCTTTTGACAAAATTTAAACATAATGATTATTTTAATTACCAGAGTTCAATAATTTAAAAGCAACGTACGCGGAGTACATGTGTTTAGCACATGAAATTATAAGATTCTATTAGTTACAGGAACCTTCCGTCAATAATATTTTAGACTCTCTTAATCCTTAATTCTTTTCCATTTTTTTCTAAATTGGTCCATGATAGTTTTCATCTAATAGTTAAAAAATTTGTGATATAAGTTCTTTTGTTAGACTTACACTTTAGTTTTTTAGCGTTGAATTAACCTAAGCAATGAAAATGTTGATTATAATCGTTAAACTAAATATATATCAATGTATATATATAATATATTTATATATATGCGAATGGTCAAATAGATAAGATGAGTTACACATACAACATTTTGTTTTGTGATATAGACTATTCATGCAAATCTATGGAGTTACAGCTGATCATTCATGGTAAGACTTTATAGGTCATGGTAGTGACTGAGAGACAGGTCACATCGGAAAGAGATGGAAACATTAGTAGCCCTAATACAGCATTTGTCCTGTCAATGTCCCCCCCAACCCCATTTTGGGTTGTATCTTTCTAACCTACTTCTATCATAATTATCTCATTGTCTCTCATTCAGTCATTCCTAATTTCTTTACCACATATTCTTATAATAATCTTCACAAATACATCAAATTACCTATAATTTAATGTACGAAATTTTAAAAATCATGTTATAACCGTAATTTCTAATAATTTTTCTTTCTCAAAAGCTATCTCTAAAAAAACATACCCCTTTTCCTAGTCTTTTGGGCATGAAAACAGTCAAAATCATATAAGAATACAAGAAACCAATTTCTATCCGAAATATTAAATATATAACTCCTTATCTTACAGATACATTATAGAAAGTGACTCCCACTAACTAGAGATGAAATGAAATTCATTTTAAGGAAACTTGTACCAAACAATTTATCCATTTTCTCATATTTTTTTTGCAATAATAGATGTTTCAGATCACTAACTAATGACAAGATGAATCGACATTATTAATTAAGTTCTTATATTCATATTTAAAAGTCACAAATTTGAGTGACACTATTTTTAATTCTAATTAGATTTTGTAACTTATAGAAAAAGCAAACTAATTATAGGTTAATTCAATGTTCAATTGTGTATAGACCCTTCTATTACATCATTCCAAAGTTTTTGGACTGAAACTTGGGCCTAGACATTAGTCCAATACACATTTTGTAGCTTTAGCCCAACCCTCAAAGTTCAATCTGTTGAACCACTTGAATTCACCCGTTTTGTAGCTTTCACAAGCCCCACATGTCTTTTTTTAAGATAAACGTAACATTTTATTAAAAAATTAGAGTTACAAACAACATTAAGATCAATATTAAGATCTGAATAAAATTATCAGATTTAAATGTAAATAAAAAATATTAGATAAGATCAATATACACTTACATATGAAGAGAATAATGTGATACAAGTTGTTCATATTTAAGTAGTTTAGATCATTGATTTTTGAAATTTAATACATAAATAAGATATAAGACTTTGATGTTCGGTTGATGTGAAAAAATATCGATCCATGCCAGACGGCCTGAAACCCGAACGGACCAACCCTTCTGCCATCACCACAGCATCATCGCCGGTAGTCGCTGGATGAGGATGGGAAAAACATGAAGTGGGTCCTTTTAGATGAATGATTGTTTTCCTTCCCAGTCGGAAGGTTTTCACTTCTCAGTGGTCCTACTTGATTGGGGGACCAGAATTAAAAAAAAAACCATCAATGGTGTTGGAAGCGTCGACGTCGATTGGGCTGAGTCCAAAACAAAAAACAAAAAAAAAAACCTTAGCCTTATGTAACCGTGACTTTCAGTGCCGCTGACAGCCAGGCAGCCTTTCTCAACTCCCAGATATGATGGCTGGGCCCCCATTTCACCTCTCGTGTGGCTGGAGATTGGGACCCATACATTCATAAACTCCATCTGAACGACCACACGTGGCCTTTATGTTATGGTTCCTATCGCCGCTCCCCCGGAATCCTCTTGTCGGCACCTGTTTCTCCCACGCGCTTTCACAATCTGGTTCCCGTTAGGGATCATTCAGAAAAAATTATGGGAGTACGGTATTATAGGAGTATTATAAATTTGTTCTGCACCGTTTAGGTCAGGGCATCCACTAGTCACGCCGTGAGCTTCATTTTTCTTTTTGAATAATAATAGAAAAATATTTTTAATTTGATGGGTAAATTATTTATTAACTTAAAGAAGAAGCCAAATTCCACTTAACCTCCACTTACTTGATAAGGGGGAAATTAAATGAAAAATCTCACCTTTTCATCACAAAATACTAAACTTGGTTCTAATAAATTATTGTCGGTTAATTTTTAAAACAAAGTTTTATTGTTTTTTTTTGTTTTTTATGAAGGTAAAGTAATGAAGAGACACGACAGAGAGAATCCTAAGACAAATTTGATAAGTTAATTAAAAGAGAGATGGATTGAGCACCGACAGAAGTAGAAATTAAAGTAGGAAAAAAAATCAAAGAGAAATCCATGGACATCCTGTATAGGGGCCGTAATGTTAGTGTATGAGCAGGCACAAATAACACATACCTTCATCAACATAGTTGTCTAAAACAAAACACCATAATGAAAAAAACATACACATTATCATGTTCTTTATTGTTTTGTCATTTTAGTTTCTGTAATTCCTAGCTACTTGATAATTGGTTTTCCTTGATCTGCTTGCATGTATGGGAATTAAAATTTGCCTACCAGTTTGCGTTGTCTGTAAATTGGGCCAACCATTCTCCTTAATATCCCATCATCCGAGAAAAAATAAAAAAACTTGAACAAAATGGACTCTCTCTTAGAGAATCGTGTAAATCTGGAAGGTCAACCGCTCGGTTCTATAAACCGATCTATTATCATGAATTTAAGTACACTTCCGCTTTATCAGTTATTTAATTATTTATGTGTTCAACATGAGTTATTGATGTTCTAAGATATGATTTATCTAACAAGTGGTATAAGAATTATTCTTGTTAAATCATTGAAAATCATTTTGAGTTTAGATCCATGATTATAGGTGGTTTATATGTATATATTTCGGTATTCTTGAATTTGATAATTGTATGCAATATTATTAGATTTGAAAAATGAGTTTTTAGTATAATATATATATATATATGAGTGTTCTTGGATTTAATAAATCTATTTTATGACATTATTAGATTTAAGAATAATTTTTTGGCATAATATTAGGATATTAATTTTGTTTTGTGACCGCCGGTCGACGGTTTATCATCGCCGATGTTAAGGAGACCGGCGCGGCGGTTTGGCCTCGCTGGCAAGGGAGCCGCGGCCGGATGGCCGTGGCTGTAAGTTCAGGCGGCCATAACAACCGCTTGATGCTAAACGAAACCCTTTTACTGATTTTGAAAGATTCTTGATTTAAGGAAGTAAATTAATGCTCAAAATTTAAAAATTAAAATGCCATAACTGTTCAACCAAAACCATCGAAATAATTTAAAAACACAACAATCCCGCTCAAAATATTCCTTGAAAACTGCTCAAATATTCACTTCACTCCAATTAACGATTTTCCCAAATATGATGTATTTGAAGATTTTCGGGTAGGGTATATCATAGGTATATAGTTGATATATCGATTTGAAAGATATTTTATTTAAGAAGTAACTAATGCTCACAGTTTTTTTTAAATTTGAAAAATTAAAACCCCCAATTGCTCAACCAAAACTACTGAAAAATTTGAAACTCACCCCAATCTCGCTCAAATGATCTTCGAAACCGCCTATCACCCACTTAAAAAAATTGAAAAAGGAAACCTAGTCTAATTATGATGTGTTTGAAGGATTTTAAGGTAAATCAGTTGTATATAGATGATGTATCAATATGATAGATGTTCAATTTGAGGAAGTAATTAATGCTCATAATATTTTTTAAAATTTAAAAAATTAAAACCTACCAACCAATCAATCAAACCACCAATTTTTTTTGAAAATCAACACAATCATGGTCAAAAGATCTTAGAAATCACCTATCACCTATTTAAAAAAAATTGAAAAAGGAAACCGCTATTATCACTAATCAAATCATCTCAAATAAAAAAAAATTATCAATCAACCATTTACAGACTAAAAAACTAAATCGTTTTCGAGAAGAACCTAAATTCACCAAACAAACACAATCCTAAAATAATTGCAATGAGAATTCGAAGCCTATTGACTAATAGATGATTGAACTTTAAAGTGTCAATCACTTTGGTTGTAACAAGTAATCCATGGTTGATCTATTCAACTATATGTTAGAGACTATGTTATGGACTTAAATAAGTTATTCCTGAATTATATTGGAATAGAAATACAAAAAAATCATATTGGTATATCACCATATACCATTGTTGAAGAAGAATGATGAGTAACACAATGATAACTTACTAACCTTCCATGATTGAATCTCTATTGAAGAAATTAATAATGGAGTTTTGAAATGGTCTATAGATGATGAAAAACAAAGATACACGAGCCAAACTAATTTTACCTTCAAATTTGTTCAATATTAGGTATTGATGAAATCATTAATTTAATAGAATATTGCCTTAACAAATTTGTACTGATATTAAAGAAATATATTCAATCATTAATTACCTCTCTTACTTAATTAAAAAAATCAAGGAAATCAAATTCAATTTGAAACCATTAATTATCATGATTTTATTAATTAAAAACCCAAGCAAAATCAGATCACAAAATCTGTAAAAATCAGGGTAAAATCATCTCATCATAATTTCATAAGATAATGGTTGATGACATGACAAGAAAACTTGATTATTTACTTAAAGTTTTAAAAAATTATTATTTCTTAAAATAACTTTCAAAATTTATCTATTTGATGCAATTACTTAAAAAAATATAGAATTCTATGCTGAGGGCCAAAGGCCCGCAACACTAGGGAGATGCTGCGGGCTTTAGCCAATAGCACACAGCGAAGGGTTGGGGACTTCCCCAGCCCCTTGCTTTAACTATTAATTTTTTTAAGTTTTAATTAATTTAATTATAAGTTCAATTAAATTAATTTTAAGAATTATTTAATTTAATTAATTTAAAATTAATTTTATGGATCATCAATTAAATTAATTTTAGGGATCGTAAAATTAATTGTTTATAAATTAATTTAAGGATAAATTATGGTACAATGTTAAATTCGAGCATTGATATGTTTATATATATTTTGAGATGAATTAATTAAAGCAACATGTCGCCAAAATAACATCTCTTGTGGAAGTTAATTTTTTTCTTAAAATATAAATGATTTTGTGCATGTAACTTATGTGAATATTAACCGGTCCAAAGGAAAGTAAATATTTGACAAAATTACATGTGCTTCTGTGGTTAAATGTGTGATAATTATTCAGTTTTACATGTGGACAACAAATTGACCCAAATGAAGGTTTCTTGTTCGATATGTTCTCATCATCAGTGTTTAATTACTACACCAAGATATCACTTAACATTTAATATTTTGGCCAAAGTCAAATTATTAATGGAGTACATGGTGTCTTGAGATGAAGTTTACATTTGTTTGAATTCATTATTGTTTTGGGACTTTAGTGAGCTTGTAGGTTGGTTCATTGTTCTCTATCAAGTTATTACCCATGATAATATTACTGCCAGCATCAAGAAAGTAAAGTATTAAATGACTCAAACTCCAAGTCCTAGAAAGAGCACATCTTGATAGTTCTTGGGGTCACAGACATCGACTTTATGTTAAGGGTTGATTCTCCTTCACCACTTACAGATAAAAGTACCTCTGATGTCAAGAGGGATATGGAAAGGTGGGCGAAATCAAATCCCATGTGTATGATGATCATGAAGAAAGTCATTCCAGAAACATTTAGGGGAACTATATCTGAAAAGATTATTACGGCTAAAGATTTCCTTACGGATATTGTCAAGAATGAAAAGGCAGAAAATAGTATACTCTTGGCAGATCTAATTTCAAGGAGGTATAAGGGTAAATGCAACATTAGGGAGTACATCATGAAAATGTCTCATCTTGTTTCAAGGTTGAAAGAACTTAAGCTTGAAATTTCTGGGGACTTCCTCGTGTATCCGATTCTGATATCCATTCGGCATAGTTTAGCCAGTTTAAGGTGAGCTACAACTATCAGAAAAAGAGTTGGTCTCTGAATAAGCTCATCTCACATTATGTTCAGGAAAAAGAAAGGGTGAAACATGATAAGACAGATATTACTTACCTAGCCTTTACCTCTAAGGATAAGGACAAGGGAAAGAAAAGGAAGAATCATAAGGAAGCTGCGAATACAACACGACACAACAAACAATAAAATAAATTGGTTTGACTCGAAAGGCAATGATTGATACTTCTGTGGAGCTGGAGGGCATAAGAAGAAACAACTCACATCAGTGTGTCTATGCATGGTTGCCTGAATTGTCGAAAGCCAAATGATGCTGAAAGATACATCTATGTGGGCAATGGCAAGACAGTTGAAGTTGAAGCAATAGAAAATTTTAGATTATTGTTAAAAATTGAATTTTATTTGGACCTTGATGAAACTTTTATTGTACCGTCTTTTAGACGAAATTTGATTTCAGTTTCTGTTTTGGACAAAGCTGGTTATGTTTATTCTTTTGGAGATGAAAAATTTGGTTTGTTTTGTGATTCAAATTTGGTTGGTTTTAATTTTTTATCAGGTCTCAAATCTTTATTTACTTGATAAAATTGCTTCATTTAATGAATCATTACAATTAAGTACACGAGGTACTAAAAGAAAATTAACCAGTGAAAATTCAGCTGTGTTATGCCACAAGAGATTACGTCATATATCCATATGGAGAATACAGAAACTTGTGTCAGATGAAATTCTCGGTCCCTTAGATTCCACAGACTTTGATGTTTGTGTTAATTGTATAAAGGGTTAACAAACTAATAAAGGGTAAACAAAATAATAAAGGGTAAACAAACTAATAAAGTAGGTTTGAAGCCAACAGGACTCATGACGTCTTAGAACTTATACATAACGATATTTGTGGGGCATTCCCTTCGGTTGCTTGGAATGATCAACAATACTTTATAGCGTTCACAGATGAATTTTCTAGATATAGCTACACATATATAATACATGAAAAGTCACAGTCATTAGACATGTTAAAAAATTTTAAGGCTGAAGTTGATAACCAACTCAACAAAAGGATCAAAAGCATCAGATATGACTGTGATGATGAGTACTATGGTAGATATGACGGTTATGGTGAACAACGTCCATGATCATTTGCTAAATTCCTAGAGGAATGCAGTATCGTCTCACAATACACTATGCCAGGTTCGCCCACTATTATTGTATGTTGCTGAAAGATGAAACATAACGCTTAAGGACATAGTGATGAGTATGATTAGTCATTCTATCTTACCAGAATCACTTTGGGGTAAAGCATTTAAGGTTGCAGCTTATATCCTTCATAGAGTTCCAACTAAAGCGACTACCAAAACCCCATATGAGCTTTGTGTTGGGATCAGTAGGTTTTAAAATTAACTAAAAAAGAAGTTTGAACCATGAACGGTTCGTGGACTGAATATAAAAAAAATTCAATTAACTTATTTAATCGAGTTAAATAATTTAAAATCAAACAATGTGCGATCATGCATATACGATATTAAACGAGAAGATAATATAAGAAACAAATTTTCACCTATACTTTGTATCGAAGAATTTCTAAACTGGAAGAATTCCTTCGAGTGTTCTCCGTGTTCTTCAAGATTCAGGATCCAAATCACGCACTTGAAGTCCAATAGTGATTTATGAATTTCGTCCACCAACAAGCACCCGTTGATTTCATAAATATATCTCACGAGAATTTTGTGTAAGAGTTTGAGTGTCTGGTCTCAAAATGATTGACAGAAAAAATCGAATATTTTTCCTTCAATACTCTCTCAATCGGCAGCAATCACTAGGGAGGGCAGAAAACTCTTTTCCTCTGTATCTGATATGAGATATGTATCTCTATCTCTCTCTCTACAATCAAATTGCTATTACATATTTATAAAATCTAATTTTCAATATTTATAAATATACCATATATTTTAAATTTTCAAAAATTCACCCCCATATATTCATAATTGCCAAAAATTGTAACATTTTCTAGTGTTTGCGTTGTATCAAGATTCATCAATCCAATTGATAGATTTAATTGATCATTATCAATTAATTAATTTTTATTTACTAATTATCTAATAATTAAATAAAAATAAACTAATTAATTTCATTACAAATATTAACACTTAACTAATTAAGTGACATCATCTATCATATATAGGTGTAGGAAATATGCATTGATATCAAAACACATTTTGATCTAATTTACTTCGTTTCTCCATTCTCGTTCTCATGAGCTATTTCTAAGATCGGATGGATCCACATGAACAAAGTTAAGGATTCAAATACCCGGAAAATTCATCTCCATAATTTTTTAACTTATTTAATCCTGACATCGTACAACCCGACTATAGGTTCAATATCGAATCAACTCTCAATTCATGCGCACTACATTTTCTGTTAGTGTAAATAAGCCCTTTTTATTTTCATAGTCCACATAATATTTTAACATAATACCCATCGTGAATATCAGTAACAAGAGTGGAATGTAAAATTATGATTTTACCCCTCTTGTTATTATTTTCTTAACTCATTTATTGACTGTGAATAAGAAAGACATAATACTGAATTACCTCATACAATTTTTAAGTCTTAATCAATGACTCAATATATTGAATACATGACCAGGTTAATTTATTCACACACCCATCAATAAAGCATACAGTGATATTGTTGCTTTCGCAATCCAACCACAAATTTTCATATATGTGAATCATGCAACTCCAACTTAATTGAGTTACAATCCCAACAGCCGATGTATTGCCCGCCAATTCGAAATCACTCATTTGACATATAAAAAATTATAACTAACCAAGTCAAGTTATGTATTCACCTAAGGATTAAGGTAATTATGAAAATACCCTTAAGGTGTAACAATTAGATTTTGAGCTACGTAAATGGTTTTAGGTTTTAAACTAATTTGCTATCAGTCTATTCAACATGTTTATAACATGTCTAGGTTAACCGTTTGAGTCTCCACTCCCATGCCCCAAGATGGGCATCCATTGGTTCAACTTAACAGTTGTAATCGGATTCGATTGCTCAGTCGATCCTAAGACTGTGAATATCATTCTGAACTTTCTCAGAAGAGTTCATCTGGAGACACATCTATCTTCACTCTCCGTTCATTGATGAAAGTTTCAGGACTTGAATAATTTATAAACACACTTTAATTTAAAATAAAATTTTCAATTTATTCATAAGAATTTAATAATACTAATGTCTGAGAAATAACTAAATACAAATAAATAGTTATGACGCGCTACTTTATGGACATATTCCAACAATCTCCCACTTGGACTAAAGTAGGAGTGTACAATCTTTTATCTCTAAGCCCTCCAGATGACAATAAAATTTTTTACTGCTTAAAGTCTTCGTGAATGGATTTGCCAGGTTGTTGACCGTTAAAATATAAGTAACCACAACGTCTCCATGCTAAACAATTTTTCTAATCAGGTGATATTTACGTTCTATGTGTTTGGATCTCTTATGGCTTCTAGGTTCCTTAGAATTCACTACAGCCCCACTATTATCACAATAAAGTGCCATGTGCTTGTTAAAGTCCAAGAACCTCCTAAGCCATACAACCTCCTTTACAGCTTCACAAGCTGTCACATATTCAACTTCCAAGATAGAATCAGCAATGCAAAATTGCTTGATACCTCTTCATACAACTACTCCACCGTTCAGGACGAACACCTATCTTGAAGTGGACCTCCTGGAATCCTTATTAGCTTGGAAATCATAATCAGTATACCCCGTTATATTCAAGTCACTACCTGGATACACAAGCATATAATTTCTTGTTCTCCTTAGATACTTAAGGATATGTTTGACGGCATTTTAATGCTCAATTTCAGGGTTAGATTGGAAACGACTCAGCACACCCACGTCATAACAAATGTTTGGCCTAGTGCAAAGCATTGCATACATGAGACTTCTTACGGCTGGAGCATAGAGAATCTTTTTCATGTTTCCTCTTCTTGAGGAGTCCTAGGAGACTACTCCTTGGAGTGGCTGGCTCCATGTCTAAAAGGAATAAATCATTTTTTGAAATTTTGTATACTGAAGCGATCTAACACCTTATCAATATAAGATGTTTGAGACAATGCCAATTGTTTGTTCTTCCTATCTCAAAAGATCTGAATACGTAAGACAAATGTAGCTTCTCCAAGATCCTTCATATCAAATTACTTTGCAAGCCAAATCTTGACATCAGATAATTTTCCTACATCATTCCCAATGAGTAGAATATCACCTACTTACAAGAGTAGAAAAACCACTTTCATATCAAATTTCTTTGCAAGCCAATTCTTGACATTAGATAATTTTCCTACATCATTCCGAATGAGTAGAATATCATGTACGTACAATACTAGAAAAATCACATTCCCTTCATGTATCAGCTTATACACATAGGGCTCATCCACTAACTGTTCAAAACTATAGTTCTTAACTGTTTCATTGAATCTAATATTCCTCAACTGTAACGCTTGCTTAAGTCCATAAATGGATTTCTGTAGTTGATAAACTTTACCCTCTTGGCCTTTCTCCATGAACACGTCTAGTTGAGCCATATAAATGCGCTTATTAATATTGTCATTCAGAAAAGCAGTTTTGATGTCCATTTTCCTGATTTCATAATCAAGGGCAGCAGCAATGGACAAAAAAAATTGGATGAATTTAAGCATGACCATCGGTGAGAATGTATCTTCATATTCTATTCCTTCCTTTTTGGTGTAGCCCTTTTGGCTACTAACCTAGCTTTGAATGACTTTACATTCACATCCATACATTTTTTCTTCTCATAGATCCATTTGCATCCTACGAGTTTTACCCCTTCAGGAGGATCTACAAGCTTCCAGACTTCGTTCGAGTACATCGAATGTATCTCAATGTTCATGGTTTCTTGCCATAAGTTTGCTTCAAGACCAGCCATGGCCTCTGAGTAGGAGACAGGTTCATCAAGGTCCTTATCTAAGACAGTTGTTAAAGCTTCTCCATAGGACATATACCTCTCAGGTTGTCTCACAACCCTCCCACTACGTCGAGGCTCCATAGGCTCTGGCTTCTGTCGTGGTTCTTCCTTTATTGAATCAGAAATAATTTTTTATTGAGGTCGATGTCCTCCCACTCAATAGTTCATCTAGCACAAGTGTGCTGCTCGAATTTACACGTTTAATGTAATCTTCTTCAAGAAAATGAGCATTCATGCTAACAAATGTTTTCTGGTCAATCGTACTGTAGAAGATGTACTCCTTCGTTCCTTTAGAATATCCTACGAACATGTATAATTCTGAACGACTAACCAACTTGCTTGTCTTCAGTTTTAGAATATGTGTTAGGAACCCCCATATTTTAAAATGGTTAATAGATGACTTTCATCCATACCATATTTCATATGGTGTACCAGGCACCGTCTTCCACGGAACTTGGTTCAGAATATATGTTGATGTTTCCAAGGCATATCCCCAAAATGAATCTGGGAGGGATGAGTAACTCATCATGGATCTAACCATATCCATCAGAGTTCGATTCCTTCTCTTTGACACATCATTCTGCTGTGGCGTACGAGGTGTTGTAAGCTGAGAAAGAACACCTTCTTCCTTAAAAAAGTCTTTGAACTCTCCTAGCAAGTACTCTCCACCACGATCAGATCGTAGTGTTTTGATTTATTTTTCTAATTGTTTTTCAACCAATGCATTATACTCTTTGAAGTTTTCATAGGTTTCAAACTTTTGACACATTAGATAAACATGACCAAAACGTGAGTAGTCATCATTGAAGGTTATGAAGTATTCATAACCTCCTCTTACTTGGATATTCAATGACCCACATATATCACTATGTATGAGTTCAAGGCAGAGTGGCTCTTTCACCTTTTGCTGAAAAATTCCTCTCGGTCATTTTACCTTCAATACAGGATTCGCATGTGGGTAGTGATCCCATACTTAAAGTTTCTAAATGACCACCATTCACAAGTCTTTTAATCTTGTCCATGCTAATATGTCCAAGGCTTAAGATCCACAAAAGGTTAGCTCGGTGGAGTCATAATTCAACCTTTTACTATCCCTTAATGAATTATTATTCACTTTAGTGTCACATATCATTGAAACTATTGGTTTTACATAAAACAATTTATTAAAAATGCGTGCAACAGTTTTAGGCATTAATTTCTTAAAATACAAATATTTTTATCAATGAATTTAAGATCAAATCCTTGCTCAATTGATACACCAAAAGAAATAATATTCTTCCTAAAAACTGAAATATAATAAACATCACGTAAAAACAGATAACCGTTATCAAGTTCCAGCTGGTACAGCCAATACTAGTGCTCTATTTCCTATATGGACGATGAACTCGACCAAGATATCTGCTAGAGATAATCCATACAGTTGCGTATCCAATGGTTATTGACTCCACAGTGATGACACTTGTCTCAAAACATGTCCACCTTGCATTGCCCTTACCATTTGTAAATTTTGATTTATGCTTCTTGGCTTTATTCAGACATTCTCTCGTGCTTTCTTTTGGCGTCAGAGATGGAAGGATTTCTTTCAGTAAAGTTAGCCTCTCCAGACTTCCTCTTGCCCTTCAGAAACAGAGTCTCAGTAGCTTGCAGCCCCTTCATGAGCTCAGGAAGTGAGTACTTCACCTTATTCATCGAATAATTAAGTTTGAAGTTCTCGAATGTATGAGGAAAAGTCTCACGGATCATATCCACCTGAGTCTCTATTGGTTGTCGCAACGCATGCGAGGCGGAAGCGTGGAGGCGCATGACCTTTTAAAAAATAAACTTTTAATAAAAATCAAATCTCTTAGTAAAACAAAACTTGCGCAACGCCACGATAACCAAATAAAACTTTTATTGAAAACTCTTTTTCAATCAGTTAGGATCCATTATATATTTATAAGTTAAATCTACAACATACAAGGTTATGAATTATATACCTATTGTAGTCTATATTAAGTGTCTTTTGCAAAACCGATCGATCCTCCGTTCCCATGAAATTTTTCCAACGATCAGTAAACTCCAAGATCTTCCAAGTCAATCCTCAATGCACTAGAACGTGTGTTGGCACGTAGAATATTACAAGACACCTTTTCTGCCTCTAAATGTTCTCAACATATGAGATCTAGAGATTTACTAAGAAAGACTTTAGTAAGACGATTTTCTAAAAGAACGTGATGATTATTTTTTTAAAGATTTGATTAACGTTTAATCACAAAAAGAAAATCTTTCTAACACCAATCATGTTCTCAATTCAACTCTTGATTGACGAACTGATAATCTGATCAAGTAATTCTCTCATCTTCTTTCAACAACCAAGGCCATTAGAATAATATTTATATATATTCTAGATAATGGCGTCTCAGATTTTTAGGGATAAACTGAAATAATATTTAATTATAAAATTACCAATTGCAGTGGGATCCACTGTAATTATGCAGAACTGCAGTGCCACTGGCACTGCAGTGTGCTGTGAGCCAGCACAGTGCCTCACGACATCACTGTAGTGCCATGTGGCAATATACTGTTGCACACTCACTACTGTAGTATCACGGGCACCACATTAGTCCATGTCAATTTCTGATACCCTATCAGTAATCGACACGTGGCAATTATTGTGAATTAAGTATTTATTTTAATCAGATAATTATCTAGATATCAGTTAATTCAAAATTAACATATCTGATTATCCCTATCAACTAACTTATCTGTTATTTCACATATAACAGATTTAGTTGATTTAAATCATTATCTAATAATAATTTAATTATCTAATTTCATAAATTAGATATTTTGTCTCACTTATCGATAATTATATATACAATTTCTGAAAATTATATTTAAATATATAAATATATAAATAATTTAATGAATTAATTTTTAAATAATTAATCACACATATTTATGTACTTGCCCTAGAATAAAAAATCATTTTACAAGTCAGTCATTTTCTCATGTCCTGAAATATTCACACCCTAGAATATGTAGTATAGATGTTACTTAGGGATCATGGACTTATAATCTTAAGCTCCAATAAATCAGATTATTAATTAAACTCTTTAGTTAAATAATCTTATTTATTAATTTCATTATTACTCCACTATAAATATGAAATTGCACTCTTAGAGTTTATAAAATGTATTTATAGAGTATTCTCATGTAATCCACTCTTATAATCATTTCATGTAGTTATGTCTTCCAATTATTGGTTCGTAAATTAGAACTGGTCAAAATTACTATTTTATCTTTATAATTGCCTATTGATCCTTAAGTACCATTGATCCACTAGTGAATGACTAATTTATAATCTTATTATAAATTTGAGCTCAATAACCATTCAGTTTCAGAATTAACACTTAAGAGAACCAATGTTCGATCTGTTAGGAAAACTTAGATATCAAATCTTGTAAGATCATGTCTTCAGCTATCCACATCACTGAATCTCTAAAATAAAAGTCACTAGCTAGGTTAACAAACATACATTAACAAGTGAATCAAAAGATCCAATAGACATGCATAGGAGTTCATGAATACTCTGGATTCAGATTGATCTACATATGATCATCGAATTGCTATGTATTAAATCTTTATGATAAACGACACGTTAATAAATATATTAATTCACATCAGTCTTGTCATATATAATCTTATTATATAACACTACAAGAAATATGACATTCTATAAGAAGAAGAAAACCCTGTAAAAAGTAATCCACATGATTCTCACGGCGCCCGTGACAGCCCTCATATTAAAAGTCCATATTTTTCGCAAGGCGCAATGCCTCTTGTAAAGAACCTTGTTGTCTCTCACTTTTTACACGGTTTTTTGACTCCTGTAAAATGTCGTTTAATAGAGTTTTTGAACCCCTGTTGAATGTATTCATCATGTTTTTTTAATACTTGTGAATTTACATTCACATGTATTTTTGTATCTATAAAATAAGATACTATAAGATTCATTGCTATAGTCAATTATTCATATTATTTAGTTTCAAAATGATAGTTTTTAGTAAAAAGAATACCATATAATAATTAACAACATTAATATATATATCAGTTCAACAAAATGTTACATTATTCATTCAATCAACTTACAAATAAATTTAACTTGAAAACTAACTTATCCTTAAAATATGCAAGCAACACTTGTCCTTAAATATATAAAAGAGACACTTGTTTAATCCTAAGCATCATTTTTCCCATGCTATTGCATATCCATCATCTCCAACACCTGTCGTCAAATTGAAATTTAGTAAGTTGCAAGGGAATAACAAAACCATTACTATGTGAAATATGATATTACAAGGGAAAAAACAACTAGAACAAGTATCAAATAGATACATCATCTATATATCTCTTTTGACTGCAATTTACATATACTAATTTATTCCAGGTAACCACCAAGACATCAAAATTTCATCAGAGAGCTTTACCATTTGGTTACAAACTTGAAATTCAACAATACCTTTGACGTGATAGACATTCAAATTGCCATCCTAATCATATCCTCTTTTAGTGAGATCTCTCTCACATATATCATGGATAAAGATATTAAAACGAGCTTCTCCATCAAAGATATCATGGATAAACGGTGACAAATGACAAAATATTAATCCAGGAAGTCACAAAAACAGGAAATGAGCATTCTGACATGGACACAAAAATGTAGATTTCCTACAAAATAACCAACTTAGCATTAAATCATAAAAGTAAAGTGCAAGATATATGTACAAAAATCCATAACTAGAAGAAGGGATTGTCACTCTAAGCCACTAAGCACAACTTCAGGATGTTGCATAAACACATAGACTTCCTTCTTAAAAAGGATAACCAAAGTCAGCAAGCAAGGTTAACAAACAAGTACAACATAGAAGGAACCATACATTCACAAGATATACAGTGGCAATATGTTGGCAGCCCATAGAATGATTATCTTGGCAATATACCCAACAAAACTCATCCTCTGAAAAAGAAATAGACGTATTAAATGGCCACATTCATAGGGAACTACTTGGTAGTCCCATAGTCAGAAAAATAAGAAACTATTCTTCACCTATCTTGAGTTGAAAGGCAGTAAATAGAACTTACCTAATGACACCCCAAAATTGACAAAGCTTCAAGGTAGTCTCAACAACAACAAAAAAACTGCAAAGCCCTAGTAAAACCTCATAGCAGTTATATTTATTGATAAACAAATAGCTATTTATTTCTACACTTTACCAACATAAAATTTCTTTAAAATATAAAGAACTGTAGGAATCTAAGTGAAAGTTGAACTAATCCAAAAGAAAGAAGCAATTCTATAATAATAGACACAAAGAAACTACTTTAAACATCAAGTTTCGTTATGAACGAACTATGAGAATTCAAAGCAGGTTCTCCTTTTATAAAAAGACATGTGGACAGGAGCTAAACTTTTTCAAAAGAATTAACAAATATTCAATAGCAAAATCATCAATTCTAAAATACTAAATCAAAAGCCGGATAGATTCTACTTTAACAAAACAAAATTCACATAATCCTTTTGTACAAACAGGCTCTAATTAGATTCAACTCATTAGAATAGCTAACCCAAATAAGAAGTTCACCATAGTACTGAGAGAAAGTTAGTCTGATTTTCACATCAATCTCATGCAGAAAATTAGTAAAGTACAAAATAAATGAATATATATAGATATTCTTAATCAAGTCCAAACAAGCTCACAACCTCATTAATCAAATTGCCTACCAAAATAAAAAGATTAAAATATATTCAAAATATGACAAAAATCTATAGATTCAATTACTTAGCAAAATCATATGTAAAACCACTTTTAAAGGATGATTGGTTAGGACCAAAAGCAGTTATGTCTTTAAAGCTCATATCCAATGCTTGAACTACCTCCTATGGAAGCAGAACAATTGGCAACCTAAAAGCCCCAATTCTTTTGATCAATGTGATTCAAATCCCCAATAACATGTACATAATCATTATTTTAGTGATCACAATACATTGTATGACAAGTACACATTCTCTATTATCCATCAAATAATAGAACACACCGTGAATAAAACTAAAGAGAACATGTTTACACAATCGAACACACTGTGATTCCTATTGCTTACCATAGAAAATGCCTAACATTAGTATTCTATTGCCTAAACTTCAGTTTTTGTGCTTTGACAACATTGAATTGCCTCCAAGATAAAATTTAATGGCAATCACAAGTATCTTAGCTATCCAATCGTTATGACCTAAACTAAAACCATGGATATCAAACATATACAAGATAAGTATGATGTAAACATCCCAGGATTTACGCTACATCACTCTAAAACTCCTATCAATCTAAAACAGAGCACACATTCACCTTAAATATATACTAATACAATAAGACACTCAAGTTTATCTTCAAAACAAACAAAAGATGAGGCAAGTGAGAGTTTCTAGCAATGTAACAATCATTAACTCTCCTCCTCACCCATCGAGGCCCACTTTTTTCCTATATAGCATATCAAAGTCTCAAGTAACTTACTTTATTAGTTATTCCCAAAGTAGCCCCAATCCTACTAGCCAAGTCAAAGAAGAAAATAACTATCAAACCTATCAATAAACCATATGAACCAACTAAACACAATTGACAATTATTTTCTCATGCCAATAAAATAACAGCAAAAGCTACGAATGTAAACTTTATTGATAAAACCTGGTTTTAAATTTATCAACAAAAGAACTAAGGAATATACCTACTATTTTGCTCGTCTAATTCTTGATCTTATAAAGATTAATCAATCTTACGAGTTTGAAATATTTTCGTGCATTGCAACCAACATGAAAGGAGTTAGAAATCTTCACACATTAGAAAAGGCATCGAAGTAATAAAAAAATTAATAAATTTAACTTTTTTATGATGTTTAAACAAATCTAGATTCATAGATCGTAGATGGAATCTGCAAATACCCAAGAAAAATATAAACCCAGAAAGCCTCGTTATTGAAAACCCAAGAAAATGTATTCCTTGAAAATACATATTAGCTTCAAAACTAATTTGATATAGAGACCTGTTTGAACCCAATGGAGACAACAAGAGAAGCATGAATTTGCTTTAAGTCTCCGAAGATTTTGGCATGAATGCAGCAACTACGGTGAGGCATGCAAGGTGAATTGAGGCGACATCAAGATGATGGTAGATTAATCAATCTTATGAGTCTAAAAGATTTACGTCCATCGCAGCCAACATAAGAGGAGTTTGAAATATTCACAATTAAAAATACATAAAAGTAGTAGAAAAACAAATGTGAAATGTAACCTGCTTGTGATGTTTAAGAGAATCTGGATACACAGATTGTTCCAAAAGCATAGATAGAATTTGCAAATACCTATAAAATTTGAAAACCTATAAAGCCTCATTAGTGAAAATCCATGAAGATGTATTCCTTGAAAATACATATTAACGTCAACACTAATTTACGCTAGAGACCTACTTGAACCTAGTCGAGACATCGAGAGAATGAAAAGGTGATGATGAAGCAAGGGAAATGGTGATTCGAGGCATGACGATGGTGATGACCCAGCTTTGTGGCGATGAAGAATACATAGTTTGGTTGATGGCTAGGGTATGGCTTTGCATGTAAGAAGAGGGAGAGAGATCTGAGAAACTTAAGGTAACCAATGGGGAAGAGGGTGGAGACAAGGGGAAGATAAATCTTCTCGAGAGAGAAAAGTGAAGAGGGTAAGGTTTGGGTTTCTAATTGAGAGACGTCTCGAGTGTCTGTAGGAATGGCGGATTTCTCTCGAGAAGAAATCGAGAGAGAAGGCCGAAGAGGGAAGGGTTTGAGTGTGTAATCGGAAACCTCTTTTCAGTAAAATCCACTCTCGCATTTTTTTTATGTCTTGCTTCCCTTAAAATCCATCCCGCTTAGTTTTTTAACTTTTAACAGGAATTATTTTATGGGGTTCATAAAGACTCTTGTTGTTTCAAGTTTTTTACATGAGAAGACTATGAACTCTATATTTAAACCTTATAAAATGTCATATTTGTTGTAGTGTAAAGTACATTCACTAAGATGTTTATCCATATCAATGATCTGGATCTAGATCACACGCATTCATAATGCTTAGTGAACCGTACTAGCAACCATTCATTCAAGATTCCATACTTTAATATGTTGCTAACAATTTTATTCATTACCTATGATCTTAATCCTCTAGTACTAATACAAGATCATAGTCTCATTAATGAATATTGAATTTTCAGATACTTATATAAATTATTCAACAATAATTTAAAAGAACAATTATAAGAAAAATGTAATCCTTTTTAAATTTCATATCAAAATGTCAATACACATGCTTTGAGGGCATAACCCCCAACAATCTCCCACTTGCCCTAAATTAAATGTGGCATCTCTCTTAAACACATATTACGCATGTGACCCTCAAATGACTTCACAAGAAGTGTCTTTGTAAAAGGATTAACCAGGTTCTACTCCGATGATATCTTCATAACAGTCATATCCCATCGATGCACGATCTCTCTTACAAGATGATATTTCCTCTCTATGTGCTTGCCCCACTTGTGACTCCTCGATTCCTTGGAATTTGCTACCACCCTACTATTATCACAATACAAGATCAGTGGCTTGTCTATATCTAGAACTACTTTCAGATCAGAACAGAACTTTCTGAGCCATACCGCATTTTTCACAGCTTCACAAGCCGCTATATATTCAGCTTCCACAATGGAATCAACAATGTTGGATTGTTTAATACTTCTCCAGACTACAGCTCATCCACCTAGGGTGAATATTGATCCAGTTGTCAACTTTTGACTGTCTCTGTCTGATTGAAAATCAGAATCAATATATCCAATGGGGTTCAGATCTCCACTTAAATAAACAAGCATATAATTTCTCGTTCTCCTACAATACTTGAGAATGTGATTTACTTCAATCCAGTGTTCTGAACCTGGATTCGATTGATAACGACTGACAATTCCCACTGCATAACAGATGTCTGGTCTCGTACACAACATGGCATATATGAGACTTCCAACTGCTGAAACATAGAGAACCTTTCTCATATCCTCTTCCTCCTGAGGTGTTTTAGTACATTATTCTTTGGAGAGGACAATTCCATGTTTGGTCGGTTGTTGACCTTTCTTGGAATTCTCTATAAAGAATCTATTTAAAGAGAATCTCTGTAGCAACTTATCAATATAAAATGCCTGAGAAATTGCCAAGAACTTGTTCTTTAAATCCCTTAGGATTTGGATGCCTAGAACATAGCTCGTACCAAATCTTTTATTTGAAATTTCTCAGCTAATCACTTCTTTACTTTTGAAAAAGTTTTTACATCATTCTCAATTAGTAGAATATCATCAACATAAACAACTAAGCAAACCACTATCTTATCTTTGGTGTATTTATAAACACAGACTTCGTCAACATTTTGCTTGAAACCATAAGACTTTATAATCCCATCAAAGATAAGATTCCAAAGTCTATATGCTTACTTTAATCCATAAATGAATTTAAGCAACTTACATACTTTGTAATCTTGCCCATTTTGTACGAACCATTTTGGTTGCATCATATAGATACTTTCTTCTAGAGAGACATTCAAAAAAGTTGTATTGACGTCCATTTTTCATATCTCATAGTCAAAACTAGCAGATATGGACAAAAGGATGCGAATGGATTTTAGCATGGCCACAGGGGAGATGTTTCTTCATAATCAACTCCCTCCTTTTATGTATAGCCCTTGGTTACTAACCGTGCCTTAAAAGTCTCTACTTTCTCATCTTTACCTCTTTTCTTCTTGAAGATCCATTTACATCTAATGGGCCTGACATCTTCAGGTGGATGTACAAGTTTTCAAACAGAATTGGAATACATAGATTTTATTTTCTGGTTCATGACAAATTTTCATTTCTTCATTTTCAGGATCATCCATTACTTCTTTATAAGTTAATGGATCGTCCTTTTTAGTGTCTGACACTAGTACATGTGCCTATAGTTCGTAGTGAACTGGTTGTCTCACAACCCTCCCACTACGATGTTGCATCGGGGTTTCCTTTGCTGGAACTATGGTTTTTCTGGTTTTTCGTTTATCAATAGAAATTGAAGATGGTATGATCTCATCAATCGCTAATTCCTCGAGAAGTACTTTGCTACGAGGTTTGTATTTTGCATATAGTCATGCTCAAGAAACGTTGCATTGGTCGACACAAACATCTTTTAATCATTGTGACTATAAAAGTACCCACCTCTAGTCTTTAGAGAATAGCCAACGAATAAACATACCTCAGACCTTGAATCTAACTTTCTAGTCTTGAGTCTAAGAACGTGAGATGGACACCCCCATTTATGGAAATGACGCAAACTAGGTTTGGAGCCATTCCATAACCCTAAAGGCGTCTTGCTTACAGACTTAGAGAGCACTACATTCAAAATGTAAGTTGCCGTGTGTAGTGCATATCCCCAAAATATAAGTGACAATGATGAGTAAGTTAACATTGACCTAACCATATCTAATAAGGTTCGGTTTCTCCTCTCTGCAACACCATTTTACTGTGGTGTTCCAGGTGCTGTAAGTTGGGATATAATTCCACACCTCTGGCAAATAATCCTTGAATTCTAAATTCAAGTATTTACCACCTCGATTGGATCAATGGGTTTTCAATGATTTACCTAATTACTTTTCAGCTTCAGCCTTGAAGTCTTTAAACTTTCCAAAAATCTCATATTTTCGATGCATTAGGTAACTATAACCATATCTTGAGTAGTCGTAAATGAAAGTGACGAAATACTCATACCCACTTTTAGCTTGTACATTGATCGGTCCACAATCCTCACTATGTACTAACTCAAGTGGTTCATTGGCTTTTTGACCCTTTCCTGTAAAAGGTATTTTGGTCATTTTACACTCTAGACATGATTCACAAACATGAAGAGTTTCAACTTTTAGCTCTCTCAAAGCACCATGCTTTGTTAACTTGTTTAACATATCTAGATTAAAGTGTTATCATCATGAGAAACTCTTTGTCGTTTGTCATTTTTAGGTTTTACTACTTTAAATAATTTAGAATTATTTAATGTGCGTTCAGTCGGTTTAAGCATATATATTCCGTTTATAATTTTAGCATGACAGATATCGAATCCATTTTTAGAAATAATAAACTCTTTACTAATGAAAGAAACTTTGAATAACTGTCCTCGCAAAAATGAAAGAGAATTCAAATTCCTAAGAAAACCAGGAATATAATAAACATTGTTCAAAATTAAGTAATTATATCCAAAAAGTAAATGGACTGTCTCTAATGATTTATCTGACACAAGCGTGCCATTGCCAACTCTCAAAATGACATCGCCATCAGCCAGCTCCCTTGACGAATCAAGCATCTGCAAAGAAGAACATACATGGTTAGTGGCTCCTAAATCAAGTATCCAGGATGACAAATCGTATTCCACTAAACAAGCTTCGAGAACAAGTACATCATATTTACCTTTCCTTTTCAGCTCAGAGAGATACTTGTTACAGTTTCTCTTCCAATGATCTTTAACCCCACAGTGGAAACACTTTCATTTGGGCATGCTGACTTTCTTGTTCTTCTTGGCTTTCAGCGATGTCTTAGCTTTCTTTACTCTTTTTTTCTTACTCATGTCCTTACTATTGATCTTCTTCCTTTTCTTGTTCTTAACAATATTGGAAGAAGTCTTTTGCTCGACAACATTTGTCTCACCCTCTTTGGTCATTCTAAGGTTGAGTAACTCAAAAGTCTACAATTCATTCAACAATTGGGTCATGTTAAATTGTAACTTGTTCATAACATAATTGGTCGTGAACATAGAAAAAGCTGGTGTGAGCGACTTTAGTATGATGCTAACTTTAGTTTGTTCATCAATAATCGCCCCACGTACTTCTGCCTCATGCATTATGTTGATCATGTCAAAACATGTTCTCGGACAGAAGTACCCTTCCTCATCTTAGGTGTCATATAACTCCTAGTGGCCTCATGACGACTTTGATCGGACTACTACCCAAACATTGTCCGTAAAGATTCTATAATCTCATAGGCAGTCTTCATGCTTTCATGCTTGGTTCTCAGAATATCATTCATGCTTACAAGCATGTAGCACTTCGCCCTGTTTGATATGATCCAAGCATCATATTTGTCAACATTCTTAGGGGCGTTAGCAGTGGGCTCCTCAAGACATTCCTCAATAAGAACGAACTTATTGTTCTCACAAATCAGCATTAAGTTCATATTCCAACGTACAAAATTATCAACATTCAATTTCTCAAGAGCGAGTAAAGCAGTAACAGGGTTGCCCATGGTAAACATAATATTGATAACTAAAATTTAAAACATACATGATTCAATATAATTTATAAATATCTAGAATTCAAAAAATAAATGTGATGCATGAATGCAATCATAATAAACACATAAATTTAGCATTTACTAATCATGATAAAACAACCCACCAGTTAATGCGCCGCCTTAGGGTCGGTCAGATTAATCTTAGACTGTCTATGAGTTATTCTCATCCTTATTCATTAAAACTTAAAATATCTCATATTTTCTTTTTTAACAATAAGGTATTGCTTGTTGGGTCAAGTCACAACTATCCACATGAAAGGTTAATTGTAACTTTGTAAATGTAACCCATCAGTTAAGATTTCATGACTTCATTTAGAATATGCCGCCTTAGGGCCAGTCAAAATTAAACTACATCACTTCCTCCTATCTTCTTAAGAAATCCAACCTTGATATTGGTATAGCCCGAAACCTTCTTTAGGGGGGTGAAAACAAAGTCATCTCGAGTCTCACACTGCACCTCACTGTGTTGTACTAATGATGGAGATCATAGGTTACATTGATATGTCAACCTTCTCCTACTCACTATTTTAGGATAATGTGTTTCTATTTTAACTAATCAATTAGTTCCAAATTAATTACTAGTTAAAATAATAACCCTATGAATATTTAATTATCAGTTCATCCAATCTCGTTGGTCTAAGTTCATTTAACTTTCTGAAGTTCCTAAGTCATAATCAGGTGAACTAGATTAACTAATTAATTATATTCATCAAATTTTAATAAAACTCTTTTACTAAAGTCGGTTAACCTAAATGTTACTATAGCTTTTAGTGTGGTGTGACTACTAAGTTTTAACTAGTTAAAACCTAGCAGTTTACATGCAATTGATTTCATAAAACAATACATATAAACATAGTAGAACAATTCTAATTAATCATGTTTCTACATACGAGATGCATGATTAAATAAAATTGTGTGAGATTTTCATGTATAACATGTGATCGACTAATGCATGGACATGTTATCAAACATAACAATTAAATAATTAAATAAAATAATAATAGAATGAGTGACTATTTGGTATTTCTAAATTACAACTACTGAAATAAAGAAATAAATCAAGAATACATATTTTCCAAATATTGCCTTCTCCTCCTGATATCCATCTTCATAATTTTCAAGCTTTGAACAAAACCCTTTTTAATTAGAAAAACTATTTTTCTTAATTAAAAAATTTCTATAATTATCTCTTTTAATATAGTTGACTTTCACCTAGTCAAGTAAACACTTTATTTGATTTGGTCAAACTTGGGTCAAGCCCAATCAACCTATTGATTTTTAATTTTCATAAAATAAAAAATTAATAATAATTTTAAAATCATATTAATTTCAAATTTTAAATTGATAATTAAAAGATTTCAAATTTTAATGAAACACTTAGGTGATAGAGTTGGTAGCATGGTTTGTTGAAAACTTTCCTAAAACGTGACAACAGTTGTCGTCGACGATAGGACTCTTTGATCGCCTCCCATCACCAACGATGCATGTCTCACTGCCGGCAACTGCCTATAATGCCGGATAGCCACTGTTCACGGCCTGTATAGTACTGTCAGCACTGTTCACCCGGTCAGAAGTGAATAGTAAATTTTTGACGTCCGTCTCGTGCGTTCTTCGTCTTCTCACAATCGGATTAATTACAATAATATTAAAATAAAATTATAAAAATTTTACGCCTCAATTCGGCTTACACAAGATCTAGGAAAAACTAAAACAAGGCTTAACCCAATAATCACCATACAATTAACGATCTATTATTTTCCATACATTCAAAAAACATAACCATCCATCATCATACATATATCATATTATATGAATAATGCAAGAAAATCAACACAACATATAACATATAAATATATAAAGACCGCTCTAATACCACTTGCTGGTCATTGTGGCGCGTGCGTAGTGAAAGCATGGAGGCGCGTGCCTTTTAAAAAATTAAACTTTTAATAATACTTGAATCTTTTAATAAAATAAAACTGTACAACGTCACGATAATTAAATTAAAACTTTTATTGAAAACTCTTTTTCAATCAGTCAGGATCTATTATATATTTATGTTAAACCAACAACATACAAGGTTATGATCATATATCTCTTGTAGTCTTTATCAAGTGTCCTTACAAAACTGATTGATCCTTCGATCCCACGAAATTGTTCCAATGAACAGTAGATTCTGAAATTCAGATCTTTCAAGTCAATCCTCAATGCACTAGGACATGTGTGAGCACGAAGAATATTACAAGAAAAATTTTCTGTCTCTAGATATTCTCAACACATGAGATCTAGAGATTTATTGAGAAGGACTTTAGTGAGACGATTTTCTAAAAGAACGTAATGACTATTCTTTTAGAGATTTGATTAACGTTTAATCATAGAAAAAAATCTCTCTAACACCAATCGTGTTCTCAATTCAACTCTTGGTTGACGAACTGATAATCTGATAAATTGGTTCTCTCCCCTTCTTTCAACAACCAATGCCATTATAATATTATATGTATATATTCTAGATAATGGTGTATCAGATTTTTAGGGATAAACTGAAATAATATTTAATTATAAAATTACCAATTGTAGTGGGACTCACTGCAATTGTGCAGTATGTCGTGAGCTAGCACAGTGTCTCACGGTACCACTGTAGTGCCATGTATGTACAGAGTATGCTCTTGTATTTCACTTACATAATCATTTCATGTAGTTATGTCCTTCAATTATTAGTTCGTAAATTAGAGCTGATCAAAATTATCGTTTTACCATTCTAATTACCTATTGATCCTTAAGTAGCATTAATCCACTAGTGAACGGCTAATGTATAATCTTATTATAAATTTGAGCTCAATAACCATTCAGTTCCAGAATTAATACTTAAAGGAACAAATATATGATCCGTTAGAAAAACTTAGATTCTAAATCTTGTAAGATCATGTCCCTAGCCATCCACATCAGTGAATTTCTAAAATAAAAGTCATTAGCCTGATTAACAAACAGACCTTAACGAGTGAATGAAAAGATCCAGTAGACATGCATAGGAGTTCATGACTACCCAGGATTCAGAATGATATACATATGATCATCGAATTGATGTGTATTAAATCTTTATGATAAATGACACATTAATAAAGATATTAATTCACCTCCGTCATGTCATATAGAATCTTATTATATAAAGTACCTTCAGCAGAGATGTCTATCCGCATCAATGATTTGGATCAAGATCACACGCATTCATAATGGTTAGTGAACTGTACTAGCAACCATTCATTAAAGATTTTATATTTTAATATGTTGCTGACAATTTTATTCATTTTCTATGATCTTAATCCTCTCATACTAATACAAGATCATAGTCTCATTAATAAATATAAAATTTTCAGATATTTATATAAATTATTCAATAATAATTTATAAGAAAAATGTAATCCTCTTTATTTTTTTATCAAAATGTCAATACACATGTTTTGTGGGCATAACCCTCATTCAGATAACTTATGATCAACATTATATATTCTCTGACGGCGGTTCTAGGTTCAATCATGCAGTTCATGAAGTTACGTGCAACTGTTTGTCTGGCTTAACGACCCCGATCTTCGAACATTTAAGTGATGTTCAACATGATATTAGCAGTGGTTTCCAAATTATGATGTTGTTGTTGCATCACATTGCTAATAGAAGCCAAAATGTAATATCTGGCTATCTTATCAGAGCATAGCCAAGAATCGTATGCATCTTTTTCCTCTTGAGTCGATTCACTAAAATGCTCAAAGGAATACGGGGTGGTGAGCACGGACTTGTGCTTTTCAATCGTCAATACGATATCAATATTGTGTTTCCAATCACCGTAATTATCACCAGTTAATATTGTTCGTGTTTAAGATAGTTGAGAATGAGGATAATGACATGATTATTGAAAAGAATAAATAAAGCGGTGTAAATAAATGCTCAATCGTTTATGAAAGTATGATGCATGATGCAACAACTTAAACATTTAAAAATTCATTAAAAAATATTTTCTCCATGATGTTACGATAAAAACGATAGCTTGTCTCATCAAAGGATGAAGTCCAAACTATTTCCTATCGCATCAAGACTCTTCTCGTTTGGTTAACGCTCAAATGTTACCACATCTAGCTTAACCAATCACCAATGATTTTGATCACCTTGCCCCCATTGACTAGCCCATAAGTGGGGATTCCAATGTGTATCAGTCTAAGTGTTTAACCAATCTATCGACACTTAAATGTTACTATGGACTAACAGTCCGTCTATGGGACGGCCCTGTCCCACCACTTCCTTTAGAAGTCTTAAATTTCAAAATTTAAAAATTTAAATTTCTAATTTCTAATTTCAAAATTCAAATTTCAAATTTTAAAAATTCAAAATTTAAATCTTGATTAAGACCCTTCAATTAAGGAAAACTATTTTTTAATAAATAATCTAATTAATTATCCCATTTTCCTTTTTTTAATAAAATAAAAAGATAACATTGATAATTATCTTTTAAATTCAAAATTTAAAGGATAAAAGATAAAAATAGATAATTAACTTTGAATTCAAAATTCAAAAGATATAAAGATCAAATAGATAATTATTTTTTGAATTTTAATTATCTTTTATTCATTTAAAATTTAAAATTTAAAATTTTAAAAGATAAAAAATAGGATAAAAGTTATCGCGAAAATCACAGGGTTTCCTAAACCCTAATTGCTATCACCTAGGGTTTCACAAATCCTAGTCACCATGCAGGACACGACAACGGACAGCAGCGGTGATGGCGCCAGAACAGTATCACCAGCTGCCGGAACAGTAACTCCGGCTAAACAGTGATTTCGACATGAACAGTCATTCCGACATGAATAAAATCATATGCCAATATCCACAAAATTCACAATATGTTCGTTTTAAATATCTATATACATAATCAAGAACCTATAGCTTTGTTACCAATTGTTGAGATCGGTAGATTTTAAAATTAACCGAAAAATAATTTTGAACCACGAATGGTTCGCGAGCGGATTATCAATTTTTTCCAATTAACGTATTTAATCGATTTAAATAATTTAAAACCAAACAACGTATGATTATGCATATATGATATTGAACGAGAAGATAAGGTTAGAAACAAGTTTTCACATATATTTTGTGTCGGAGAATTTCTGAACTGACAAAATTCCTTTGAGCGTTCTTCGTGTTCTTCAGGATCCGAATCACGCACTTAAACTCCAAGAACGATTTATGAATTTCATCCACCAACAACCACCTGATTTTAGAAATATATCTCACGAGAATTTTCTGTAGGAATTTGAGTATGGCCTCTCAAAATGATTGAAGGAAAAAATCGAATATTTTTCCTTCAATGCTCTCTCAATTGGCGACAATCACCAAGGAGGGAGAAAACATTTTTTCTATGTATCTGAAATGAGATTTATATCTCTATCTATCTCTCTGCAATCAAATTGCTATTACATATTTATAAAATCTAATTTTTAATATTTATAAATATAACCATATTTTTTAAATTTCAAAAAATTCACCCACATATATTCATAATTGCCGAAAATTACAATATTTCCTAGAGTTTGAATTCTATCGAAATTCATCAATCTAATTGATAGATTTAATTGATCAGTATCAATTAATTAATTAATTTTTATTTACTAATTATCTAATAATTAAAAAATAATAAACTAATTAATTTCAATACAAATAATCACACTTAACTAATTAAAGTGACATCACCCATCACATATAGGTGTAGGAAATATGCTTTGGCACCAAAACACATTTTGATCAAATTTACTTTGTTTCCCTATTCCTATTCTCATGAGTTATTTCTGAGACCGGATGGACTCACATGAACAAAGCTAAGGATTCAAATACTCGACGAATTTATCTTCATAAATTCTCAACCTATTTAATCCTGACATCGTTCATAACATGTCTTCACTCTTCATAAATTCCTGACTGCGAATATCGTTCTGAACTTTCTCAGTAGTGTTCGTCTGGAGACGCCTCTGTTTTCATTCTTCATTTGTTAATGAAAGTTTCAGGACTTGAGTAATTTATAAACACACTTTAATTTAAAATAAAACTTTCAATTTATTCATAAAAGTTCAATAATACTAATGTCTGAGAAATAAGGAAATACAAAAAAATAGTTATTAGTAGTTATGGACATATTCCAACACTTTGGACCGACGAGAAACCTAGTCTAATACATTTTCCTGTTTGGGGATGTCCATTATTAGGAGAGTCCTTATAGGCCTAATGAAAAGAAACTGGACTTACGGACAGTGAGTTGCTATATTGTTGGATACTCTGAAAGATCTAGGGGGTACAAGTTTTATGATCCCACGACTATATCGATTTTTGACACGGGAAATGCCCGGTTCTTTGAGGATGTTGAGTTTACAGGAGGAGATACGGTAAGGTATTTTGTCTTTCAGAAGGAATATGTTGATATTCCCACAGGTTCTTTCAGGAGGAATATTTTGATAGTCCTACGACTATGTCAATTTTTTACACAGGAAATGCCCAGTCTTGATTTTACTCATGACACAACATATCAAGACAATATCAAAGAACCTCTCATTTAAGAAATTGTTCCATAAGAAAAAAATCTAGCATCTCAAGAACCTAGCCATTAAGGAGATCCACTAGAAAGAGGAAAAATGCAGTGCCAGATGATTATATTGTATTTCTCCAAGAACATGAGGTAGACATTGGAGTATTGGAAAATGACTCAATCAACTTCCTTCAAGCCATGAAAATTACTAACTCTCAAAAGTGAATCGATGATATGAATGAGGAGATTAAGTCCATGAAAGACAATGACGCGTGGGATCTTGTCCCATTACTAGAAGGTGCGAAACCCATTATTGGAAAATGACTTGATCAACTTCCTTCAAGCCATGAAAAGTTCTAACTCTTAGAAGTAGATTGATGCCATGAATGAGGAGATTAAGTCCATGGAGGATAATGATGTGTGGGATCTTGTCCCACTACCAGAAGGTGTGAAACCTATTTGTTACAGATGGGTTTTTAAGACCAAGAGGGATTCAAAAAGTAATGTGGAAATACAAGGCTCGTCTTGTTGCAAAGTTCTTTACAGAGAAAGAATGCATCGACTATAAAAAGACTTTCTCTTAGATTTCTTTGAAAGACTCTTTCAGTATTATAATGGCATTGGTGACGTATTTCAATCTTGATCAGATGGATGTAAAGATGGCGTTTCTCAGTGGTAACATTGAAGATATGATTTATAAGTGCAGTAAAAAAACTTTGTGCTGGGAGACCCACATGATATGGTTTACAAGCTTAAGAAATCCATCTATGGACTCAAGCATGCATCTCGACAATGGTATTTCACGTTTCATCAAGTGATCATCTCATTCGGCTTTGAGATGAATTTGGTCGATGATTGTATATACTATAAGTTTTATTTGAGCAAGCATATTTTTTTTTATTTTATATGGATGACATCTTGCTTGCCAGCAATGATATAGGCTTATTGCACGACACCAAAAGATTTTTAGCTAAGTATTTTGAGATGAAAGATATTGGTGACGCCTCTTTTGTATTAGAGACCTAAATACACTGAGATCATTCTCGAGGTATTCTTGGATTGTCACAAAAGATATCTATTGAAAAGGTTGTTAAAAGATATGGCATGCAAGACTGTAAGTCAAGTGATAGCTATGTGCTAAGGGAGACATGTTTAGTCTTAATCAGTGCCCTAAGAATGATTTTGAGGAAACATAAATGTAGAAGATTTCATATGCCTCAGCAATAGGGAGTCTGATGTATGCTCAAGTTTGTACAAGTCTGGATATTTCATACGTGGCTGGGATGTTGGGCAAATGTTTAAGCTATCCAGGCATGGACCATTGAAAATCAGATAAACGGATCGTGTTGTACTCACAGAGAATAAAAAACTACATGCTCACTTATTGGAGGTTGGATCAGATTGAGATAGTTGTATATAATGACTCTGATTTTACTGGATGCCAAGATAGTATGAAATCTATATCGGGTTATATCTTTCTTCTTGCTAGAGGTATTGTCTCCTAGAGTGCTAAACAGTCACTTATAGTCTCTTCTACCATGAAAGCAGAGTTCATAGCATGTTATGAGGCATCCAATCACAAATATAGTTGTGAAATTTTATCACAGGACTACGCATAATGAACGGTATTGAGAGATCACTCAAGTGATTTTGTGATAATAAATCAACAATTCTCTATTCTAATAATAACATGAGCTCAAAAAAGTCGAGGTATGTAGACATCAAGTTCTTGGTTGTTAAGGAAAAAGTTTAGAGTGGACAATTGTCTATAGATTACATCGGAACAAACTCCATGATTGCGGATCCACTTACTAAGGTATTGCCACACTCAAGGTGTTTCACGAGCACATTGCTCGTATGAGTGTCATATCAGTTGATGATATTCAGTTTTAGTAAGAGTTTTTATTTTTCAGATGCTCATTTTTTATATAGACATACTTTCAGTTATTTTTTGTTTACGGATATTTTTTTAGGTTATTTTTTTGTAGAAATAAAGTTTTAGTTTATTCACACTATGACTCCGGTATTGATTTGATCTTGCTAAGATTTCGGTGGACTAGTTGGATATATGCATGTTAAGATCACATTACATGAAATTTTTAAGCTACACACTCACATCATAATTCATGTCATTCAGTTGTATTGACATATGTGACCATTGATAAGTTGAGTTATGGTTGATGTAGCAAAAGTCACTTTGATCCTATGTTGGTATGATTGATGAACCAGATTAGTTATAGATACATTTCGGTAATGACAGCAAAGTTGAGCTCGTTCGATTATTTTTACAAAACATAATTATAAGGTTACACATATAGTCCAAGTGAGAGATTGTTGGATCCTTGATCCAACATTGAACTTATATGTGAATAATTATATGTTATAGACTGTCATATAAGGTTAAATATAATTAAAAGTGATCGGCTAAGTTTTGGATAATTTAGATTTTAATGTATCTGATAGATTGTGACTTTTTGATGTGTAGAGACTTTAGGGTGATTTCTATTTTTATGATGTGCTAAAATAAAAATATCAAAAGATAATAGATATGTTATCTATACGTGGTTGTGATTCCTAGGTCACACGACTAAGAAAAATCATTCTATTCTCCCTAATATATCATCGTTAGAGAGAAAAAACAAAAATGTCTCTTTATTCGAGAATCATGTAGATGTGGAAGGCCAATCGTTCGGCTCTATAAACTGATATATCGTCATATATCCAGGTACGCTTTCACTTTATCAGTTATTTGATTCTTGATGTGTTCAACATGAGTTCTTGGAGGTTTTAAGATACGGTTTTATATCGATAATGATTTTATCTAACATCAAGTTGTCAATTGAGTTTTTTTTAGATTTTTTTCTACGTGACTGGTTAATACATATATAGTTAAGAATTGGAATAAAATTTATGATGCAAAAAATTTGAGTATTCCCCTTGATATGTTTATTCAACCATGAAGTATATATTTGTGGAAGCATCTTCACCAATAGTTTGTTTATTGAGAATTCAGAGTCGATAATGAAAACAATTTAACAACACGTAAACAAATTATATACGTTTCATGATATTATTCTGAAAAAAATATGTTTAAATAAATATCATTAAAACAAATTATGTTGTCTGTATTTTTATAAGTATAAAAGAGATGAAAAAAATAAAACATCATGTGTTCAAATTCAATTTTATTCTCGAAATAGAGTTTAAAAGAAGTTGACTATTCAGAAACAATTATCAAATTAAACTTAATTACCATTGATAAAAAAACTAAGTGTTTCTTAAAAAATTCTCATCCATCCCTAACAATATTAATCTCCTTTGGAGTATTCCTTATAAATGTGTGTGATCAAGGCTTATTGACAGAGTAAGCTAGGAAGTTCATCCAATTTTACTAGAACTCAAACCCCACACCCAATTCTCTTTTCCACTTTAAAAAAATTAAAAAAAAAAGAGAAAATATTATATGTAGTCCTCAATATCGGTATGAGTTAGTATAATATATGATCTCACTTTTGACGTAATAAGTAAATGTATAAAAAAAAGTAAATTTTATATTATAAAGTATATGAGTGAACTTCTACTATGTATATTGTTACCTTTAATACGTATTAAAAAAATCTCAAGATATTAATATAGATAACTATGTCTATGCACAAATCAAGTGCAAAAGCACTTGGGCTTGAGGCTGGACCAACCTACTAAATGAGCCAGCAAGTATTCTCAAGCAGTCAACACCATATTTGATGAGTCATATCCAAATCCAAGCAAGAAGCAAGAGAATTAAATGGGGAATTGGATAAAAAATAGACCAAAATCTAATTCATTTATGTTGCATCACTATCTATTCTATTATCTATCAGCTTCTTCATTTTTGGATTCAGGAAGCGCCAAGCTTTTACCTTTCCCTCCACAATTTCATAGCTGCCCTGAGATTTGATTTCTTTCATTCATGCATCCCCATGTTCATTCCCTCTATTACCACATATTCTTTTTTGGCCAATTTTGTGGTCTCTCTCTCGTCTCTCAATAATGACAAAATAGGTCAAGGCCAACATTAATGAAACAGCTCAACTATTTTATACATAGTCGTTTGAAAAGATAAAATGAATATTATTAATTAAGCTTAAACTAATGTTGTTTCCTTTTTTGCTTTAATGGAGAGGAAAAACAAAGTTGGCAAGAAACAAGCAGGAAAAAGCGGTACCTTATCTTTTTCTCTCTTCTTAAATAAAAAGCTTTTTCGGTTCCAAAGTATTCTTCCTAAAATATTTTTTGGAGAGTGATACAATATGTGATTTGAACTATTGATCTTAAGGTTGAAAACTTTACATATAATCATTTGATCTGAAAGGTCTGGTTGAAATATTAGGAACTTCAATTTGAGTAATTAAAGAGGGGTTTTGATAAAGAATTATTAATTAAAAATGAATGTATACATATCGATTTTTAAATTAATATTTGGCCAAGAAATTATTGAGTGAAAAATTTGACGTCCAAAACGTCAGTATAAATATGAAACCTTAGAAGTTAATGCGGGGTGGATCATATCACGAAATTAAATCGTAATTAATCTAGAAAAGATTTTTAGGGTAAATTTCTTATATATATGAAGATTAATTAGAGCTTGAGATTGTTGGAAAGTGTATGCCATGATCTCCAAATGTAGACTTAACAAATGAAAAGGATGAAAGCAAGAATCTTTGGTTTAGACAACTTATAATTAATTAAGACCTTCAAATTGAGTTTAAAAACACAGAAAAACCTTCAAATTGCAAATAATATAACTAAAAAAGATGAGGGTTTGAAGAGGAATCTTCCCATTATGCACCAAACAAAGCCATTAATTTCTGACACCCTCCACTTTGGGATTTTATAACTAGGTATTAAATAAAAACTATATATTTCTTTGTTTCTTGAATGATTAACAATGCAATGAAGGTTCATAAAGAAGGTGAGGCTATACTTTGTGAATTTATAGGATATTAGAATTTTATGATAGGAGAATTAATATGAATCGAATCTTAGATTAAACTCGACATGTATGATCTGTTTTCAACCAATCTAAGAACATCGGTTAACACGATGTAGATGTTTAAACTAGTCCGAGACAATATATTATGAAACCCAAATAAAAAAACATTAATTTATTTTGTGAAAATGAAAATATCATATTATTAAAAGATTAATAGGGAGGACCAAAGCATAGTCCCACATGAGCTGCCTAACCCATACCCAACACTACTGTGGACACTCACTCGTTATTGAATAAAATAAAAAAGGACCACTCTTTCACATGCTCATGCTTATTCCCTTTCTTCATCCCTTAAAGACCCAAGCTAGCTCTTAGAAAGAAGAAAGAAAGGCATATTGACCATCCCACTCAATCCTCAAAACTTCCATATGTGCGGCTGTGCTTGTCTCACCCCTGTCCCCCAATTCCGCTGTCAATTTGCCTCATACTTGCTTCCTTTTCTACCGACCACCCCCTTTACCTTTCCTTTCTCCTTCATTCCTTTAGTTTTATCCTACTAAATTAACACAATATATGTAATATGAGATTTTATGTTGTAATTATAATTTTATAATCATATTATGTTTATGTGAATTATATTTAATATTATATTATTTATTTTTAATTAGTGTGAGTAAAAATCAAGACAAGCGTTACATTGTAAATATTTTAATTTGCTGACCAAGTGGAATTATCTATTTCCTAAGGTGAATGGATTTAAAAAAATTAACATCTACCTTTATTAATTTATTATAATATTAAAAGTAATCAAAATTATTAATTATCACATATAAATTAGAAATTTATTTGAAGAAATGCATCAATAAGATGTTCAGAAAAGTGTCACCCCCATTTTTAATATATTATAAATTATAATATATAAATAATTAAAAATATTTATTTAGTTTAAGTTTTAGTTTATGATGGGACCACATTCTCTCTAATTTTTATTTACCAAATCAAAGCAATTTCCCATTTTCTTTCATTAATATCTATATAACAAATACCATCCTCTCTCATTTCTCACCTTCCCATAGCATTGAATACGTCTCTCTCTCTCTCAGAAGAAAAACTAAAACACACAGCTAAGAAGAAACAGGGTTTTTGAGAAGATTACCAGAAGCAATGGAAAGCAAAGTGGCGTATGAGAATGATCTCAACCTTAAGGCGACTGAGCTGAGGTTAGGGTTACCTGGGTCAGATGAACAAGAAGAACAACCTCTGTTTGGTTCAAACAACAACAAGCGACCATTGTCTGAAGAAAACCAAGAAAATGCACCTCCACCCAAGTAAGTTATAATATTTGTTCAAATCTTCTTCTTAGTATTCATATTATATATGTATATATATATATATATATGGGTTTCTCTCTCAAAATTTGGAACTCATTTGCTTGAAATTTTGATAAATGACAGGGCACAAATAGTGGGGTGGCCTCCAGTAAGATCATTCAGAAAGAGCAGCCTTCAGGCAAAGAAGACAGAGGCTGAGAAAGCAGGGATTTATTTAAAAGTAAGCATGGATGGAGCCCCTTATCTCAGAAAGATTGATCTGAGTGTTTACAATGGCTACCCAGACCTTCTCAAGGCTTTACAACACATGTTCAAATTCACCATAGGAGAATACACAGAGCACGAAGGGTATAAAGGATCAGAATTTTTACCAACTTATGAAGATAAAGATGATGATTGGATGCTAGTTGGAGATGTTCCATGGGGAATGTTTATGTCATCCTGCAAGAGGTTAAGAATTATGAAAGCATCAGAAGCTAAAGGGTTGGGTTATAATTGTTAGTTTAAGAATACGACACCCATCAAAACCAGAGTTAACCCATTACAGATTGTGAATCAATTGGTTTTGTTTCTCAAATGATTCGGTTTTTCCCCGGTAGGGTTATCGACGAAGAAGAAATTCGGGATCGATTCCCAGACCCTTTATCGGAAATCCTTCTCCAAAGATGGACAACATGACACTGAATGTAATGTATAACTAAGCATCAGAAAAAGAAAAACTCAGACTTTACAGTTTGTGTTCTAAGTATGACTCTGCTATCAGATCTGTTTTGGTTTTTGAGCATTTTGATGTTCAAAATTTTATGGAGATTCATCAAACCAGCAACACAGATGCTGATTCAAGTGGAATTTCATATGTAAATATTTCAAGTGTTTAGTTTATGTATTATGAATACGGATTTTATGAATTTATACATTAAATGACAAGCATAGGCAAGTTCTTGCTTCATCCAGGTTTTATATTTCTTAATTTCTATGTACTTCATTAATTTAGTACATCTTTGTAAGCTCGAATTGTTAATCATGAGAAGCAAGAAATTAAGAAGGATTAACTAGGGATTAAGTTAATGGTTAATTAGTATTCAAATCCAAGCAAATATCACTATGTAAATGATTACCAAGTCTTTAAACAACTGTATTTTTGTCTACTGATGCGGAGAAAAAGTCTTAACAGGAACCACCAGAATCATATATTACCATATCATGTATATCTTTAGGTATCCTTTTTAGAGATTCAATTATCTCTTATTCAGTCGAACAGAAGATAATCATATTTAATCTGCAAGAGTTCCAAGCTTCACTGTACTTAACAACGTTAGTATCACTATGGCAGAATTAGCATGCCTTACTGCAGACAGGGCACGCGCATATACACATATTATTGTCTGTCATTTCCTCTTAGAAGTTGGATTTTTATTAAATGAATAATTATAAGACAAAACCATTCATTTTGAACAAGTCAAATTACTAATTAAGTTGTTTAATATTATAGCCTTGCTGTGAAAATCTTACGACCAACGAGAAGATTTTTTGGAGTTCGTAAACAAAACATTTTCACTAATCGGTTTTATAGCTTAGAATTTTTATTTTAATGATTTTTTCTTTATCGATTCCTTACACAACTTTACATTATAATCTTATTTAATAAGATAATTATTCAGTCTTCTTTGCTATTGAAATGTAATTGTAGAATGAATCATGAATGTGTATCAAGATTCAAGCCTAAGTAGGATGAGATTCACGAGGTAATATAAATGTTGTTTAATTAGTTTTTCTAACAGTGTAATTTGCAGTTCAAGAAAATCTGTTTGTCTTTTTCAATAAATATTGCATTTTCTTGTTTGTTTTTCTGGGGGAAATTTTTTAAAGGTATTCCAACAATATCCCACATGATCATTTTGTGTAGTAAAGTTACAAATTATACTGACCTACTGAGTGTAGGATGCCGTTGGCGTCAAGTTTCTATAAGACAGACAACACTTTTAATATTTTTAGACTACTAAACACTCGATAATCTTTTATTTAATATTACGTATGTATTTTATTTTTAAATTCAAAACAAATAATATATATTAATTCATGTGTCATCAAATCAATGAAAAGAGTATTAAAAAATTTCCAAGACGAGACCATAGCAACTTTTGAGAAAACAGAGAAAATTGATCTTTTATAACTTTTAAACTCACGATTTATTGGGTATAAGTGTAAAAACTTAACCAATTATACCGACTCGTATTAGTGTAGATCCAGATCATTTAGACCTCATTTGACAGTCAAGACAGTATTAGATAGTGCAATATTAAATCTATCAGATTTGACTGTATTATATTGTATTAGATTAAATAGTGAAATTCAATGTTTGATGGTGTATCGGTTAAAAAAACTGTATTACTTGAACACTGTTTGGTACATGATAGTACTGAACTGTAAAATATTTTTCATCTCTCTGAAGCTACATCTTATTTCGCATTTCTAAAAAAAATCATATTTTCAAATAGACAATATATTCCACAATATTAATAGATATATTCAATTTTTAAATAAAATATTAATATTAAACAAACTAGTTAAATACATGTGCACTGCACATAATATGTGCACTTATTATTTTGATTATTTATTATATATTATTTGTTCTTGTAAATAAAAAAATTTAAATAAGATATATTTATTTGTAAATAAAATTAGAAAACTGCAATTATAAATTTTATGTTTTTCATAACTCTTACTTATCAAAATATTTTCAATTAATTTGGTTATGTCATAAGAATATCATCTATACATTTTAAGTTTGATTCTTTTAGTATTCTATGTATTTAATGACAAATAGGTCATGTTGAAAAAAAATCATAAATAACTACAAATATAAACAAAATAAAAAATAATCACTGCACGCGTCTCAAAATAAAAAAATATCGCGTGGCAAAAACAGATTTCGACGCCACCCACAAAAACTACTCAAGTCGTCAAAAATTTATATAATATATACCATATATATAAAATATTTCTTGGATATATTTTATATATATATGATATATATTATATAAATTTTTGACGACTTGAGTAGTTTTTGTGGGTGGCGTCGAAATCTGTTCTTGCCACTCGATATTTTTTTATTTTAAAACGCGTGCAGTGATTATTTTTTATTTTTTTATACTTATAATTATTTATAATTTTTATTCAACATGACCTATTTATCATTAAATACATAGAATACTAAAAGAATCAAACTGGATTAACTGTAATTTTACCGCCTATGAGTTGGGTTCCTCAATTTTAAAAAATAGTATGGTAGACCTTGCAATTTAAAAAATGACAACCTCAGATTTTTAATCACAGTCAGGTAGGCTGAATTACTCTAATTCCTCCTCTTTCTTCTTCCCTGAGTTCCCTCTCCCTCTTCGCGCAGACAGACGTCCCTCTTCGTGAAAGCCATTTTCGTGAAGCCATTGTTGCAGCCCCTGCCTTGTCGAGTTTGGTTGGGTTCTCCTTCCTTCTTCCCACCTCCCTCTTCGCACGTTGATTCACTGAAATGTTTTCAATTTGTCATTACTCAAATGTTTTCTTTCCCTCCTTTCAGCAAGTTGATCCGCTGAAATTAAAAAATAGGAATCTTGAGATGGCAGTCCCAAATTACAAATTACAATTCACAAGGTGCAATCTTCAAAGTACAAGATGAAATCCAGATGAGCTGTATGATATGATTGGGAAGTGGAATGATTCAAAGTCAATTTTTGAACTTTTTCTCCACTCTCTTCGCCTTCCCCTGACCCTTCGCCTTCCCAAAATTACGAGATAGATTAGAGAGAGAGGGTTGGAGGAACAGAGGGGTTGCAGAGAGAAAACAGAGCAACCCTCTCTCGCTCTAATTTTGTTTCTAATACCGAATCGATCTGAGTGGTTAATAATATGATTTTCTTCGTTGCTGTAGTTGCATCGACCCTTCTAAATCCAACGAAATCAATTTCCATCGCCATAGATTTTCCTTATTTGGTCAGATCTGCATTCTCCACGTATCTGTTCCCCTGTTCCCCACAGATATCCTATCAAAATTAGTCCGTAAGCATCATATTTCCGCTGTAGCGCCAAATCTGAATACCCATCATGACCTCTGATCCAATCACCCCCTCGACTACCGTAAACGTGGTTCAAACTCCGGAAAACCGGAGGCTCCCGAATTTCTTACTGAGTGTGAATTTGAAGTATGTGAAACTGGGTTATCATTATCTTATAACCCATCTCTTGAAATGAAAAAACCCTCTCTTCAAAAGCTAAGGACCACATATTCCACGAAAAAATGAGAAACAAAGATGCAAACAACAAACAAAGAAGAATTGTAAGAACATATTTCATTTACCCTAACAACAGGGGGCTGGGGCTGCTGTACTCGAAAATGGAGGAGCTGCAAAATTGGACTCCGCGAAGAGGGAGGTGGGAAGAAGGAAGGAGAACCCAACCAAACTCGAAAACACAGGGGCTGCAACAATGACTTCGCGAAAATGGCTTTGGCGAAGAGGGACCTCTGTTGGACGTCTGTCTGCGCGAAGAAGGAGAGGGAACAAGGGAAGAAGAAAGAGTAGTGGCGGCGAATGGGCCGGTTCGGCCCGCGAAATTGGATGAACCGCCCCGGTCCGGTTTTGAACAGTACAATACCGGTTAAGACCCGCGGGTTTTGTCTTCAAAGCCTATGGCCAGGTCCGGCGTCACGGGCCTATTCAGCGAATCATTCCAGACCGCCCTAAATTTTCAGCAGCCCGACTCGGAACCAGCCCATGAACCGCCTAGAAAGGCCTGGAACCGGCCCGTTTGCCATCCCTAAGAAAGAGGGGGGAATTAGGAGTAATTTGGGTAATTTATTCTACCTGACTGCTTGGTAATTAAAAATCAGACGTGACGTTAAATTATTTGTCACATAATGTCACACCAGCAAACTGTGACGGTCTGTTAACATTTTTCAACGGAGTTCTTATAGAAGGTATAACGTGAATAAAAAATATAACTGTACAATTTATTCTACTACTTTTTAAAAGTAAAATGTTTTAAAATGAAAATTACCCCTTACAAAGGATAAAATTGTAATTTATTATATAAAATTTTTGAATATTGCACTTAATTTTGCTGGCGCTTGGGGATATATTTTTTTATGCTGATTTTTTTTTAGATTTGCAGATAACTATTTTTTTTTTCTTAAAGTGGCCTAATATTGATTTTTTTTCTTAAAAAACTTATAAATTTTATCTTTTCATAAGTCTTCTTATCAAAATATTTACAATTAATTTAGTTATGGTAGAAGAACATCATTTATACATTTTCAGTTTGATTCTTTTAGTATACTATTTATTTAATCTCTATCAGCTAGAACATGTTTTATATTTTTTATTGATTATTGACTGAATTTTTCTATTATATATCTTAACAAAAATATAATTTAATATATTCTCATGTCTAAAATAGATTTTGAATTAGAAATGATAAAAAAATAAAAAATTTGTTTAAGAGATACATTATTTTAAGAAATAAGAAAATTACTATTAATGATGCAGTTAGAAGGATTTGAACTCTTACGGAACCGGCCTTCGAGACAAAAGGAACGCAACATGAATATGCTACTTCCTGCGAGAATGCATTCTAATGGTTTGTCATCTTCCTACTCCAACTCCTGCGATAATGGCCCTCCCTACTACAGACTAGGCTCGGAAAGTCGGTGATAAGCAAGAAGAAAAGAGAAGTCCCGAGAAGTACTTCACTTAGCCTTTCTCTAGTAGTTCTTCCCCTCCTTCCTCACTACGCTTCGCTTGACTTGAGTTGGGAAGAGTCATATTCATATTCCTATTCAAAAACTCCCCGTAATGCTTGTATTCCCTTACTAAACGGTTCCCTTACTCGCTTGCTAATGGACTATAGCCAGAACGAAGGCGCGGATTATATACCAAGTCTTTAATCATTAATAAACTCAAAGATAATTTTAAAATTATAAAATAAGAAATGTACAAAATAGTGTAAAAAATGATTCTCGCTCCACTTTTTATAAAGAAAATATATTAAAGATATGTGAAAAAAGTGCCTATCAAAAAAAATTCAAACTTCAAAAATCCTAGGTGAGGTAGAGAGGAGAAATGGTGCAATAAACTTTTTTTCTCTTAGTCTCGCGAGTCCTAATGATCAGGATCATATTAGTTAATACGGTGACATGAGTACTATTTAGTCTCAGCATATTAACTAATGCAGACAGACTGTCAAACTAAACACGAGACAATATTAAAATAGTATTGTTGAGTCTTTTAGTATTGTCCAATACTGACAATCAAACAATGCCTCAGTACTTATTCGTTAGTCCATTAAATAGCAACCAAGTGAGGAGTTTGCATTCCATTTCATGTGGCAAATTTGGTTGAAAGAAGAACCATAGTTCTCACTTTGTGACGCCAAAATCAAGCATATTCAAAAATCAAAACAATTTATAGGATATGAAAGTGAATAAACAGACGTAAAAAGGGAAACCCATATTGAATTGGAAGTTCCAGAAATTCCATGAAAAGATAGCATCTCTCTTATGTATCAGTGAACTGTGTTTTTTTTTCTCATTAACCTGTAAAATCCATCTCTACGTGAGTAAGTTACAATCAGAAACTTCTGATAATTTCTATATTTTAATAGAAAAAATCGTATAAATAAATTTGTAAATATAATACTGACGAAAAATAAAAGAACTTCAGATCTGCAACGTCAAGGCGGCATAACCAAGCCAATAGACAATTTCGAATGTTCATTGGCTCATATTTTGATCTAGGAGCTTGACGATTACACTTCAGCCATCGCCAAATTACCGAAACCTGTGAACTTGAATTAAGGCGACAGTCTCGGAGAATCGGGGAGTTTCCAAATGGTAGCCAAGTTAGACCCTTCCCCACATTCTATGTAGCACAGGTTGCAGGAATGAGATTGTATGTTCTGTGATATTCTGAGGTTGAAGTTAAACTGATTACCTTCGTTTCAACAAGTTCTGAATTACAAGTTGCTCAAACTTGAGGGGGATCATCCTGAGAAGCGTCATGGTTGTTTTCTTCATCAGATGGTGAATGATCAGAGTTTTGTTTAGGAACTACCACAACTGAATGTCTCTGGACAGCAACTGGTTCTCTTTGATTGATGTTTTCATCCTTATCTATTGTTTCAGTTGAAGCAGGATATGTGATGCCAAACCTCTGTCCGTGTGTTAGTCCCGGGCAAACCCCCTGTAAGAATTATGGCTCCCACCACAATACCGATTAAACTAGTTTTCAATGATTTTGAAAATGTGTTTTTAACTCGCTTTTAAAATACTAAAACACTTCTTGAATACTACTACCAAATATGTTTTTGAAGATTAAGATTTATGTTGGAAAGCAATTGTTTCTCTTGCATTCACTTTTCTAAGCATCGTTTCAAATCACTAACTAGACGAGCACTTAGTTTTCTAAGAAAATACCATGTCTTTATACCTGAACCTCAAAAGAAGAACATATCGTCTCTTAATGCTTTGAAAGTGATGGGCTTTCTATGTTATGGCGAGAAAACAGAACCAATGAATGACTGTAAGTAGATAATAAAGTTGCATTAAGAACATGAAGAAATTGAATCCCTCACCTTAATCAATCCAGATACAGGGGCGGATTCGAGGAAAGCAGAGCGAGACAGAGTTCCCGTGTGAACTGATCCTTCATAGGATCTACTACAATTAGTTTCTTGAAGATCGGTCGAATTGTCTGATGTACAAGATTCACGTTTAGGGTCACCATTTTTACAAAAAGCCCCAGCATACGAACAATGTTCCCGCACTAGGGATATTTGAGGGGTTGCAGGCAATAAGTGGCCCTCCGTGCTAAAAATGTACCTGTTAATGTACACAATTCACACGATATTAAATATGAGAGGTAGCTGAAAGTGATAGATAAGAGCTTTGAAGCACGAAGAAATTACTTGTATGGCCCGTTTTCAACAAGGTTATTTGGACCTGCAGCCAAATCGAAAAGCAGCCACAAGTATTTGACCTGTATAGTGTTTATAACTTTATAAGTTATCTATAACACGAAATCAATAAAAAGATGGAAAAAAGAATGAGGAAAAAATCATCTTCCAAGTTATCCGCATATCCTTTGTGAGAGATGGAAATGTAGAAGAGATGATATCAGTGCTTACTGTTTCAGCAAGGAAGAAGCTTTCCATGTGATCATCTTGCTTGTGAAACTCTACATCTGTTATATGACAATATCCGCAGGGGCAGCGAGCCCCATACTGTAAGCTGGTAACCATGTCTCTTCCCGCATCAAGATATCTATACAGAAAATTTTGGAAATGGATTATACTTGGAATAAAATGGTAAATTTTATGTTCATACAAAATTTTCAGTAAAATATAATTTTGCTAATTTTTTGTTAATATAATTAGCATGATAAAAAGTATATTCAAGTAAAATGGTAAAAATAAAATATTTCTTTTCTGGGTTGGAATCTTGTAAAGACCGACAAGAAATTTAAGTTATATGTCACCCCGTCCTTCTCATGGCAGCACATGTACTTACTTGAAAGAATCTAATTTATAGAAGAAGCATTACAATTTAATAGCGGTTTCAAATCACCTGGGATCTCTGGTGGCTTTATAAAGCCAATATGTGCTCTCCATCAACTCTGGACGAAGCGGATAACTTCTCTGCCCATGCTGGAAACAAATAAAGCATTGGAATCTTTTCATTACAAAACAAAGTGATCTAAAATGTAGCATCTGTATTACAAATTTGTGCAATAGTAGTAAGATGATCTGCTAAAATAGCCATATTTCCCCTGGATTCCTAGACTGAGTAAATGAGATACCTGAACATTGAGTGAAGCAAGATTAAAACCCTCTGGGGTGAAACCGTATCTTTTCCAGACGCTAAAGAAGGCAGCATGTGTTCGAATTGCAGGATCAAGATCCCCTGCTAAAACCTTCCAAAACAATATAATCTCTCTCACATGATTGAAGTAAACAAATTATATTTATTCAAGCATACAAGATGAAATAAATATTTGCTAGCACGAAAAAACATATAAATTTCAGAACCTGAAGCCCGGGCCAGAATGCCTGCAAGCTATTGAATAATGGCCAGACAATTGCAGCAGAATCCATATTTACCTCGACATACCTACCAGCATCCAGTATCAACAAATACAAAGTAGACAATTACTTGAACAAAGTAAAGTGAATGCTAATATACATAGTAGTACTAAACAGCCATGACTTTTTACCAAGGATCATTATAAAGATAATGCATTGCAGCCCCATATGCTTCTTGAAATATGAAGAGATACTCTTCATCTCCCAACAACAGATAAGCCTAAATAAAAAGAGATGGAGATCGGTTAAGAGAGAGAGAGAGAGAGAGAGAGAGAGAGAGAGAGAGAGAGAGAGAGAGAGAGAGATGCGTGCATCTACTACCAACGGTAACATTCTATATTATATCAGCTCTATAAGCAGCTTAACGCATATGAAGCTAGTCAAAATAAGCCTCTGCTTGTATGGCATGAAATCATGAAATGTAGTGTTTAGAACACAAAATAAGATGCTGAATGGCAAAATTCGTATCATGCTGGATGTATGAGAATCATTGGGCATTCAGATAGATGAAGAAGGAATTGATAAAAAACGATCATGACAGAAAAGCATGAACTAAGGCTTCCGTCCTCGTTGCTAACTATAGTCAAATAGCTTGAATTTTTTTTTTCACAAGAATCAAAGGGGTGGTTTAAAACATGCTAGATCAAGTAAGACCTTAGATTGGCAAATCCATCAACGAGGCATTAAATTCACAGCATGTATGGACACACACATGTCATCTCAAATCAACAAATTATCATCAACTAAATAATAGGAGCATAAACAAATGAAGATCAATTACCAACCTTCAGGAGATACTCATAGAAAGAATCAATACTAGTACCTATTCCAGCATCCTACAGAACATCAAAGAAAAGGTATTTTAGATGAATACATAGTTTGAAATTTGACGCACAAAGATGAAATATAATTGATGGTGTTTCCATCCAAATAGTGGGTCAAAGAAAGAGTGGTTGGGGAGGGGAATTCTACGCTGTAACATTCTTCCGCTCACTATTCCTCTCACCAATGCTGCATATGAAAACTTATAGACTACTAATATTTCGTGTTTGCCTTTTGGATTACTTTTTTTGTCGTTTAGATTACTTATAATGGCAATGCCCTCTAAACTTTACTCATGTTAAAAAGAAAGTTACCTTCTGAGTCCATTCACCTGTAAAAACATTGATATGGGCACCAACTAAATTAAGTTTTGAACGGCGTGCCCAAAGTCCCCGCACTGCATTCTTGGTTACTTGTTCAAATACTGCATTTCCACATATATAGATGGAAGATTGAGACAAGTAGTTTTAAAGTGGGAATCAAGGAAGTAGAGAAGGAAAAGCAAGTTAAATACTAAACAATTGCAGCAAAGAAGGTAAAAGAGTGATTTGGTTCGATTATGTGTCTTAGTTGACCATGCGATTGAGTTGTATTTGCATTTATACATCCAACTCAATCAAAAATTATCAGTGGGTTCACTCATAACTAACGTAGTTTGCATCGTCTCGAAAAGCTTGGACAGAAATTAAATGAAAATCAAGTGCGATCATAAAATTCTGCTTTGGACAAAATTGAAACTAACATCTAATTCTTCTCTTAAATGAGTCTGAACCAAAAGCTATGATAATATTGGGAAATAAATAAACAAACAATGAGAATTCAGCAAGTGCAAGACTACTCTAATTTTGACGCATTCATTCTCAAAAGTCTGTCTGGAGTCTCATATGAAAAGGCCAATTGTAAATCATTATGAACAATAGATAGTGTTTATCCATGAGCTCACATATTTTTCTGTCAATTAGGAACAAGAGTTAAAGACACTAGTGGGCTATTTATGTCAATTAGATAGAAGAATGATAAATTAATCCATCAGATATGATTCTTGTGGTCAAGCTTGGGGATATAGGCCTAGACGCGAACTCATGGCCACTAAACAAGCCTAGAGAGAGATCCATTAAGAGCAGATTGTACTTCGTCTTATGGCTAAAAGTATCGTATCCGAGGCACATGCGGCAAAGATATAAAAACCAGGACACTGAGCCTAGATACAGCTCCCGACAAGACATCTCAGAATCTGGAAATAATGCCACATAATTCATGAATTTTTGTCCAGAGAAGGCTCCAAGAATCTACACTTTACACAAATGCTACTGACTACAAGTATCAAAGAGAAAAAAATGAAGCCAAGTTATTGCAAGAGGGTTTGCCAGGTAGGTAGTAGCACTCACTTGGATCATTAGTCAAACGACTAAGAACTCCAAACTCCAAAGTTAAGGTCCCACCACCAGCCGTTGATGTTATCTGAGAATAAAAGCATCGAAAACTTAGAGCTATAACTTGATACAAAATAGGAATATAGAAAATACATATTAAAATGAATACTAGTCAACACAGAATGGTTAGAGATAGAATACTTATATTCTTCATGGTTCTAATAATACATCTCCACCTGCAGCAAATCATAAAAGGAGAATACGTGTGGCAAAATATAATCTAAGCTCTTAAACACCTTAATGGTGGGGCACAAGTCATAACATGCGAACCATCCTACAATTCAATGCATGTAAACTTGGTCACTTCACACAGCTTTTCAAGAGTAAAGAAACTTGCTCACAATGAAGAAGGAGAGAAGCTTTACCTTGCTTTCATGTTCATCTACTCCATGCAGTAAGTTGACGGATCCAAATGGAATTCCTAGATTATAATAATTGAATCAAAATGCTCTCAAACTCGATTTCACATTTGTCCATAGAAATTAACGGTAATAGGATGACCAATCATGTTCCAAAAAGTGTCAAATCCCATGCATCCATCAAGTTATTCACCAAGGATATAATGTTACTCTTGAAGCATTAGACCATTTAGTATTTGATTTCTGATAAAACATGAGCTCTCAGCCATAAGCATAACACCACAACATAAATACTTAAGTTCATAACAGAACAACATCAAACTCGTAAAACATGCCCGTTGTGAAGTCCTAATTGGGATATTGTCTAGTAAGATAACCCCCCACGTCCCACCTCCCAAGCATTGAGAATCGCAAAGAAGACAAGATATTATCAAAACTAAACCTACTAAAATTACACATAATGTTAGTTATAGGAATGCAAGAAATATAACCTGTAGGAGTGTCAAATGCAGGCAATAATCTCCGAGCTAGATCCTCTGCTAAGCTAAGCAACTGATTGTCATAGGATGGAATTTTCATGCCCTAGAATCAAAGATGAAAAGATGAACCAACAAATACTCATACCAAAAACGGTACAACAGAGCCTGATATTAGACAACAATTGGTTGATAGGGTACTTAGAAATGTCTAATTTAACTATCTATGTTAATATCTTAAGCCCTAAGAACATGCAAGTACTGCACCACCAAACATGCAACCTATCATGGATACAAAGATGTATTACTATAGCTCAATGGAACTCAAAGAATCCACAATGGCCGCTGAGCACTTTGCTATCATTTTTTCTTGTCCAAGGAATAGACAGTAGAATATTTGTCTCACTTGATATCAGTCAATTAATCCAATATCGTCAAGAAAATAACAGAAATTATATGTTTACTGTGTTCTCAGAAATAATTACTTTAATTAATACATGAAATGGATAACTTCAGTAACACAAATCAGATAGTTGTCTGCTCTTGCTGATGCCACCAAAATTTGACTTCGTACTTAATGCAAAATAGAAAATGATTTATAAGGTTAAACAAAAAGTCGATACCGTTGCATAGTCACTTGCAATAAGATGAGCAGACAGTAAACCTCCAAGAATCCGGATGGTAGTCTCAAAAACAGATACTGTTTTATTCTACAAAAACATTACAAGTTAAGATGATCTGATTTAGTTTGAACCAAAGGGATTAGATGAAAGTCAAACATCAGAGATTGTAACAAATAGATAAGGACAATGAGTTTATGTTTCAATATTAGCAATCGGGAGAAAATGAAATGGGAAGAAGAATTAAGAAGGAGAGGATACAGTCCATCATTAGGAAATAATAGTAAATCAGTACTATCAATAGTTGGATTCTTATCTTTTCCTCACATAATTACAGTGTTACAAAAATTATATAATCCACATAAATTTCTTTCCCTTTTATGTATCTGGGAGTCCAAATACAACCAAAGGCAAAATCAAGCTTCAAGAACACAAAAACCAAAGATGGAAGATTCGAACTTCCAAAATATAATCACAGAAACTTTGAGTGATGAAAAAATCTTTAAAGGAAGATAACGAGATACATCATAGAGTAGCCAATGGTGTAAACAGTAAACACTTGCAACTTTAAATGGCCTTAATTCAATGGTATAGCAGGGGCGGCTGTACTAATTAGCACCTTTTCTCATGAAGAGCCAGATCTTTTTTTGGGTGGGTGCGGGNTGCTTCGAGTCTGAGCGAAAGGAAAGTTAACGTTCTTAAAAAGGAATCTGCAGTGCAAGAATCACAATCACAACCTTCTAGAAACAGAAAATCAAGCAAAACAATGTGCATGTTTCTCGTTGGTAGAATTATAGTGATTATATAATGCAACTGATTTTTATAACTACCATTTAAGTTGTGCAGGAGCTGCTTCTAGTAATAATGAATCGGGAAAAACCAACGATTGAAGGTAAAACAAAGATGAAATTTATAGCCTTGATTCATCATTAAACAAAAAATACAACTAATAATCACTAATGATCCCCTCAAAAGAGATGATGCTAAAGTCAATCCTAGTAACCAAGTGACCAACAACAAGGTGCATTACTCACTATATCGAACCGAAGATTTTTACCAATCCATTCAACGGAGGCATAAAAATGTTCTCGATCTCCAAGTAAAGCTAGCATGTCTAAGGAGTCAATCTGTGACAACAGAGTTATGACGACACCATGTAAGGAAGATATTTATAGAATGATTCTGAATGAATTACAAATTTTGTCGCAAAACAATAACAACAACAAAATTATAATTTAGAAGTTGTCTTACTAATGTTAAGGCATAACCACCAAGTGTATCTTCTCCTTCACACGATAAAGGTCTTAATTCATCAAGTGGAAAGGCGTGATCCATATATCCATTAAAAGCGTGATAAAACATTTCCCGCACCTACATCAAAAAGAAAGAAAGAAAGAAATATGATGACAGAAAAAGACAATACTATCGGCTTTAAAATCTCATGCAGCTGCTCTATGTCGAACTAACTTAGTAATGGTTCCTATGAAAAATACTTAAGCAGCAGGAGTAAAGCACTTGTCATGAATTTAAAGGAGCTCCTCCCCATTTGTTAAGAACCCTGTGAACTGATAATTACAAACGTACAGAGAATGGTAATAACTTGCGAACAACAAAATTTTGTTTATAAGCCAAGTTTTTCCTCTTCCTAATGTCACATATTAATACATCAGTCATGATAAGGATGATAATTTACAAACAGAACCATCTAGATAAAAATAAAACTTTCAATTATTCAAATGATTGACACAGTCACTTTTCCGCAATTCCCAAAGTAAAGTAGCTCATGGGTTATATTAAGGTACATTTACTAGATTTTACTTGTGCAGACAGTTATTTATCAAATACCAGGTGCAGAAGCTAGAAAAATCACAGTTCTTAAATCAGTATGTAATTGCGTATTTTTCCAAACTCCAGGGATTGTGAGTCCGACAGGCAGGGGTATGCAGCTCGACCCACAATCGGATACTTAGCTAAGCTGTTTTCAAACAAATGGGTTTCACCATCAAGACGGGTTTTTGCAAGCTGAATTCTGTAATCTAATCATGGACCTAACGGATCAGTGAAAACACTATGACAAAGATGGATATCAAGTTAACAGTAAATTAGTTTCATTTATCAGAAATATAGTTTTGCAGCTTTTGCTACGGAAAATAATTATAAGAAAATTTACATTACCTCGTCTCTTAATTGTGTGGCTTCTTGGGGAGTGACACCGTCCGCGAGAGTTGTGCGTATGAAATTTCCAGAAAAAATAGAGAGCAGAAGAAAGAGATAGAGGACAGGAAACCAATGTATCGGAACTTCCATTGCCTCTCCTTCAGCAAGATTCTTTCTTGGATCTCACTTAGCCTTGTGAACTTCAATTCATCTGCTTACTGCTTTTGGTTCGGTTTTTCTCCGATGAGCTCTCGGCGCTTGCAAAAGAGCTAACGACGGACAAAACACCGTAATTTATTTCAAATAATCAAATTCTGAAAATTAAGAGACAAAGAGGATAGGATCAGATTCGTACGTGGGATTAGCCAGTAGAGTAACGACTCTTATTGGTCAATTTCTAGCAAAATAAATACTGAATTTTTATTTTCCTATCAATTGGAAAAGTAAAGAATTAGCGGCTAATTTCGAAATTAGACGATGAAACTTATTAGCAAACGATTTTATTTTTAGAACTTATAATATATTATAATTTCTCGTAAGTTGTAACGTTGACAAAAATATTATATTACCCCCTCAACCGTAATTAAACGGTTTAGACATAAAATTTTGAAAACAAACACTTTAGTACCCTAATTTTAAACACCCGTTAAGAATTAGGACACGAATTTGGGCAAAATTGGAGCTTAGATCATACAAAAGCGCACTAACTTATAACCCTACCTTCTTGAACATCATGTGCTTTCGTGTGAGATTTAACTCCCAATTTCAATTTCAATAATGTAATAATTTCATTTGTAATTACTAAACCATTTAAATATGAATTACAGAATTTACGAATGAAATTTAAGGGACTAAAATATCAATATTTTTCTAAAATTAAAGACTAATTAGGGGTGTGCATCCGCGTCAAATAATGAGCAAACGATCCATAGAATTATTAGGTGTTCTTGGACCAAAATGGAGGAAGAGACATTATTGGACATATTTGATGATATAATTGCATAAGACCTTTGTTATGATAATAGTTCTTTTAAACCTTGTACTCTAGAAAAGTCTGAATGAAAAGTGTCCCAAATCTCTGGATTAAAAGCTAGGCCAAACTAAAAAATATATATATGGAATCGTTCTTCGTCAGTGATGAACATGGAAATAAGAGAATATTATGAGTGTTTATTTTGTGATGTATTGGTGCATTATGAACTTGAAATGAGATAATATTATGAAATAGTTTTTGTATGGATATTATTGTAAATGACGAAAATGAATGATAATGTTTCTGGATCATTTTTTGAGTGTATTAATTATTATTTTGTGGATTAAGTTTAAATTTACCTATTATATTTTTTAGTAGCATGAATTAGATAATTTATTTTATAGTTAAAAATATAAAATAACATGTTAATGAGTTTCAAATATGTTTTTGTAGGTCGAATCATGACAAACAGTTTTGCAATCTAGTACTATGATGTGTCAAACATTGTACAAATAATACAATTTTTTAACTAATACAGCATTAAACACTGGACAGTATTATTTAATCTAGTACAGTATAATCTAACAGATTTAATACAGTACTATCAACTACTATCTTGAGTGCCAAATGAGGCCTTAGTACCCTAATTTAAACACCTGTTAAGAATTAGGATGCGAATTTGGGCAAAATTGGAGCTTGGATCATACAAAAGCGTTATTACCCCCACCTTGTTGAACATCACGTGCTTTTGTGTGATTTAACTCCCATTTTCAATTTCAATAATGTAATAATTGTCGCGATCGGTTGGTTTTAAAAATTAATTTAAAACAAGTTTAAACCATGAACGGTTCGTGGGTGGAATATCAAAAAAATTTCGATTAACTTATTTAATCGAATATCAAACAACGTGCGATTATGCATATACGATATTAAACGAGAATATAAAGTTAGAAATAATTTTTCACTTATACTTTGTATCGGAGAATTTTTGAACTGACGGAATTCGTTCGAGCGTTCTTTGTGTTCTTCAAGTTTCGGGATCCGAATCACGCACTTGAACTCCAAGAACGATTGCGAATTTCGTCCACCAAAAATCACCCGTTAATTGCATAAATATATCTCACGATTTTTTGTGTAGGAATTTGAGTGTGGCCTCTCAAAATGATTGAAAGAAAAATCGAATATTTTTCCGCCGATGCTCTCTCAATCGGCAGCAATCACTAGGGATGAGAGAAAATTATTTTCTCTGTATCTGATATGAGATCTATATCTTTATCCTTTTCTACAATCAATTTCTATTAAATATTAATAAAATCTAATTTTTGATATTTATAAATATACCAGTATATTTTAAATTTTTAAAAATTCACCTCATATATTCAAATTGCTGAAAATCAGTATATCTCCACAGTGATAAATTTGTATCAAAATTTATCGATTTAATTTATAATTATCAATTAATTATTTAATTTATTTATATTTACTAATTATCTCATAATTAGAAAATAAGAAACTAATTAACTTCAAACTTCAATACAAATAATCATACTTAACTAATTAAGTGACATCACACATCGCATATAGGTGTAGGAAATATGTCTTGGCACCAAACACATTTTGATCCAATTTACTTCGTTCTCTATTATTGTTCTCATGAACTATTTCTGAGACTGGATGGGCCCACATGAACAAAACTAAGGATTCAAACATTCGGTGAATTTATCTCTATAATTTCCTTACCTATTTAATTCTGATATCCTACGACTCGACTATAGGTTCGATGCCGAATTAACTCTCGATTCATGCACGCTAGTTTTCTGTTGGTGTAAATAAATCTTTTTTTATTTTCACGGTCCACAGAATATTTAACATAATATCCATCATGAATATCGGTAACAAAGGCGGAATGTAAAATTACCATTTTACCCCTCTTGTTATTATTTCTTTAACTCATTTATTCACTGTAAATAAGAAAGACATAATAGTGAATCGTCTTATACAATTCACAAGTTTTAATTAATGACTCAATTCATTGAATACCTGACCAGGTTAATTTATTCACACATCCATCAGTAAAGCATAAGGTGATATTTTTACTTTCAATCCAACCACAAATTTTCATATATGTGAATCACGTAACTCCAACTTAATTGAATTACAATCCTAACAGCTCAGGTATTACCCTCCAATTCAAACTCACTCATTTAACATATCAAAGATTATAACTAATTAAGTCAAGTTTCGCATTCACCTCAAAATTAATGTAATTATGAAAATATCCTTAAGGTATAACAATTAAATTTAGAGCTAGGTAAATGGTTTTGGGCTCTAAACTAATTTGTTATCGGTCTATTCAACATTTTCATAACATGTATAGATTAACCGTTTGAGTCTCCACCCCCATGCACCATGACTGGCATCCATTGGTTCAACCTAACAGTCGTAGTCGGATTCGATTTCCCAGTCGATATAATAAGACTGTGAATATCATTATGAACTTTCTTAGAAAAGTTTGTCTGGATATGCCTTTGTCTTCACTCTTCGTTCGTTGATGAAAGTTTCAGGACTTGAGTAATTTATAATACACTTTAATTTAAAATAAAACTTTCAATTTATTCATAAAAATTCAATAATACTAATGTCTGAGAAATAACTAAATATAAATAAATAATTATTACATGTTACTTTATGAACATATTCCAACAATCTCCCACTTGGACTAAAGTAGGCGTGTACAATCTCTTATCCCCAAGCCCCCGAGATGACCATAAAAATCTTTACTGCTTAAAGTTTTTGTGAATGGATATGCTAGGTTGTTGATCTCTTATCCCCAAGCCCTCCAGATGACTATAAAAAACTTTACTGCTTAAAGTTTTCGTGAATGGATCTGCCCAGTTGTTGACCGGTGAAATATGCATAGCCACAACGTCTCCACATTGAACAATTTTCTCTAATCAGGTGATATTTACGTTCTATGCGTTTGGATCTCTTATGGCTTCTAGGTTCCTTAGAATTCACTACAGCCCCACTATTATCACAATAAAGTGTCATGGGCTTGTTAGCGTCTAGAATAACTTCTAGAGTCTTCAAGAACTTCCTAAGCCATACAGCCTCATTTGCATCTTCATAAGCTACCACATATTCAGCTTTTATGGTAAAATCAGCAATGCAAGATTTCTTGATACTTCTTCATACAAGTGTTCCACCGTTTAGGATGAACACTGATCTTGAAGTGGACCTCGTGGAATCCTTATTAGCTTGGAAATCAGAATCAGTATACCCCGTCATATTCAAGTCACTGCCTGAATACACAAGCATATGTTTGACGGTATTTCAATGCTTAACTTCATGATTAGATTAGAAATAACTCATTACGCGTAAGCATTGTAAATGTCTGGCCTAGTACAAAGCATAGCATACATGAGACTTCCTACGACTGCAGCATATGTAATTTTTCTCATGTTTTTTCTCTTCTTGATGAGTCTTGGGAGACTGCTCCTTGGAGAGGTTGACTCCATGTCTAAAAGAAAGAAATCCTTTCTTGGAGTTTTGCATACTGAAGCGATTCAACACCTTATCAATATAAGATGCTTGAGACAGTGTCAATTGTCTGTTTTTCCTATCTCGAAAGATATGAATACCTAAGACAAATGCAGCTTCTTCAAGATCCTTCATATCAAACTGCTTTACAAGCCAAATCTTGACATCAGATAATTTTTCTACTTCATTCCCAATGAGTAAAATATCATCTACGTATAAGACTAGAAAAACCACATTCCCTCCATGTATTAGTTTATACACACATGGCTCATCCACTAACTGTTCAAAACTATAGTTCTTAACACTTTCGTCGAATCTAATATTCCACGACCATGACGCTTGCTTAAGTCCATAAATGGACTTTTACAGTTCGCAAAGTTTACCCTTATTGGCATTTCTTCATGAACTCATCTGGTTGAGCCATATAAATTTACTCATCAAGATTGTCATTCAGAAAAGTAGTCTTGACGTCCATTTGCCAGATTTCATAATCAAGGGCAGCAGCAATGTACAAAAGAATTCGGATGGATTTAAGCATGGCCACCAGTGAGAAGGTATATTCATAGTCTATTCTTTCCATTTGGGTGTAGCCCTTGGCTACTAACCTAACTTTGAATGTCTCTACATTCTCATCCGGACATTTTTTCTTCTTATAGATCCATTTGCACCCTACGAGTTTTACCCCTTCAAGAGGATCTACAAGCTTTCAGACTCCGTTCGAGTACATCGAATGTATCTCGACGTTCATGACTTCTTACCATAAGTTTGCTTTAGGACCAGCCATGGCTTCTAAGTAGGAGACAGGTTCATTAAGATCCTTATCTGAGACAACTTTCAAAGCTTCTCCATAGTACATATACCTCTCAGGTTGTCTCACAACCCTCCCACTACGTCGAGACTCCATAGGCTCTAGCTCTTATCGTGGTTCTTTCATTATTGAATCATAAACAATTACTGATTGGGGAGCCGGTGTCCTCTCAGTCAATAATTTCTCTAGTACAACTGTGCTTCTTGACTATACACTTTTAATGTTATCTTCTTCAAGAAAATGAGCATTCATGCTAACGAATATTTTTCTGGTCATTCGTACTATAGAAGATGTACCCATTCGTTATTTTAGGATATCCTACGAACATGCATAATTCTGAATGACTGACAAACTTGTATGTCTTCGGTTTTAGAACATGTGCTGGACACTCCCATATTTTAAAATGGTTAATAGACGACTTTCGTCCATACCATCTTTCATATGGTGTATGAGGCACCGTCTTTGACAGAACTTGGTTCAGAATAAATGTCGTTGTTTCCAAGGCATATCTCCAGAAGGAATCTGGGAGGGATGAGTAACTCATCATGGATCTAACCATATCCCTGAGAGTTCAATTCCTTCTTTCTGACACACCATTTTACTGTGGCGTACCGGGTGTTGTAAGTTGAGAAAGAATACTTTCTTCCTTAAGAAAGTCTTCGAAATCTCATAGCAAGTACTCTCCACCACGATCGGGTTGTAGTATTTTGGTTTATTTTTCTAATTGCTTTTCAACCAAGGCCTCATACACTTTGAAATTTTCAAAGGATTTAGACTTTTGACGCATTAGATAAACATGACCAAAACGTGAGTATTCATTAGTGAAGGTTATGAAGTATTCATAAACTCCTCTTACTTGAATATTCAATTGCCCGTATACATCACTATATATGAGTTCAAGGCATTGAATGACTCTTTCACCTTTTAATGAAAAATGTCTCTTGATCATTTTGTCTTCAATACAGGATTTGCATGCGGGTAGTGATCCCACACTTAAAGTTTGCAAAGGACCATCATTTACAAGTCTTTTAATCTTGTCCAGGCTAATATGCCCAAGGCTTGCCACAAATATGTTAGATCAGTTGAGTCATACTTCAACATTTCACTATCCCTTTGTGAATCAACATTCACTTTAGTATCACATATCATTGGAACTATTGGTTTTAAGTAAAATAATTTATTTATCAAACGTGCAGTAGTAATTAAGCAGTCATTACCTCCTATTTAATACCAATATCTTTATTAATGAAATTCAAATTGAATCCTTGCTCAATTAAACTAGCTACTGAAATAAGATTTTTCCCAAAAAAATCGAGGTATAATAAACATCATGTAAAAACAGATAACTGTTATCAATTTCCAACTGATACAGCCAACACTAGTGCTTTATTCCCCATACGGACGATGAACTCGATGGCCCACATGAATATAGTTAAATACCCAGCAAATTTATCTCTATAAATTCCTGATCTATTTAATCTTGACATTGTACGATACACTTTAGGTTCGATGCCGAATCAACTCTCAGTTCATGTGCGTTACATTTTCTGTTGGCGCAAATAAACACTTTTATTTCATGGTCGACAAAATATTTTAACATATTACCCTTCGTGAATATCAGTAAGAAGAGCGAGATGCAAAATTATCATTTTATCCCTCTTGTTATTATTTCCTTAACTTCTTTATTGACTGTAAATAAGAAGACATAATAGTGAATTGTCTCATACGATTCCCCATATCTTATTCAATGATACATTTCATCGAGTATCCGGCCAGGTTAATTTATTCACATGCCCATCAAAAAAGCATCAAGTGATATTGTTGCATTTTGCAATCTAACCACGAATTTCCATATCTGTGAATCACACAACTCCAACATAGTTTAATCACGATCCCAACAATCGTGGTATTGTCCGGTAATTCAAACTCACTCATTTGACATATCAAAGACCGTTACTAACTAGGTCAAGTTTCGTATTCACCTCAAGATTAAGATAATTATGAAAATACCCTTAAGGTATAACAATTAAATTTAGAGCTAGATAAACGGTTTTACTCCAAACTAATTTGTTACTGGTCTATTCAACATGTTCCACAATGTGTATATGTCAACCATTAGAGCCCCACTCCCATACCCCAAGACCGACATCATTTGGTTCAACCTAATAGTCGTAATCGGACTCGATTACCCAGTCAATCCTAAGACTATGAATAATATTCTAAACTATTTCAGAAGAGTTTATCTGCAAGACCCCTCAATATTTACACTTCTTAGGTTGACAATAGTTTCAGGATTTGAATAAATTATAAACACATTTTAATTAATAGAAAATTTTTTATTTATTCATTAAATTCAGTAATACAAAATGTCAGAGAAATAATTAAATACTCATAAATAGTTATCACACCCTACTTTATGGACATAATTCCAACAATCTTCTACTTGGACTAAAGTAGATGTGTACAATCTCGTATCCTCATGCCCTCCAGATGACCAACAAAGACTTACTGCTTAAAGTCTTCATGAATGGATATGTAAGTTTGTTGATCGTCAGTATGTGTGTAACTATAACATCTCCACACTGAACAATCTCTCTTATCAGGTAATACTTACGTGTGTGGATCTTTTGTAGCTCCTTGGTTCTTTCAAATTTGTCATAGTCCCACTCTTATCGCAATAAAGTGCCATTGGCTTGTCAGCTTCTGGAATAACTTCCAGAGTCTTCAAGAACTTTCTAAGCCATACAGCCTCCTTAGCAGCTTCACAAGCTGCTACATATTCAGCTTCCATGGTAGAATCATCACTGCAAGATTGCTTGATACTTCTCCATATAACTGCTCCACTGTTCAGGATGAACATTGATCCTAAAGTGGACTTCCTAGAATCCTTGCCTGCTTGAAAATTATAATCATTGTACCCCATCATATTTAGGTCAGTACCTGAGTACGCAAGTATGTAGTTCTTTGTTCTCCTGAGATACTTAAGGAAATGCTTGGCGACATTCTAATGCTCGATTATAGGATTAGATTGGAAATGACTCACTACACCCACCGTGTAGCAAATGTATGGCCTAGTGCAAAGCATAGAATACATGAGACTTCATACGGCTGAGGCATATTGAATCATTCTCATGTCTTCCTCTTGGGAGACTGATCCTTAGAGAGACTGACTCCATGCCTGAAAATGAATATATTCCTTCTTGGAGTCTTGCATACAGAAGCGATCAATCACCTTATCAATGTAAGATGTTGAGCCAGTGCCAATTGTCTATTCTTTCGATCTTGAAAGATTTGAATATCTAAGACAAATGCAGCTTCTCCAATTGTCTATTCTTCCGATCCTGAAAGATCTGAATACCTAAGACAAATAAAACTTGTATGGTGTAAATGGACTTCAGCAGTTCACAAACCTTGCCCTCTTGGCCTTTCTCCATGAACCCGTCTGGTTGAGCCACATAAATGTGTTCTTGAAGATTGTCATTCAAAAGCGTAGTATTGACGTCCATCTGCCAGATTTCATAATCGAGCTCGTATACAAGTTTCGAGACCGTTCATGGCTTCTTGCCATAGGTTTACTTCAAGACCGACCATGGCCTATGAGTAAGAGACAGGTTCATCATGATTCGCATCCAAGACTACTGTTAAGGCATCTCCATAATACATGTACTTATCAGGCTGTCTCACAACCATTCCACTACGTCGAGGCTTCATAGGCTCTCACCCCAACTGTGGTTCTTCCATTATTGAATAAAAAACAATTCATGATTGGGAAGTCAGTGTCTTCCCACTCAATAATTCCTCTAGCACAAGAGTTCTTCTCGCCTTCACACTTCTTATATAGTATTCTTCAAGAAAGCGTGCATTCGTGCTTACAAATATTTTCTTGTCTATCGGACTGTAAAAGACATACCCGTTTGTTCCTTTGGAATATCATAAAAATATGCATAATTCTGATCGACTGGCCAACTTACATGTTGTGTTTTGGAACATGTGGTAGGCCCCATATATTTCAAAGTGGTTAACGGACGACTATTGTCCATTCCATCTTTCATATGGCGTGCCGACACCATCTTCGACGGAGCTTGGTTCAGAATGTATGTTGTTGTTTCCAAGGCATATCCCGAGAAAGAATCTGGGAGGGATGAGTAACTCATCATGGATCAAACTATATCCATTAGAGTTTGATTCCTCATATCTGACACATCATTCTATTCTGGAGTGCCATGTGTTGTAAGAAAGTCTTCGAACTCTCCTAGCAAATACTTTCCACCATGATCAAATCGTAGTGTTTTGATTTATTTCTCTAATTACTTTTTAACCATAACCTTATACTCTTTGAACTTTTCAAAGGTTTTAGATTTTTGGTGCATTAGATAAACATGTCCAAAATGTGAGTGGTCATCGGGGAAGGTTATAAAGTATTCATAACCTCCTCTTGCTTGGATATTCAATGGCTCATATACATCACTATGTACGAGTTCGAGGCATTGAGTGACTCTTTCACCCTTTGCTGAAAAAAAGGTCCCTTAGTCATTTTGCATTTTATACAGAATTCGCATGTGGGTAGTGATCCCACACTTAAATTTTGCAATGGACCATCTTTTGCAAGTCTTTTAATCCTTCCCAGGCTTTTGGGCCAAGATGAAAATGCCACAAATATGTTAGATCGGTTGAGTCAGACTTCAACCTTTTACTATCTCTTTATAAATCAGTATTTACTTTAGTGTCATATATCATTAGAACTATTGGTTTTATATAAAATAGTTTATTTATCAAACATGCGGTAGTAATTAAGTAGTCATTTCTAAAAATACCAATATTTTTATCAATGAAATTCAAACCGAATCCTTACTCAATTAACTAACTACCAAAATAAGGTTCTTCCAAAAAACTGGGATATAATAAACATCAAGTAAAACCATGAAATTTTTATCAAATGACAATTTAATAGTTCCTATAAATACAACTGAGACTAGTGCTCTATTTCCCCAACGGAAGTTGAACTCGCCTCGTCAAGTCTTCTGATTTCCCTAAACCCCTCCAGGGAACATCAGATATGGTTAGTGGGGCTGCAGAGTCTGCAATCCATGAAAAATTAGAGTAGCCACATAATAGGCCTCAGTAATAAGTACTATACTTTAGATCTCAACTCCCTTAGATAGTATGGGCAGTTGCTATCTAATGGCCAGCGGCTCCACAATGATGACACTTGTCTTTTGACTTGTCCACTTTTGTAGTGCCCTTACCTTTCGCAGCTTTTAAGTTCTACTTCTTAGCCTTCTTCGAACCTCTCTTGTGTTTCTTTTTTGCGCCATAGGTAGAAGGCTTGCTTCCAGTAAAGTTCGCCTCTCTAGTCTTCCTCTTGCCCTTTATAAATAGGGTCTCAGCAGCTTATTCATTGAATAATTAAGTTTGAAGTTCTCAAAAGTGTCAGGCAGAGTCTTAAGGATCATATCAACTTGTGTCTCGTCATCTACCTCAACAACCATGATCTTCATCTCATTCAGATAACTAATGATCGACATCATATGTTCTCTTACATGAGTTCTAAGTTTCATCGTGCAGTTTATGAAGTTACGCACAGCAGCCTGTTTGGCTTGACGACCTTGATCTTCGAACATTTCGGTGATGTTCAACATTATATCAGTGACAATTTCCATTTTCAAATGTTTTTGTTTCAACACTTGCTAACAGAAGTCAAGATGTAACATCTGGCGATCTCATCAGAACGCAGCTAAGAAACATAAACATCATTTTCCTCTTGAGTTGATTTAACAATAGGCTCAATGGGACAAGGAGTGTTGAGCACGAACTTGTGTTTTTCTACCGTCAGCACAATATCAAGATTACGTTTCCAATCTACGTAATTTTACCAGTAAGTTTGTTCGCATTTAAGATAGTTGAGAGAGAGGATAACGACATGATTACTGAAAAGAATAAATAAAGCGGTATAAATAAATATTTAATTATTTAAGAAAGTATGATGATGCAAATACTTAACATTTAAAAATTCAATAAAAAATATTTCTTCCATGATGTTACGATCAACAATGATAGCTTGTCTCATCTATGGACAACGTCCAAGCTACCTCTTATCCCATCGAGACTCATCTTGTTTGGTTAACGCTTCTCAAGGTGTCACTACATATAACTTAACCAATCACCAATGGTTTTGGTCACCTTAGCCCCATGGACTAGCCCCTATGAGGGATTTCAATGTGTTTTGGTCTAAGTGTTTAACCAAAGCATCGACTTTAAAGGTTGCTATGAACTAACAGTTCGTCTAGGAACAGTCCTGTCTCACCACTTCCTTTACAAATATTAGCTTTTTAAGCAATTCGACGACTCAAAGTGACATGATTTCCAAGTTTCTCCCATTGAAGAGAGGACCGCAAGGGCTGCTCTAAACTATTTCTCGTGCCACGATCAAGTTTGCGTTGGAGACCTTGAGAACGTTTTAATGTGAACAACATTCCCACTTAGTTTTTGGAAAAAAATGGATTTTTGGTTGTTTTTCGAAAACATAACTCTTTATTAATTTGAAAAACATGTTTAAAAAATTATAAACTTTTATAAATTTAAATCTTAATTTAAAATTTATAACTTTTATAAAATTCTATTTAAATTATAGCCCATTATATTTAAACTACATTGATGCATGTACATGCTACATGGCATTTTGATATTGGTATATCCCTAGTTCTATATGACATATTATATGATGATATGAGATTAATAATGAATCATCCATTCAAAATTAACCTCCATATTGGCTCATTTCTAATTTCAATCCATAAAAGAATAATAAATAAATTACAACTAATTTACAAACTACTCTTCATGGCGTGTAATTTGCTCATTCTCCTTCAGAAAATGTCACCAATTTGTAACTCTTTACAATAGCCTAATCCTATTTTAAAAATCAATTTTCAACTTAAAATTTAATTTTCCAAAAAATTTTACTTTGATAAATCAATTACCAAGTCAATAAATCAATTGATTTATTTTTAAGAACAATTTATAAAATAAATTTCAATTAATTAGCGTTGAAAAATTACCGAATTAAATAGAAATAATTTTTAGGGACCGGATTGGGGAAAACCCTAAGACTTCCAAAACCCTAAAGTTTTCAAAACTCAATGGTTTCCTAAATCCATAGGTTTCCAAAACCCTTAGGTCTCCAAAACCCAAAAGTTTTCAAAACTCCAATCGTTTCCTGAATCCATAGATTTCCAAAACTGAATTAGGTATACATTCATAAAGCACATTCAAAATAATTTTGAATCTACCATACATAATTATATGCCGATATCTGAACATCCATCCATACATGCATGTTAATCTAAATATATATAATCTAGAACCCAAGGCTCTGATACCAATTGTTGGATCAAATTTTAAAAATTTGAAGAAAAATCATTGAACCATGAACGGTTCGTGAGCGGAATATCAAGAATTCTTACATCAACCAATTTAATCATATTAAATATTAAAACCATACATCTGATTATGCATAAAAGTAAAACGTATTCAAAAGAGGTAGAAATAATTTATACATTTTCTTTGTATCAGAGACTTTCTGAATTTGTGGAATCCTTAATAAATCCTTCGGGTTCTTCGATCTTCAAATCCAAGAATTTCAATTAGTTTTCGCACCAACAACCACTCGTTGGATTCAAAAGTATATCTCACAAGGACGTCGTAAGGAACTGAGTGTGGTCTCTCAAAACAACTGAGGAAGAAAAAATTATTTTCTTTCTCTATGAATTCGGCGGTAAATGTAGGAGATGGGAGAGAAACATTTTTCTGCTCTGTGAGATTAGGGTTATGTGAACACATTTAGGGAGGCAACCCTAATGTCATCCCTTATATAATAATTTTGGAATTTTCACATATACCCCATGTATGTACAACACCCATCACATATAGATTCAGAAAATAAACATTGGCTCAAAACACATTTTGGTTCAACTGATGTTATTTCTTTTATTCCTGTCCTCATGGGTTACTTCTAAGACCGAATGGACCCACATGAATAAAGTTATAGGATTCAAATACCTGGCAAAATTATCTCTAGAAATTCCTGACCTATTTAATCTTGACACCGTACAACTCCACTATAGATTCGATGCTGAATCAACTCTCGATTCATGCACGCTACATTTTCTGTTGGTGCAAATAAACACTTTTATTTCACGGTCCACAAAATATTTTAACATATTATCCTTCGTGAATATCAGTAATACGAGCGGGATGTAAAATTACTATTTTACCCCCATGTTATTATTTCATTAACTCATTTATTGACTGTGAATAAGAAAGACATAATAGTGAATTATCTCGTACAATTCATCATGTCTTATTCAATGATACATTTCATCGAGTCCCTGGCTAGGTTAATTTATTCACATAGTTATCAATAAAAACATAATGTGATATTGTTACATTTTACAATCTGACCACGAATTTTCATATCTATGAATCATACAACTCTAATATAGTTGAATCACGATCCCAACAATCGACGTATTGTTTGGTAATTCAAACTCACTCATTTGACGTATCAAAGATCATAACTAACTAGGTCAAGTTTCGTATTCACCTCAGGATTAAGTAATTACAAAAATACCCTTAACGTGTAAGAATGAGATTTAGAGCTAGACAAACGGTTTTACTCCAAACTAATTTGTTACTCGTCTATTCAACATATTCCATAACATGTCTAGGTCAACCATTAGAGTCCCCACTCCCATAAACCAAGAACGGCATCCTTTGGTTCAAACTAACATTCATAATCAGACTCGATTGTCCAGTCGATCCTAAGACTGCAAATAACGTTTTGAACTATTTCATAAGAGTGTTTCTGGAAGACCCCTCAGTCTTTACTGTTTTTACGTTGACAATAGTTTCAGGACTTGAGTACATTATAAACACACTTTAATTAATAAAAAATTTCAATTCATTCATTAAATTCAATAATAAAAAATTTCAGAGAAGTAACTAAATACTCACAAATAGTTATTGCACCCTACTTATTGGACATAATTCCAACATGAAGTGAATATCCCCAGAACGTGAGTGATAGTGATGAGTAGCTTAACATCGACGTAAACATATCCGATAAGTTTGGTTTCTCCTTTCTGAAACATCATTTTATTGTGGCGTTCTACGTGTTGAGAGTTGGGATATTATGCCATACTCCAGTAGGTAATCCTTGAATTTTAAATCCATTCACCTCCTTGATCTGATCGAAGTGTTTTAATGATTTATCTAATTTCTTTTCAGCTTCAGGTTTGAAGTCCTTACATTTTTCAAAAATTTTAGACTTTTTATGCATTAGGTAAGTATAGCCATATATTGAGTAATCGTCAATAAAAGATATGAAATACTCATACCCACCTCTAGCTTGTACATTGATCGGTCCATAAACACACTATGTACTCGCTCAAGTGATTCATTGGCTTTTGGCTCTTTCCAGTTAAATGTCTCTTGGTCATTTTACCTTTTAGACAAGATTTAAAAACATGAAGAGTTCCAGCTTTTAGTTCTCTCAAAGTATCATACTTTGTTAACATGTTTAATCTATCTAGATTAATATGTTCCAACCTAAGATGTCATAGATACGAGTTATCATCATTATGAGAAACTCTTTATAGTTTGTTACTTTTAGGATTGCTACTTTAAACAATTCAGAATTATTTAACGCATGTTCAGTCAGTTTAAGCATATACTGTTCGTTCGATACTTTTCCATGACAAATATTGAATCCATTCTTAGAAATAATAAACTCGTTATTAATTAGAGAAACTTCAAAAAATTGTTCATGCAATAACGGAAGAGAAATCAAATTTCTCAAAAATCTATGAATATAATAAACATCATTCAAAACTAAATAATTATTTCCAAAATTAAGGCGGATTGTCCCCAATTCTTTTGATTACACGAGCGCACAACTGCCAACTCTCATAATGACCTCGCCATCAGCTAGCTCCCTTGACGAATCAAACATCTGTAAAGAAGAACATACATGGTTAGTGGCTCCTGGATCCAATATCCAGGATGACAAATCATATTCCACTAAACAAGCTTCAAGTACAAGTAAATCATATTTACCTTTATTTTTCAGCTCAGAGAGATACTGGTTACAGTTTCACTTCCAATGACCTTCAGCCCTACAATGAAAACATTTTCCTACGAGTTTGTTGTCAATATTGTTCTTCTCACCCTCGGCTGACCTTTTGGCCTTCGTTTATTATTATTCTTACTTTTGTCCTTAACATTTTCTTTTTCATTTTGTTACTACTAACAACAGAAGGAGAAGGGTTTTGCTTGGTAACATTTACCTCGCCTCCAATGGTAGCCCATGTGTTAATAATCCAAGTATTGACTGCACGCCTTTCAGGACTTTCTTCAACAAGAATAAATTCATTATGCTCATAAACTAGCAACATGTTCGAGTTTCATTTCCATCTTATGGAATTATCACCATTCATTTTCTCAAGTGCAAGTAAATCAGTAATATTGTTGCTTATTGTAGACATAATAATAACTGAAAAATAAAACATACATAATTTAATGTAATTGAAATAAATATACAAAATTCAGAAAGTAAACGTGATGTATGAATGTAACATATTAAATACCTAAATTTATCATTTACTAATCCACGATAAGATAACCTAATAATTAATGTGCCGTTTTAGAGTAAGCTAGACTAATTTTAAACCGTCTATGAGACATTCTCATCCTTATTAATTAAACTCAAAATACCTTATATGTTCTCTTTCAATAATAATATATCACCTATTTGGTCAAATCATAATTATCCACTCAAAACTTAATTGAGACTTTATGATTGTAACCCATTATTTTGAATTTCATGACTTGATTTAGAACATGCTGCCTTAGGACGGTTAAAACTAAACTACATCACTCAGTCTTATCTTCTTAAGAAGTACAACATTGGTATTGATATAGCTCGAAACCCTCCTTAGGAGGATGAAAACAAAGCCATCTCGAGGCCCTCACTTTACTTCACGGTGTTGTACTAATAATGAAGATCATATGTTACATTGAATGTCAACTTTCTTTCACTCACTATTTTAGGATAATGTGTTTCTATTTCAACTAATCAATTAATTTTAAATTAATTACTAGTTAAAATAATAACCCTATGAATGTTAAATTAACAGTTAGTCCAATCTCATTGGTCTAAGTTTATTTAAACTTCTAAAGAGCCTAAGTCATAATTAAGTAAACTTAGATTAACGAATTAATTACATTCATCAAACTTTAATAAAATTATTTTACTAAAGTTGGCTATCCTAAAGGTTACTATAGCCTTTAGAGTGATGTGATTACCAAGTTTTAGCTAATTAAAACCTAACAGTTTACATGCAATTGATTTCTCAAAATAATATAAACATATTAGGACAATCCTAATAAATCATGTTTCTAATGATGAGATGCATGGTTAAATAAAACTGTACGGGGTTTCACGTGTGGCATGTGATTGACTAATGCATGGTCATGTTATTAAACATATCAATAAACATTTATTTAACAATTAAATAAAATAATAACGAACCAAGTGATTATTGAGTATTTTTAAATTACAACCATGAAAATAAAGAAATAAAATTATAAAAAGGACTTCAAGTTTACATATTTCTAAAATATCTCATTCTCCACATGATGTCCATCTTCATAATTTTCAAGCTTTGAACAAAACCCTTTTAATTAGGAAAAACTATATTTCTTAATTAAAAATTATCTCTATAATTATCTTTTAAAATGATTGAATTTGATTTATTCAAAAAATAATTTATTGACTTGGTCAAATTTGGGTTAAGCTCAATCAATTAATTAATCTTTAATTTTTATAAAATTAAAAATTAAAAATTAATTTTAAAATTACACTAATTTCAAATTTTAAAAATAAAAGATAGAGTTAGGGTTTTCATAAAACTTTGCAGTGATAGGGTAAGTTGGTATCGCCGTCGACGCTGATTTTTTCGGCGTGTTACCGTCGCTAGAATGCTGGCGCCAGAATTCCCTAGGAATTCCTATTTCATTTATTTTTCCTCCACGTTAGTCTTGTGCATTCTTCTTCTTCTCGCGATCATAATAATTATAATTTAATATTCAAAATAAAATTACAGAAATTCCTACATCCAAAAATGACTTACACAAGATCTAAGGAAAAATTAAAGAACAAAGTCTAACCCAATAATTACCATACAATTAACGATCCATTATTTAATTATACATTTAAAAACCAAAACCAACCATTCATTCATACATATCAAATATATTATGAATAATGCAGGAAAACCGACACAGTATTTAATATACAAATATATAATGACCGCTCTGATACCACTTGTTGAAAATGCGACGCTCACACGGCGGAAGCATGAGGAATTTATAAAAATGAATCTTTTTTATAAAAGAAAATAAACACGACGCAACAATTTTAAAATAAAAACTTCTATTGAAAACTCTTTTCAATCGGGTCTGTTATATATTTATATATTAAATCGAAGACATGCATGGATATAAAAAATATACCTCTTGTTGTCTAATCAAGCGTCCTCGCAAACCAACAATCTTTTGTTCTCACAAACAACAGACTTCGAGATCCACACCAAGATCTTTCAAGTCAATCCTCAAATGCATTAGGACATGTGTGGGCGCGTAGAATAATTCAAAAAAAAATTATGCCTCTAGATGTACTCAACACATGAGATCTAGATATTTACTGAGAATAATTAATTTAGTAAGACAATCCTCTAAGAGAATACAATGATTATTCTTTCAAAATTTTTTATTAACCTTTAATCACAGAGAAAGTTCATCCTGATAGGAACTGTGTTCCCAACATTCAACCAATCCTGAGACCTTTAGAATAATATATATATATATATATTTTTTCTAGGCTCATAAGATTTTTAGAGATATACTCAAATTTGGTGAACTAACATAGTGCATCACAGCACTATTGTAGTGTCGTGTGACACTACAGTATTGCACGCCTACTACTCTAGTGCCACGTGGCACCATAGTAGTTCATGTCAATCTCTGATTCCCAATTAGTGAGACCCACTGCAATTTGGTGAACCAACACAGTGCCTCATGGCACTACTGTAGTGTCGTGTGGCACTACAATACTGCACACCTACTACTATAGTGTCGTGTGGTACTACAGTACTGCTCACCTACTATTGTAGTGCCACGTGACACTACAGTAGTTAATGTCAATCTCTAATTTTCAATCAGTGATTGACATGTGATAATTATTACGAATTAAATATTTATTTCAATCAGATAAATATCTAAATATCACTTAATTCAAAATTAGCTTGTCTGATTAATACTATCAACTAGCTTATCTGTTAGTTCACAAATAACATATTTAGTTGATCAAATTTTGAGTTATTATATAATAATAATAATTTAACATTACCTAATTTCACAAATTAGATATATTGCCCCACTTATTAATAATTAGAAAATTAATCGATATATTTATTTATATATAATTTCTAAAAATTAATATAAATAAGTTAATTAATTAATTAATTAATTATACATAATTATGTATTTGCCCTAGAAATATAATTTTTTTTACAAGTTTGTCATTTGCTCATATCCTTAAATATCCACACCCTAATCAAACCATTTGCCCATAATCACATGCTCAAATAAACCAGATTATTAATTAAATTTTTTAATTAAATAATATTTTTTATTAATTTCATTATTACTCTAGTACAAATATGGAATGCACTCTTAGAGATTATAGAATGTATTTACATAGTATTCTCGTGTAGTCCATTGATATGATCATTCCATGTAGTTATGTCTTCCAATTATTTGTTCATAAATTAGAATTGGTCAAAATCATCATTTTACCCTTGTAATTACATCTTGATCTTTAAGTACTATTTTTTATAATCGTATTATAAATTGGAGCTCAATAACCATTTAGTTCCAGAATTAATACTTAAGGAAACCAATATATGATCCGTTGGGAAACCTTGGATACCAAATCTTGTAAGAACATGCTCCTAGCCATCCATATCACTGAATCTCCAAAACAAAAGTCACTAGCATGTTTTACAAACAAACCTTAACGAGTGAATATACATGCATAGGAGTTCATGACAACTCATGATTTAAACTAATCTACATGTGATCATCATATCGATGTGTATTAAATCTTTATGATAAATGATAAGTTAATAAAGATATTAATTCACATCGGACATGTCATATGTAATCTTATTATATAAAGTACATTCACTAAGATATTTATCCACATCAATGATCCAGATCTAGATCACATGCATTCATAATGCTTAGTGAACCGTACTATCAATCATTCATTAAAGATTCCATACTTTAATATGTTGCTGATAATTTTATTCATTTTCTATTATCTTGATCCTCTTGTACTAATACAAGATCATAGTCTCATTTATGAATATGAATTTTTTCATATATTTATATAAATTATGCAGCAATAATTTAAAAGAAAAATGTAATTCCATTAAATTTCATATTAAAATGTTAATACACATGCTTTGAGGGCATTACCCCATACCCTCATTTCTCATTCTACGTTAGTCATTTCTTCACCTTCTTCTTCCACTTCTTCTACGATAGTCTTCGTCATTTCTTCATCTTCTTCTTTTCGCTGCAAGAGAAGCTTTTAAAGAAGTTTTTTGTTTTTTTTTTTGCATCACTGTGTTTTAAAATATGTTTTTCTGGGTTACTACAATTACATGCAGTACGTTGTATGTTGAAGATGATGCCTACAAGGTCATCTTGAAGCTCTCCTTGTAGACTACAAGATAGCTTCAAGATGGACTTGTATCCATCTTGTAGTCTACACGAAGATGGCTTCATGATCATTTTATAGTTGATCGTGATTACTTCACGATAATCTTGAAGCCATCTTGTAAAATATCGTGTGTACTTCACGATAATCTTGAATCCATCTTGTAATTGATCGTGTGTACTTCACGATAATCTTGAAGCTATATGGTACTTGATCATGTATACTTTACGATGATCTTGAAGTCATATTGTAGTTGATCATGTATACTTCACGATAATCTTGAAACCATCTTGAATCCGTCATATAGACTTCAAGTTGGATACAAAACCATCTTGAATAGTCTCTTGTTTACGTCACGAAGGCTTCAATATGGATTCAAGATGATCATGTAGTCTTCTTGAAACTTACAAAAATGTCTACAAGATGACTTCATGGGTATCCTATAGACTTCATAAAGTCTTCAAGAAGATTACACGATGGCTTTATTGTTATCATGTGGGTTCATGATGACTTCATAATCATCGTGTACTCTTCTTGAATGATATAAGATGACTTCATGATCACCGCGTAGTCTTGTTGAAGCTTTCAAGAAGTCTATAAGATGACTTCATCAGTATCTTGTACACTTCTCGAAGCCTTCAAGAAGTCTTCACCATGACTTTATGGGTTCACAATGTCTTCATGGGCATCTTGAAAGCTATAAGATGATCTTCAATCCCTCAATATACTGCAAGCACATATTTATTTATATTTAACTTTAAAATTACAACAAGTCCATTTCTAAATTTATATTTAAAATTACGGAAGTCCATATTTATATTTACGTAGCAGTGGGTTACCCAATTTGGGCATTCAAGATCATATAGTAAAAAAACCAAGTAAGGTATAAATAAATAATCAAGTATATCCCAAAATTAAGTTTTTACACGTCCACTGATAAATAATTCAATTGCAATTCTTTGACAAAAGTTTGGAATTCACTTTTTAGCTACAAGAAGGATTCGAGAACATCTTATACCCGTCTTGTTGGCTGGAAGGCTTCAAGAATATCTTATACCCATCTTGTAGACTACAAAATGGCTTCAAAAACATCATGTACCCGTATAGTAAACTACAAGAGTATCACAATGACATTTTGTACCCGCCTTGTAGACTACAAGATGATTATAAGGATATCTTGTACTAGCCTTGTAGACTATAAGATAATTATAAAGATATCTTGTACCCGTCTTGTAGACCACAAGAAGGATTCAAGAACATCTTATAATCGTCTTGTTGGCTACAATAACATCTTGTATCCATCTTATAGCCTACAAGAAGGCTTCAAGAACATCTTGAAGTCATCTTGTTGCCGTCAAGACCACTTCAAGATCATGTTGAGTCAATCTTGATAAGCATAGTTCACTGATATCTCTAAATGTTTGGTCTTCTCTCCACTAAAGACCAAGAGGTACCCATTCTCTCCCAATTTCCATCATGAATTATAAAAATTTCAACTTCAGATATATTTGTATCATACGTCAATGAAGGAAATCAGTACTGTTTAAATTAAAAAAAATGTACATGAAGCCTTTTGGAAAGACCACATGAAGATTTGATCATGATATTGAAGCATACAAGAAGTTCTTGAAGCCATAATGTAGTGTACAAGAAGGCTTCAAGATGATATTGAAGTCTTCTGGAAGATTACACGATCATCTTGAATTCTTGAACCCTTCATGATGCATACAAGATATTATTCAAGATGATCTTGTATCCATCTTGAAGTCTACAAGATAAACTATCAGATGGGTTCAAGATTACATGAAGTATACACGGTCAACTACAAGATGGATTAAAGATTACCGTGAAGTATACATGATCAACTACAAGATGACTTCACGATTATCGTGAAGTATACACAATGAGCTTCAAGATAATTGTGATGCCATCTTGTAGTCTACAAAGAGATCTTCATGACGGCCTTGTAGGCATTGTCTTCAACATACATCGTACTGGATGTTGTTATAAAATAACTCAACAACACAAAAAACCAAGAAAAACATCTTTTAGAACTCATCTTGTAGGTTGAGTGTTGAATAAGAATAAGTTGAAATTTAATTTGATGTTATGTAAGAAATGTATAAGGGGGAAAGAATGGATAAAAAATTAGTGGATGGTGGGCTATGGGTGTAGTTCAACCAAAATTAGTGGAAAGGTGTATTTAGTCATTTGGGTTTTCTAGGAGTTTAGTTCAGGCAAAAACCATTTGGAGAAATGACATTTTGCAAAAATGTTTTAGAAAAATAATAATTTTTTAAAATTATACATCAATGCCCTCACCATATTCTAAGCATATCAACTACCCCTATAATTTTTTACTATTCAAGGCTTCTAATCAAATCAAACTTAAAATTTAATGTTTCTTATATTTTCAATATATACTTCTACATTTTTTTCTTTGATCATTCATCTCTTGGGTTCTCACACATTCTTTGAAGAGTTAAAATTGTTATAACATATTACTTAAATCATTCAAGTTATCATATCGATTAGTCGAACAATTTAAATAGCATATTTTACTAGTTCTAGTAACTATTGACTTTTTTAATAGTGAAACTCAATTCAAATGTGATAACTTCAAGGATACAAGTAGTTATAACATAGTACTTAAACCCACATGTAATTATTGAAATTCTCACCTAGTTCTAATACGAGTACTCGAATTGTTCAAGTAATATATTATAACTATTTAAATCCTTCAAATAACTGTTGACATTTTTTATTCGCAGAGCTCAAGTTAGATATAATAAATTGAACAGTTCAAATAGTTATAACACTAATATATTGAACTTCAAATTTAAGTTTTCAAAAAATGAATGCATATTGGGAGATGTGAGAAAAATGTGATATTTTCATCGACCAAAGTTTCAGCACTACACTTAACAAATTTATAGAAATATTTGTTTAGCTTTCTATTAATTCTTAGAATTTTCGTTGTCTAGAGAACCTGTATTAGGATTTAGCAAACCAATTCAATTTAAGATTGTTAGATAGTGGGTGGGATATATTATAGATATAACTCATAACAAAAAAAGTTTGGGTTACTATCATAATTGGAATTTGTATTGTACATCAAAAAAGGTTTGTAAATGAATATACATATTTAATCGATAATTTGGAGCATACAAGTAGTTATAACATACGATTTAAACCCATAAATAATTATTGACATTTTCAATCATGTCCAATATAATCACTTAAATGGTTGAAGTAGTATTATAAGTAGCTAAACCTTTTAAGTAATTCTTGGCATTTTTAGTGCAAAACTGAAGTGATAACTTGAAGAGTTCAAATAGTTATATCATTAGTAAATTAAACTTTAAAATTAAGTTTTAAAAGAATGAATGGTGAAAGTTGTGAGAAAAAGATATTGACGGAGATGTTGATAAAATGAATAAAATTAGTAAGAAAGTTAGTAGGCTCAAAATATAAATTTCTGATTTAAAAAAAAAAAATTTCTAAAAGTCTTTATCAAAAAGTATATCTAAAGAAAAATTAGGCCCACTTTCTCTGGAAGAAATTTGAGTTTATTTTGAAACCTTAGTGTTTAGTCTCTTAAAGAAATTTGAGTTTATTTAGAAACCTTAGTGTTTGGACAATTTATACAAATCAAATACAATTTATACAAATCAAATACAATTTTCACAAATTAAATATAAAGAACGTCTTGAACTATCATAAAACCTCAAATATAGCATTTTTCAAATTTATTAACTTAATTAGTCCATAAGTTGGTTTAACAGCTAACCATTAAGTGTGATTTTACATTTGTACCCCTGTTGTTAGCTTTTGTAATTGTCAGTTTTAAAAGGTTTGATTGCATTTTTTCTAAGACTTTTTTCTTTTTATAGTTTAGTAGTCAAGCACCACGTGCGATACGCATGCGTCGATTCATTATGTTTTAACTCATTCACAAATTTAATCTACATGAAAGTATATAATAATATACACAATCCATAAAAAATAATCCATGTTAAATGGAGTAAAGCAAGTCATCTATACTAAATATATAAGTGTAGAAGTAGGAGAAATATTTTTGGACAATATTACATTAATATTGTCCGTTAAATGCAAGATTCAAAACATTGATAGTAGGTTGAGTGTTCATTCAGGAGAAATAGTGAAAGGCACTTCACTCTTTAAACCTCGTCCTCGATCTACCATGATGATGGCTAGCGACGGGGAGGAGACGAAGATTGAGAAGGAAGTGAAAAAATGAATAATGAGAGAAGGATGAAAAGGAAGAAGATATGGTAGAAAAAGGAAGAAGAAGAGGAGATGGTAGAGAAGGAAGAAGAATAATAGAAGGAACATAAGGAAGAAGAGAAGGTCGAAGAAAAGGAAGAAGAGAAGGAAGATAATAAGGAGGAGGAAGATAATAAGGAGGAGGAAGGTGAAAAGAAGGAAGATGAAAAAACAGAAGGGAAAAAAGAAATAGAAGAGAAAATAGAAAAAGAAGAAAAAATAGAAGAAGATAAAAGAAGAAAAAGAAATACACAAAGAATAAGAAGCTGAAAATAAAGAAGGGAAGGAGGTGAAGAAAATAAGAATTAAGAGGAAGAAAAAAAGAAATAAAAAATAAGAAGAAGCTGAAAATAAAGTAGAATAAGAAGAAGAAGAAGAGGAGGAAGAAGAAGAAGGAGGAGGAAGAAGAAGAAGAAAATGTGCATCGAATAATATCTACATTGATGGATTCGGTTCGCTCAACGGAGCAGTCCAACGATGGAGAAGAAGAAGAGCTCGTCTGCCTTGGTGAACTTGGTAAGACGATGATAAAAAGATCTTGGGTCCTAGAGTCACCTAATTGGGAACCGAAAAGGTTGAAAAGAAGAAGCAGCAAAGGGAAAAAATTGATGAGAATATCGTTGCCAAAACGGACTTCAAACATTTTCAAGCATATGGTTTTTAGAGGATGAAGCCCGTTTTAAAGCCTGGTTCACCTCTCCAAGGGAAAATTAAGTTCTATAATTTTCTCATGCACTTCTTCTTCTCACGATTGCTACACTAACCTCGTGTAGTATTCATGTAGTATACATGATGATTACACTGACCTCGTATAGCCATCGAGTAGTATACACAATAGTTACACTGACCTCGTGTAGCCATCGAGTAGTATACACAATAGTTACACGATGGTTACACTAACCTCGTGTAATTATCGTGTAGTGTACATGATAACTATACTGACCTCGTGTAATATTCATGATGGTTACACTAATATCGTGTATATTACACGATGGTTACACTAATCTCGTGTAGTCATCGTATAGTATACACGATGGCTACACTAACATCGTGTAACCACCGCATAGTAAACCAATTGTGTACATAATTTTGATCTATACTTACGTTGTATAGAAACGAGAAAGTATACGTTGGATTTTGCAACGTTGACCTTATCTGGTTAAAAAAAACTAGTATCTTCACCTTATCAATAGCTTAAGTCAGATGTAAGAAGTTATTTATAATCTTTTTAATGTGGTATTTAAAAAAAATTAAATATCTTAACTAATCTTTATTACATTGCAGCATATTGATACATACCTGGAGCTCATGAGGATGGATTTGCAAAAACACAACCCTTATATCAGAATCAATGTTAGCGATTTGATTCTACAAGTATGTAAGATTTATTTTTTAACTTAATGAACTGCACACCGTAGTCTACACGAGTCCTTCATGGGCCTCGTGTAGACTTCATGGAGTCTCTATGACCATTTTTTATTGACGTTGAGGATTTAAATTTTTTCCCGTAACATCACAGGGGAACCTGTCTGGCCAAATGGTAGAGTTTGAGCAAGATCCCGCGGGCTGGGATATTGACATTGATGATCACCTCTGGTACCTGATCCTCGAAATTTGGAAGGAGCTGGGAACAGTCGGATAAAGTTATATTTTCAATGAATGCGAACCGTAGTTATTGGATTGTGGTTGAACGTGATTTGAATGTCTAGTGTATTCTTATTTATAACTCCATGAACATGCCATATCCACTCCTTGTACATTGAAATAATGAAACATTTCATGAAGATTGTCCATCGGCTAACTCAAATTATGAATATTTATAAGAGAAGACAAAGGAACCTGGCTGGTCGAATAGCAGAGTTTGAGCAAGATCTCGCGGGCTGGGATATTAACGTTGATGATCAACTCTGGTACCTGGTCCTCAGCTTGCAGAAGACTTTCGGAAGGAGCTGGGAACAGTAGGATAAGGTTATCTTTCCATGAATGTGAACCACAATTATTGGATTGTGGTTGAGCTTGATTTGAATGACCAGTGTATTCGTATTTATAACTCCATGAACACACTATATACATGCTATAATTCCATTGAAATAATGGGAATAGTAGGACAAGTATATTTCTATATTTAAGTGGCTTGGTCATCTCGATGACTTCACGGGCATTGTGCAGGCTTCATGTAGCCTGCACGATGACTTCAAGGGTATCGTGCAGGCTTCATGTAGCCTACACGATGACTTCACGGGTATCATGTAGTCTTCATATAGCCTACACGATGACTTCACGGGCATCGTGTAGACTACACGAGGACTTTCACGGGAATAATGTAGGATTCATGTAGACTAATTAAACTTTATGACATTATTCAATAACAAACACAAGTATATTTCTATATTAATATTTAATTTAAGTATACAAATGTCATTTTTTATATTTAAATGACTTGATCATCCCGTTGAGATAGAGGAATTGGATTTCTGCACGTTTATCGGTTGTGGCCAATTCGCCACAACGTTTGCACTTCTTTCTCACTATTTCCTCACCTCTAGATGGAATTCTCTCTGTCCTAGGTCTGCCACTTTGCCGCCTTGTTATAGGAGGCCATAGCACTTTTTCATGAACCTCTTGGCTGACGACCCAATCTGCTTGATCTCTTAGAGGATGAATTATTTTCGCATACACATCAACTAGAGCCTGATTTTTATAGAACCTCAAACACATACTTTATACGAAACATCGCACTGTCGACATGAAGCCAATGCATGCATGCATGGAATTTGATCAAGATCAAATTCTCTACACGTACAAGTCTTAAGATTTAAGTTTACCATGACTTCCCTACCCCTCACCCGCATGAAACTTGTGGATGTCGGAAGGAAACAATGATAGCGTGTGTGATGCAAGATGCTTCTCATTAAGCTCAATATCAACCCAATATGTAATTTGTGAGGTGATTTGACGGGAAGCCATCTATCGTTCATAGAAACCACCGTTGTAACATGTCACAAATATATTCTATAAGGCATGTAATGGGAAGCTTTCTAGCATCCTTCAAAATCCCATTCAAACATTCTGCGATGTTTGTAGTCATTATATTGTATCACCTTCCATAAAAATGGGAACGTTCCCACCTCTCAACTCCCCTCACCAACACATATTGTGAGATGTTTGGAAATGCATATGTAAAATGAGTCATCAGCCGATCAAATTTTGATTGACGGTATACCTTTGCTGCTTTAAGAAACAATGTGACTGCATCTTCCTTTTTATAAATTGATTTGATATTTTGGCCCATATGAAAGATGCAAGCTTCAAGAAGCGCATTGGGAAAGATAACATGTACGGCATTTAGTATACTTGTATGTCTGTCAGATATAAGCCCCAAGTCTTCTGGATCACCGATTACATCGTGAAATTTACGGAAGAACCATTCCCATGAATCATTATTTTCTGAATCTGTAATTCCAAATGTAATGTAATGTACTTGGTTGTTCCCATCTTTTGTTGTTGCAACAAATAATACCCCTTTGTAAAATGACAAGTCGTATACAACTGAAAAATCTAAGAACAGAGGGTCCAAGAGCCATGAAAAAATATTTAAAATGATCTTACTCATCGATCTCTATGTGTGTTGCTGTCCCTGAAAAATATTTAATATTGCTGTATTAAAATCGATAGAGTACATAGTGTACACGGGGCCCGTGTAACCATGGTGTAGACTACACGATGACTATACGAGGTCCGTGTAACCATCGTGTAAACTACACGATGACTACATGATGTCCGCGTAACCATCGTGTAGACTACACGAGTTCGGTGCAACCATCGTGAAGACTGCACGAGGTTCGTGTAACACTCGTGTAAATATTATGATGACAAAATAAAAAATAACTACCTGGATTTTTTTATTTTAACATGTGACAATGTGTTGGGAGCATCCTATAGTTGTCTTCAAGAGACCCTCGAACTAATTTCAATGCATATTCCCTAGCCCTCCATGCCTTATGGTAATTTATGTTGACACTGAAATCGAGCCGAACATATTCAATTATATCTTTTGGCCTATATATACGTCCGACACCTGTGTATTTGGACTATATAGAATGATTAATCAATGAATATATAGCCTGATGGTGTTCATGTCTCAATACTTCAAATGTGTTGCATGTGTATTGATGAATTTTGTAACTTTGAAGTATGGACAATTTCTCAAGTTCATGGCCCTTAACCTCCATCGACATGTTTTCTCAACACATACAAGTACCGATATTAACTGTTTTGTTTTAAAGATTTGAAACTCAAAATTTCTCCGGATGGCCATCATACGAGCAACCTTAAGCAGCTCAGTTTTATCACTATACAAATCATCCATATTTATTGTGTCTTATACAACCTGATTCAATTAAGCTCGTCGCTCACTGGACCTAGGAAGTTGTTCATTCAAATCAGGTTGTGATAGCAATGGACAAGTGGTCTCAAGTTCAAGACCAGTATTCAAGTATGGAGTTGTTGTATGGTCATCTCCACTGATGGCTTCATCATGGTCATCTCCACGGATTGCATCATCATACGTCCCCTAATCAAAATCATCATCATCATCTCCATCAACATCAACATCCTCATCCTCGAAAACATTATAATCTTCATGACCAAAAGCATCATCATCATGATAGTTCCTTTCAAGATGATCAACACTCTCAAAGCGAGAAATGCTTTCATGTAGAGGTTGTCATGACATTTGTGTTTCAGGAACCCAACTTTGATAAAACTCTGTAGTTTCAGGAACCTGAGATTGTTGTGACATTGTGGTTTGAGGAACCAAGCTTTGGAATAATTTTTTTTTGACTTAGTACTTACAAATAGTGGGTTTCTAAGTGATTCTGATCTATTCTCCTTAACAAAGAACTGTAAATCTCTATCTATTAAAATTTCAGCAGGAGGGCAGAGAACTTGGCTTCTATAAAAAAATTTGATGGACATATCATACTTTGAGGGGTCTCTTTGCAGTTCTTCTTCTTCATGCAATATATCCAATAACTCGTGGTAAGTGCAGTTAGTATATATCTCCAATAAATTGGTCTTCTCTTTACTAAAAGACCATGTTGTACCATTTTTCACTCAATCTCCATCATGAATTACAAAACTTCGAACCTCATACATATTTGTATATACATCAATGAAGTCAGTACAAGAAGAATACATAATGAAATGGAATATTGTACGATGATCGTGTAGCCATCGTGAAGTGTACACGAGGCTTTTACGGGCACCATGTAGTGTACACGAGGTCTTCACAAGTATCATGTAACACACACTACACGATGATCGCGCAGACCTCGTGTACTGTAATAAGTCCTACTCGATGACTACACGATGATTGTGAAGTATAATCGTGTAGTGTACACGAGTGTACTACACAATGATCGTGTAGTTCCATCGTGTAGGGTACATGAGGACTACATGAGGATCGTGTAATGTACACGAGGAGAACACGGTCACCATGTGGTCATCCTGTACATTACACGATGATCGTGTAGTTCTCGTGTAGTGTAATAGATACTACACGATGCTCGTGAACTGCTAAAGAATTCTGATGCACTACACGATCTACGTGTAGTCTCTACGATGACTACACGGGGCTCGTGTAGACCTCATTTAATACTACACCATCATCTTGTAGTGATCATGTACAATAAATGAACTTCAAACAACATTTCAGAAAGAAGAAAATAAATAAATATTCTTAGAAAACTCATGAAAATGAAAAACCCATGAAAGAATGAAGAATACAAGTAAATATTTTCAGAAAGAGGAAAAAAAGTATTCATGTTCTAGAGATAAGAACTAACAATTATTTCCTATTGTAGGAAGAAGGAAGAAGAAGAAGAAGAAGAAGAAGAAGAAGAAGAAGAAGAAGAAGAAGAAGAAGAAGAAGAAGAAGAACACGAAGAAGAACACGAAGAAGAAGAAGAAGAAGAAGTAGAACAAATGAAAAATGAAGAAGGATAAAGATTTTGAGTGTTAAGTGAATAGATCATGAGCTTTAGTTGGACAACTTATAAGAATGACAATGGAGAAAAAGTGATAAAGTGAAGAAAAATGGGTCAAATGCCAAAATAAGCAAAAATTAGTATAAATATATAATTTTATAAAATGATTAGTGTATGAATTTATTTTAACCAAAAAAACTCATTTGGGCTTATGAGCAAAACACACGTTTTGTCTTTTTATTTTTTGTTGAAAACGCGCGTTCTATGTATTGGAGGGCAAATTTATAAAGAGGAGTCTTTTTATGGATCATGAATGTATTGAAGGGCAAATCTATAAAGAGGAGTCTTTTTATGGATTATGAAAGTCGAAAGATTTATAAATAAGATGTTAAAGAGGGTCTTCTTAAAAAATGTCAAAGTTGAAGGGCTGAGCGTGGAATTTAATAAAAATGACTAATAGAATCGCAGAGAGCGAAGGCCATCACTGTCACCTCACCTCTAACCCTCCGTATGTCTAAAGCATGAAGCAGACTCTTAATTAGGACTTGACATTTTTAGGGCAGACAATCAAGATAAGTATTCTTCCTTTCAATCCCTCAACATCTCTCGTGTTGAAGCTCTCGATATTCTCAGAGAGAAGTAAAGGCCATGGCGCATGGTGGCTATGGCAAGCGCAGAGTGAAGCCCGCGGCTCGCCGATCTAAAAGCTTGGCAGTGGAGAAGAAGCCAAAATCCGTATCTCTTAAGAATCAGATTCGTTCCATTGAGCGCATGCTCCGCAAGGTAACTTCCTTTCGTTTGGTGAGCATAAAAGACTTATTTCAGTTAGTCTCCATGCTTCAGTGGGTCCTTTTCGGTGGTCTAGCTTTGTCTAGTTGCTTGGTTTTTCCGTTTTGTTGCCGAACAGACAGGTGGAAGAAGAAAAATATCTTGTTATTATATTTGTTTTCTTAGACAGGGCTGTGGCCTGCAAACACTCTCGAGAGGTGCTGTTGAATGTAGAAGTATAACTTTTGAAGATATGGCCCTCTTAGCTAGAACTGAAGTCACGGAACTAACCAGGAAAAATATATTTTGGTCATAATTGTATGGTGATTCTGTCGGGCGATACTTTATAATTCAAAAGGGAGGCTGCGATTGATTTGTATTTTCGGTGCAAGTGCGAGAAAAAGATGAAGTTAACGGTTGCGTGTTTTTTCGGGGGCTGGCAGCTGGCTACTCCAAGCCTAGCTTGCACTCGCTCTTGTGATCTTATGCTGTTGAAAATTTCATTTCATTATCAATCTTTTTAGTAGATTTTCGATATTTTCTTTTAGTAGTTATTGGTTTCTCAGGAATAAGAACAATGGCCTTCCTTTTCTCTGTTTTGATATATTATTGTTTGGAAAGGAAGGGGGAGGGGGATTGACTATTCAATGGTCGCTTTATGCTTACTAGCCGGTTATGGTTTTGTAGAATTTACCTTCTGAAGTGAGGGAAGTTCAGGCAAAGAAGTTGGAAGGACTCAAGAAGCAGCAGGAAATTCATTCTCGTCTTGCTGTTGAGCGCAAAATATTCATGCGCGACAGGAAGATAAAGTTTTTTGGTAATACTTTTTGAACGATGTTAAGTTCTTGTATGGTGGGCAGTTAGATTAATTGGCTCAAGGTTTGTCAACTTGTTCCCTTGCCCAGAGAGGAGAAAGATTGAAAGGAGAATTAGACGTCTGGAAAAGCTGCAACGTGCCTCATCGAATCAGTTGCAAGATTCGGAGATTGCTGAACAACTTTCCAAATTGAAAGAGGACCTTGAATATGTCAGAGTAAGATAAGCTAGCTGCCCTGAATAGATAACTGTGGTGGTATCTGTGATTAGAACTCATAACTGAAACTAGATTATGTGTACTTCTATGATACTTTAGAAGGTGTGATCGTTTCTATTTACCTAACTAATTACAGTCCAGTTAGAGTGCTCTGATTCTTCATTGGCTGCGATAGTATATTGACTAATTCTAATTTCTAATTAATTTTATTGATGGCATGATACTTTCTATTGGTTAATTAAGGGAAATAGAAGTAAATCATATTATTTTTCAATGATATTATTGTAATTTCTGCTATCCTTTCCTAATTGGCGAGGTAAATCTTTTAATTTCTGATTGCAGTTTTTCCCCAAGACGGAGAAATATGTATCTTTATTTACTGGAGGTGAGGAGTTGGACATAGTTGATCAGAGAAATAGATTGCGCAAGCTGATTAAAGCAAATTTAATTGCTGCTGCAGCTAGTGGAAAGGATTTAGAAGGTTCTTTTCTGCTACTTCTCCTTTTTGGCCCTTTTTTCCTTCTGAAAACTTCTTTACTTCCCCAGTAAGTTAATTAAAAATAAGAGATCGAAATAGTTCAATACCCATTTCTTCAAATTTGCTTTGTCTAGTATATTTAAATTGGGGATCTTGTTGGTTTTCTGCATAAAATGCTTGTTTTCTCCTTCCCTCTTCTTGTTTTTGAGTGATTGTATTGAAGGGGATATAAACCATATGGAAGCCCGGAAGAGAGCAACTACTGGTTCGTCTCGCAGAAAAATGTCTTAAGATTCTTTGGCTTGATGTTGAAACAATAATTCTATGGGGAATGTAAATTATACTTGAGTTCCAAAAAAATATTTCATACAACCTTGTGGTAGTTTTGTCATAATGAAGATTAATATATTCTTCTAAACTAATATGGTTTTCTTTTGCTTGTAATTGTCTCAACAGAAACGGGTAGTGAGGATGATGGTTTACTGGACCTGAGTGAAGATGATTTCTTCCTAAGTGGAAGCTCAAGTGATGAAGCTGATGCAGATGACGAATGGACGGATAAGAGTACGAGGTATTGAAATTTTTAGCACTTCTATCCATAAAAAAGTAACTATTTTAAGCCAATCTTTTTTTTAGAACTCTGATTCCTGGCAAAACTGAAGTTAATATCTGTAGTGTGAGTTTGTATCTCTATCTATTTAATTTGCTACTAAATTCCATAGTTCAAAGGGAATCAAACAACTAAGATCAAAAGAAAATATATCTGTTTGTTTGGACTTCTACATCCCTTTTGAACTTGTATTTGCATTGCTGTTCATGCCTATCAATGTCTTTTTTATAGCGAGAAAAGCGTGGCTTAGATCTTACTTCTATTTTTTTTGGCAGGGAACAGGCTTCAAGTACTTCTGGTAAAGCAGCATCTGGGATGTCCAGTGATGAAAGGAACCAGGTCTTTTTCTCTTATTGTTATGTTTGAAGTCTCGTTATAAGATATATCAAATATTAGATATAGGCAATTTTCTCCTCCATATCATAACCAGTCTATTTATGTAGAGGCAGATTTCTGCCAGAGTCTTAATGCCTCCTCCTCGTCCAACCAATTCCCGTTCAAATTCAGTCCGAGCTCAAGTAAAAGTGGCATCTTCATCAAAAGTAGGATCTTCATTGAACAAAAGTTCGACAATTCAAAGGGCTGAAATATCTTCATCTAGCAATACATCAAATAGCAGAAGTGGGTCATCCTTCAAGGCAAGGGGATCCTCAAAATCACATACTACACAGAGCAGTAACTTGAGCTCCAACTCTGATGCACGCAAACCACGGAGAAAGAGGAGGCCAAAAAAGAAAAAACAGCAGGTGTGTTCACTTGGACTATAATATGTACTCTTTTGTTCTAATTCATCTCTTCTTCCTTGTTCTTCTATTTGGCTGATTCAAAGATAAAATGTACTGGCTTATCCTAGCATCTGTTGTTAACTTTTTATCAACAGCTAGTAAGATCTAAAATTCCATGTCACTAGTAATACATGCACTTTTAAAAAAAAGGAGGAATTTGTGCTTTCTACTTCGATCTTGAAGAGAGGGAAGGGAGACTGGAAATTCTGCCATTTGTACTTCTGAGTCTCGCCCAATGTTTCTTTTGCCTATTTTTCCCAGCTTTTAATACTCCGAGCAGATAATTCCTCACATGATGTAGTAGAAGCTGAACATGTGCTCTCTAACTTCGTGCACCTTAAGTACTGTTCATAATTAGTTCTAGTATTTCAGTAATTGTATCACGTTGGTACAAGTTAAATGCTAAAGTTTCTTTGTTTATGATTTATTCAGATCGGGGGCTGTATGTATAGACTAATTATATAGCCTTTTTGGTGTTCAGTGTGGTTTGCTTATTCTCCAAACTGTTCTTGTACATTCTTTTTATCAATAAAATTTGTTTTTTTCAAAAAATATATATATAAAGTTAAATGCTAAAGTTGCAGTTATTCTGGTTTACGGTATTGTTATAACATTGTGCTTAGCTATTAAAACCTATAGATAGAGAGAACTTTTTTTTATCAAACCGTTTTGTGGTCTTTTTTGTGGCCCTCCTGGGTCATGCCACTTGTCTCTTGTAAGGCTTTTTTTAATATATTTTCTCCCTCATCTAAAGTGAATAATTTATGTTACTTCTATAGAGCTAGAAAAATGGTTTCACTAGTAATACTGAATTTCTTGTTGAAATGTAAAGATGAGGGAGAGTAAAATTATGATAATCAAGGCCATGGAGTGTTCTTTTAGAGGTCACGGTTCTTGCTAATTCTTGCTAGATATTGATTGTAGATATGTCTGGTGTTCTAAGTACTCATAAGGTCTCTGCTGTTACATGACATCTTTCTACTCTCTCTCTCTTCACTGATTAGAGGATTCTCTGGACAGTTCGATGTTTCTGATGTTATGATTGTGTTAGATACTTGTTGAAACAGCCTATTTAATCAAAGTTTCTTGCTTGATTTGCAGGCATGATCACATTGGATTGACTCTATGTAACTTCGTGGTAACCAACTGAATTGGTTTCAGAATGTCGGTGCTAATTCATCACAGCAAAATTTTAACCATCAATTCTTTTATTTTCTGGGTCTTTTTCATGGGTAAAGGATATATCATAAATCTTTCGGATGCTTGCCTATTTATAAGTTTGACTGTGAAGTTTAGGTGCACTCAAGAAATCATTATCGTTCTTACTCTATGAAGCCACCATATCTGTTTATCATTGGCTTATAGTTGATTATGAAAATATATAGAATGAAGTTCATCTTTTATTGTTTCATTGTTCTTTCGATATGAACTAAAGAAGACACTGAAAGATATGATCATGAGGGTGGGAGGGGGAGGGAGGGTTCTTGTTCTAAACCTCCCAGCTATATCGGTGGAATTCAGAAGTTAACGGCTTTTACTTTACATGGACTAAGACATAAGCTTGTGTGGCGTGAAAGTTTACATGATATTGTGTCTGGTTGAGACCTCATTTCATTTGCTTAACTGATAATCGCATTGCGTTTGGGTGGTGAATTTAGTGATTAGAAACATGAAGTAAACTCGAATTTCCTGAGTTCAACCTGTCGCTGTAATTGGTTTATGGAGTTTTTTAGACTGTCTTATGGACAGTGAGTGGACTGTATTAAAGTTCTGAACTATCTGACGAACACTAGAATGTCAGTTCTCTTCGATCTTATGAACACTAAAATGTCATTTCTCTTCTTCTTATGAAGACTAAAATGTAATCTCTTTAAAAAGAAGGGTAAATTTCACTGATATCTTGGTGTTTCATTAAATGATATACTTTTTTAAGTTAAAAAATATCACTCACACCTCCTATGATTTTAAGTATAGAATACATTCTTTTAGTAGATTAAAATCTGTCATCGGGAGTCTAAATTATCTAAATATCTTAAATTATCTAAATATCTTAATCTGGTAATCAAACATTCATAATCCCCTCAGTTAAATTACCTAAATATCCTAATCTGGTCGCCAAACACTCATAATCCCCTAAGGTTAAATCACCTAGATATCCTAATTTGGTCATCAAACACCCATAATCCCTTTTGTAATCTATCCCTTCGAAAACTCGAGACACATCCTCTTCAACAAGTCTGATTTGTATACATCCTTAAACTCTCTAGATAGAAAACTCTCTAAAGAAATTGTTATAGTGCAAACACAGACTCGTCAAGCATTTGAGCTCCCAGCCACCACTCTAATTATTGTACTACTTTATCTTTACATTATTATTAAAATTTTAAATTATTACTAAACTTAATATCAAGGCATACCCTCTTCCACACATTACCGGTGGATGTTACAGTCGCTATCACTTTGGTCGCAGGATGGAAATGGTTAAGTGAAACTCTCGACCTTTTGTTTGGTAAACAGGATCTTTACCCAAGTGCCGTAATCTTGCCTAACTGTTAAGTCGAAAATTCCTTTATATGGTATAGCAAGCTGTTTAGCTACTTGTATTGATTTACCGCAGCGTAATTAGATACAATGCTGCTTGGCAAGATGGGAATAGAGTCGAGGAAGCAAGGAAGAATAGATTCTTCTCTATTGGCTCACCCTTGTATCACGCCTTAGTAATTAGATTTTTAATTCATGAATAAATCAACATTGTTTTTTATTTCTAGATAATTAATTAATCTTTTTAAATTATATTTTATAATCGAAATTATGATTAGCTTTCACAATATAATACATAACATATAAGATGTATTGTGAATGAAAAAAGATTTTTTGAAAAAATTTGATGAAATTGTAAAGTAATTTATAATTAAATTTGAATAAAATGCATTGATTTATATATTAGACAATTTCGAATTGACCATTTTTAAGAAAAATAAATAAACAATGATNATATACCGTAAAAAATACATGGATTACATAAAATATCAATGCACATACATAGGAGACTCTCTCTTCGCAGGAGAGCCTGTTATTCTTAAAAATCGTATGTAGACTATTTTTTATATATTTATATTTGATTTTTTTTCAAAAATTGACTATTTATTAATTATACTATTCCAATTTTGGGTCATCAGACTTAGACTTAGGAGTGTGGATCAAACGGGTTTTGGGTGTGCACGGGACAAGATCGCCGAGCAGAAAGAAAACCCGAGCGGAACGGGACGGTTTGTCCCGCGGTCCGGGACGGGACAACCAATTTTAAGAAACCCAAAAAATTTCTTTTACTTGATTCCGAAAATTTCAGAAACCTTAACTCTAAATAAAAAATTATAGAGACTAAAATTTTCAGAAATCCTAAATCAACAAATTAACCCTATATCAAACATCTCATCTTTAAGAAATTTAGAAAATATCAGTAGCTTTCACAATTTAAGAGACCCTAAATCAAAATCCAGTTTAGAAACTTCAATAAAAGATTCAAGCAAATGAGTCCCTAATGAAAGGGAAAAAATACAGAGGAGAAGAAGGAGAATCTTAGGAGATGGAGGAGCATCAAGCCTCACGGACTTGGAGGAGCTTCATGCATCACGGAGATGGAGGAGCTTCACCTGGACGAAGAGAGAGAGAACTGTCGAGGAAGAAGGGACTGTCGAGAGAGAGAGAGAGAGAATTGTCTAGAAATGGCATGGGCTAATGAAATTTAGTAATAGGATAATGGCTTGTGTTACTTGTTATCGAGCTTAAATTAGGGGCTAAGGGTTGAAATAAAATGTGCTGAAATTAATTGCTCAATTAAATAAATCGGTCATTACATGAAAATAAAAGAAAAAATGATTAAAATTTATAATTTACATAAGTGACCGAATTTTATAATGATCTATTTTTAAAATTTAAAAAATATTATAAATAGATAAAATTATTTTCACTAATAATGGACGAAAATCACCTTATTCGCTTAATAAGTCAAGCGCATAATGTTATGTAATTTATACATATATACTCTATGGTATATAATAATATATTCTGTTATGCATATTTATCGTAGTATATTTCAATATATTATCAGCATATCATTGTATATATGGAGTATGTTTTTGCATACAGTATACCGTAGTATATCTATAATATTTTTTATATACTATTAGTATAACGTAAGACATATGTAGTATATTTTTATATATCATCCGGTACCATACTCATTCCCGCACTCAAACCCGGCCCCCCTAATACTTCTTCTTGATCACTCTCGCTCGAAAACCAGAAATAGAGGGAGGAAGAGTATTGTTACATAAAAAATGGAAGGAAGATTTAGCAATTAAAAAACCCCTAAAATCTATAATGAGATATGAAATGTAAACCCATACTCTTGAATAATTTTACAACAATGTCGTAAAAGAGAAACTCAAATCGAACAAATTTGGTTGCGAAGCGAACCAAAATCAACCAAAAATATCCTGCTACTTATGTTACAAACAAATCGAAGAAGAAGATGCAAATCAGAAAAGATAAGAATGTTCAAAACTTGTAAAGGGAGTAATCTACAAAAAATACAGCAAATGAAGGAAGTCGCGAAGAAGAGAAAGCGAAACCTAAAATGAAAAAAAGTGACATTGAGAGTATAATAGTAAAACAACAAAAGCATCTTAACTACCTAATAGAATATTCTATTATTTGGGCCATACTTGCAAAATGAAAAAAAGGCCCTTTCATAACAGTAAGTATTAAAGTGGCTAAATCCCTAATTTTCCTAAAGTTTAATTATATATGGGCTGACAAAATTTTTAGCTTTGGGACGGGACAAGAATCTTCAATTTTTTGACTTCCGTCCCGTGTCCCGTTCGAGACGCAATATTTTTTTCTCGTCCCGTCTCGTCAAGTATAAAAAACTGTCATGTCCCACTCGGTTCGGGACGATTTCGAGGGACGGGATGATTTTTTCGGGGATGATGCACACCCCTAATCAGACTCTTTAATTTTAGAAAAATATTGACATTTTAGTCCCTTAATTTTCAAAAATATAAATTCTGTAATTCATATTTAAATGGTTTAGTAATGACAATGAAATTATTGTTGGAATAAGTAGCGTGTATTAATTATTTATTTATATTTAGTTATTTCTCAGATATTAGTATTATTGAATTTTTTATTAATAAATTGAAAGTTTTATTTTAAATTAAAGTGTGTATGTAAATTACTCAATTCCTAAAACTTTCATCATCGAATGAAGAGTGAAGACAAAAGCGTTTCTAAACGAACTCTTCTAAGAAAGTTTAGAATGATATTCATAATCTTATGATCGACTGGGTAATCGAATGTGATTACGACTGTTAGGTTGAACCAATGGATGTCAGTTATGGGGCATGGGAGTGGAGACTCAAATGTTTAATCTAAACATGTTGAATAGACCGGTAACAAATTAGTTTAGAGCCCAAAATCGTTTATCCAGCTCTAAATCTAATTGTTACAACTTAAGGGTATTTTCATAATTACTTTAATCCTGAGGTGAATACGTAGCTTGACTTAGTTAGTTACAATCTTTGATATGTCAAATGAGTGAGTTCAAATTGGCGGGCAATACCTCGGCCGTGGGGATTGTAATTCAATTAAGTTGGGGTTACGTGTTTCACATATATTGAAATTCGTGATTGAATTGTGAAAGCAACAATATCACATTATGCTTTATTGATGAATGTGTGAATAAATTAACCTAGTCAGGTATTCAATGAATTGAGTCATTAATTAAGACTTGTGAATTGTATGAGACAATTCACTATTATGTCTTTCTTATTCACAGTCAATAAATGATTTGAAGAAATAATAACAAGAGGGTTAAAATGGTAGTTTTATATTTTACTCTTTTTACTGATAATCACAATGTGTATTATGTTAAAATATTTTGTGGACTGTGAAAATAAAAAGGTTTATTTATACCAACATAAAAGTAGCGCGTATGAATCGAGAGTTGATTCAGTATCGAACCTATAATGGAGTCGTACCATGTCAGGATTAAATGGTTCAGAAATTTATGAAGATAAATTCATCGGGTATTTAAATCCTCAGCTTTGTTCATGTGGGTCCATCCGATCTCAGAAATAGCTCATGAGAACAAGAATAAAGAAACGAAGTAAATTGTATCAAAATGTGTTTTGGTACCAAGACATATTTTCTACACTCATATGTGATGGGTGATGTCACATTAATTAGGTAAGTGTGATTATTTGTATTGAAATTAATTAGTTTATTATTTTCTAATTCTTGAATAATTAGTAAATAAAAATAAATTAATTAATTAATTGATAACGATTAATTAAATCTATCCATTAGATTGATAAATATTGATACAACTCTAACACTATAGAGATTTACTGATTTTCAGCAATTTGAATATGAGGGTGAATTTTTAAAAATTTAAAAAATATGGGTATATTTATAAATATTGAAAATTAGATTTTATAATATCTATAGCAATTTGATTGTAGGAAAAGATAGAGATATAGATCTCATATCAGATATAGAAAAAAAAAATAGTTTTCTCCCCTTCCTAGTGATTGTCGTCGATTAAGAGAGCAATGGAGGAAAAATATTCGATTTTTTCCTTCAATCGTTCTGAAAGCCCACACCCAAATTTCTACACAAAATTCTCATGAGATATATTTCTGAAATTAACAGGTGGTTGTTGGTGGACGAGATTCACAAATCGCTCTTGGAGTTCAAGTGCGTGATTCAGATCCCGAAACTTGAAGAACATGAAGAACGCTTGAAGGAATTCAGTGGCCAGTTCAGAAATTCTCCGATACAAAGTATAGGTGAAAATTTGTTTCTAACATTATCTTTTCGTTTAATATCATATATGCATAATCGCGCGTTGTTTGGTTTTAAATTATTTAATTCGAGTAAATAAGTTAATTGATATTTTTTTTATATTTCGCCTATGAACCGTTCGTAGTTCAAACTTATTTTTAATTAATTTTTAAAACCAACCGATCCCAGCAATTTGTATCAAGTCATAGGTTATTGATTATGCATATAGATATTTGAAATGAATGTATCGTGAATTTTGTGGATATTGACATATGATTTTGTATGGTAGATTCAAAACTGTTTTGAATGTGTTATGTGATTGGATCCCTAACGATTGCTTCTAGGCATTTTTATTTCAATTTAAAATTGAAGTACGCCGAATTTGAGGCATAGGATTTTATTTAATTTATTTAGTTGCAAAAGTTGTAACTTTTATAAATTTGATGTAAGATCATCGTCGCCTCGAAACTATGTCGGAGTACTGTCCAAGCTGAATTAATGTTCACGCCGAATTAATCTTCACGGCGAAGTAATGTTTATGACAGAATTATTGTTCATGCCGGTATCACTGCTCGCGCTAGAATCACTATTCACACCGGAGTTACTGTTCTGGCAATCGACAATACTGTTCCGGCGTCATCATAGCGTTGCCCGCTGCCGTGCTCTGCATGGTGACTAGGGTTTGTGAAACTCTAGGCGATAACAATTATGGGTCGTTTGGTATAAGATTGTGAGTAAAAGATTTATGGAATAAGATTCTTAGAATATGATTGTGAGAATGTATATGAACAGAAAACTAAGATTACCATATTTGGTGATAGTTTAGAATGTTATGATATAATTGTGAGAATGTTGTAACTAAATTATTACTTTACAATTTTACCCTCAGATACAATCCCAATACATCATTCAGTCATGGTCATATACCCAAATGTGATCATGAACAAAAATGAAGAAGCCCATAGGCCACAAACACAAGAATGAAGAAACCTCACATTAAATTAATTGCGTAAAATCCACAAAAAAAAAAGAAAACATAGAAACCCCCACGAAGAGAAGAATACCCATTTTTTTCCATGACTGAAGCATGGAGATAAGAGCACTATCCATGGAAAAATCCATCAAAATTTTATAGGTCTGAACCATGGAGAGTTTGTGAGCATTTCACATCTGAATCAAAGAGCCGAAAACTTTTAAGTCTGAACCAGTAAGCCCTCGTTCCCTGCATGGTATTTCGGGATTTAGCTATTTATGGTCATCGAAGCTGAGCTTTGGTGGATTTGGGTATGAAAAAATTTGGGTTTCATAATTTACAACGAAAAAATGGGTTCAGATATCATATTTAGGACTCTAGTCATAGAGAGAAAAAGAGAGCTAGCTCACCATCTGTTGATGATGGAGGGAAGAAGAAGAACATGATAGAGCTATTTTTGTGTCGTGAGTGAGCGAGGGATAGTTTCAGAAATAAAAAAATAAACTACTTTCAAGATGTAAAATATAAGGATACCCTTGATCAAGAGGGGTATCCAAATACCTTTAAAGTGAGGTATCTTTACATTCTAGGCATTTCAAAACCCATCACATTTTCATACCAAACAAGTCAATCTTTTAACTTCCCCTACTTTCCAGGTATGTTGGCTTGATTAACCTCATACCAAACGCACGCTTATGGTTTAGGAAATCTTGTGATATTTCGCGATAACTCTTATCATATTTTTTTTATCTTTTAAAATTTTGAATATTAAATTTTAAATTTTAAACGAATAAAAGATAATTATCTATTTTATCTTTATATATTTTGAATTTTAAATTCAAAGATAATTATCTATTTTATATTTTTATCTTTTAAATTTTAAATTCAAAAGATAATTATCAACGTTATCTTTTTATTTTATTAAAAAAAGGAAAAATGGGATAATTAATGAGATTATTTAATTAGAAAAATAGTTTTCCTTAATTAAAGGGTTTTGATCAAAATTTAAATTTTGAAATTTTGATTTTTGAATTTGAATTTTAAATTTTAAGTTTTAAATTTGAATTTTACAATGGGAATGAACTTTTGTAAAGAGCTACAAAGTGGTGAGACAGCATGGAGAAGAATGAGAAAATTACAAACGCCATGAAGATTAATTTATAAATTAATTTGTAATTTATTTATTATTCATTTTGAGTTATAATTAGAAATGAGCCAATGATGAGGTTAATTTTAAATGTATGATTTAATTTTAATCGGGCATCATCATATAATATGCCATAGAGAACTAGAGATATGCTAATATCAAATTACCATGTAGCATGTACATGTCTCGTTGTAGATTAATTTATAATGGTTATAATTTAATAACAATGTGAAATTTATAATGGTTATGATTTTAAATTAGGATTTAAAATTAAATAAAGGATTTATAAATTTCATCATGTTTTTCAAATTAATAAAAGTTATGTTTTGAAAAACAACCAAAAATCTAAAAAAATTCAAAAATTAAGTGGGAGGGTCGTTCACGTTGAAACGTGCCCAAAGCCTCCAACGCGAACTTGATCGTGCCATAAGGAATGATTAAGAACTGTCCATAACAATCCTCTCTTCAATAGGAGAAACTTTGGAGTCGTGTCGCTTTGAGTTATCGAGTTGCTTGAGAAGCTAAGACTTTTAAAGGAAGTGGTGGGGTAGAGCCGTCCCATAGACGGACTGTTAGTCCATAGCAACTTTTAAGAGCTGATGCATTGGTTAAACACTTAGACTGAAGCACATTGGAATCCCCACTTAGGGGCTAGTCAATGGGGTCAAGGTGACCAAAACCCTTGGTGATTGGTTAAGCTAGATGTGGAGACATTTGAGCGTTAACCAAACGAGAAGAGTCTCGATGTGAGGAGATAGTTTGGACTTCATCCCTCGATGAGACAAGCTATCATTTCTATCGTAACATCATGGAGGAAATATTTTTAATGGATTTTTAAATATTTAAGTAGTTGCATTATGTATCATACTTTTCTAAACGATTGAGCATTTATTTACAACGTTTTATTTATTCTTTTCGATAATCATGTCAATATCTCCATTTCCAACTATCTTAAATGTGAACAATATTAACTGGTGATAATTACGATGATTGGAAACACAATCTTGATATCGTACTGACGATTGAAAAACACAAGTCTGTGCTCACCACCTCATGTTCCTTCGAGCCTTTTAGTGAATCGATTCAAGAGGAAAATGATGCTTATGCTTCTTGGCTACGTTCTGATGATATAGCTAGATATTACATCTTGGCTTCTGTTAACAATGTGTTGCAACAACAACATCATAATTTGGAAACTACCGTTGATATGATATTGAATATCACTTAAATGTTTGGAGATCATGGTCGTTAAGCCAAACAGGCCGTTGTGCGAAACCTTATGAACTCCAGGATAAAACCTAGAACTCTTATCAGAGAATACATGATGTTGATCATTAGTTATCTGAATGAGATGGACACCATGGGTGCTGAGGTTGATGGTGAGGCTCAGGTGGATATGATCTTAGAGACTCTGCCTGATACCTTCGAGAACTTCAAACTAAATTATTTGATGAATAAGTTGAGGTACTCGCTTTCAGAGATTATGAAGGAGTTGCAAGCCGCTGAGACTTTGTTTCTAAAGGGCAAGAGGAAACACGGGAGGAGGCCTGAATAAGGCTAAGAAGTAGAACTCAAAAGTTGCAAATGGTAAGGGCACTGCAAGGTGGACATGTTGTGAGACAAGTGTCATCACTGTGGAGCCGATAACCATTGGATATGCAACTTCCTGGATTATCTGTAGTAGATATTTGGTCTCAAGAGTAGCTCGTGAGGAGACGAATAGAAGAAACAACATCAACTGGACAAAAATGTGTTTTGAGCTAAGGTGTATTTCCTGAACCCATATATGATGGATGTTATCACTTAATTAGTGAAGAGCAATTAGTTTATGTTCAAATTAATAAATTTATTATTTTTAATTATTATATAATTAGTAAATAAGAGAAATTAATTAATTAATTGATGGAGATCAATTTAAATTTATCAATTTTAGGTTGATAAATTTGGACATAATATTGACGTTAATGAGAGATGCAATTTTCGACAATTATAAATTATAGGGGTGAATTTAAGAAATTACACATATATGGGGTAGATGTAAAAATTCCAAAATTATTATATAAAGCATGGCATTAGGGTTGCCTCTCTAAGTGTGTTGAGACAACCCTAATCACACAGAGCAGAAAAAGGTTTCTCTCTCCCCCTCCTATTGTTGCCGTCGAATTCAAAGAGGAAGAAAAGAAATTTTCTTTCCTTAGTTATTTTGAGAGCTAACACTCAGTTCTTAATGACGTCCTAGCGAGATATACTTCTGAATCCAACGAGTGGTTGTTAGTGCGAAGAATAATTCAAGTTCTTGCATTTGAAGATCAAAGAACACGAAGCATTTAATAAGGATTCCGCCAACTCAGAAAGTCTCCGATACAACGAAAATGTATAAATCGTTTCTACCTCTTTTGAATACATTTAACTTTTGTATGCATAATTGATGTATGGTTTTAATATTTAATATGATTAAATTGGTTAATGTAATTTTTTTTATATTTCTCCCACGAACCATTCGTGGTTCAATGATTTTTCTTCAAATTCTTAAAACCTGATCCACAAATTCAAATGGCAACTTACATTTTGAATGTAGTACCTTCTGAGTCTATAAGCAAGACACCTTTAGAGTTATGGAATGGCTCCAAACTCATCTTGCGTCATTTCCGTATATGGGGGTGTCGAGTTCATGTTCTTAAACCTAAGACTGGAAAGTTAGACTTAAGGTCAGAAGTGTGTATATTTGTTGTCTATGCTCCAGAGACTAGAGGTGGGTACTTTTATAGCCACAAGGATCAAATGGTGTTTGTATTGACAAATGCCACCTTCCTTGAACACGTCTATATAAAAAACTACAAACCTCAAAGCAAAGTAGTTCTCGAACAATTAGCGCCTGATGAGATCGAACCACCTTCATCCCCAACTGATAAACGAAAAACCACAAAATGACTATTCTGGTCCAGGAAACCCCGATGCAACATCGTAGTGGGAGGGTTGTAAGACAACCAATTCACTATGAACTAGAGGCACATGTCTTAGTGTTTGACACTGATAAAGATGATACATTAACCTTTAAAGATGCGATGGATGGTCCTGAAAAGGAGAAATGATAAGATGCTATGAACCAAGAAATAGAATCGATGTATTCAGATTATGTTTGAAAACTTATAGATCTACCTAAAGATAAGCCCATTGGATGTAGATGGATTTTTAAGAAGAAAAGAGGTGCAGATGAGAAAGCTGAGTCTTTCAAGGCACGGCTGGTAGCCAGGGGCTATACACAAAAGGTATGAGTCGATTATGAAGAGACATTCTCCCTTATTACCATGCTAAAATCCATTCACATCCTTTTGTCCATAGCCGCTAGTTTAAACTATGAAATATGAAAAATGGACATCAAGACAGCTTTTCTGAATGACTTTCTTGAAGAAAATATTTATATGATGCAACCAGAAGGGTTCGTGAAAAAAGGGGCAAGATAAGAAAGTATCCAAGTTGGTTAAATCTATTTATGGATTAAAGCAAGCATCTAGATCTTGGAATCTTACCTTTGATGAGATTATTAAATCATATGGTTTCGAGCAAAATGTTGACAAAGCTTGTGTTTATAAATGCATTAAAGATAAGATAATGGTTTTCTTAGTTCTTTATGTTAACGATATTTTACTTATTGGGAATGATGTAGATACTTTGTCAAAGGTAAAGAAGTTGTTAGCTGAGAAATTCCAAATGAAAGATTTGGGAGATGTGAGTTATGTTCTAGGCATCCAAATCCTAAGAGATAAAAAGAACAAGCTCTTGACACTTTCTCAGACATCTTATATTGATAAGGTGTTGGAAAGATTCTTTATGGAGAATTCCAAGAAATGTCCACTACCGACCAGACATGGAATTCTCCTATCCAAGGAGAAATTTCCTAAGACACCTCAGGGGGAAGAGGAAATGAAAAAGTTTTCTTATGCTTCAGCTGTTGGTAGTCTCATGTATGCCATGTTGTATACGAGACCAAACGTTTGTTATGCGGTGGGAATTATCAATCATTATCAATCAAGTCCTTGTTTAGAACATTGGATTGCAGTAAAACACATTTTCAAGTATCTTAGAAGAGCGAGAAACTATATGCTTGTTTATTTATATGGATGGAGATCTGAACCCTACTAGATATACTGACTCTGATTTTCAATCAGATAGAGACTGTCAAAAGTTGACATTTGGATCACTATTCACCATAGGTAGATGAGTTGTAGTCTGAAGAAGTATTAAACAATCCAGCATTACAGATTCCAATATGGAAGCCGAATACATAACGGCTTGTGAAGCTGCGAAAGAAACAGTATGGCTTAAAAAGTTCTATTCTGATCTAAAAGTAGTTTCAGATATGGACAAGCCACTGATCTTGTACTGTGACAACAGTGGAGTGGTAATGAATTCCAAAGAACTAAGGACTCACAAGAGGATCAAGTACATAGAGAGGAAATATCATATTGTAATTGAGATCGTGCATCGATGAGATATGAGTGTTATGAAGATAACATCAGATCAAAACCCAGCTGATCTTTTTACCAAGACACTTCCTGTGAAGTCATTTGAGGGTCATGTGCGAAACATAGAGTTCAGAGAGATGCCACATTTTCTTTAGGACAAGTAGGAGATTGTTGGTAATAATGCCCTCAAAACATGTGTATTGACATTTTAATATGAAATTTAATGAAATTACATTTTATCTGATTAAAATTAATATGTAATTTGCAGTAAATGTTATGTTTCAATCATTGATTGTGGATCAGAGATTGACATGAACTACTATAGTGCCTCATTGCACTACACTAGTAGGCGTGCAGTACTATAGTGCCACACGACACTACAATAGTGTTGCGGTACATAGTGCCGTGAGGCACTGTGTTAGTTCACAGCAACTGCAGTATCGTGTGGCACTGTAGTTGTGCCCAAATTGTAGTGGATCTCACTGTAATGGTAATTTGGTAATTAAATGTTATTTTGAGTATATTCCTAAAAATGTGAGTCTAGAAAATATATATTGATATTATTCTAATGGCCTTTGGGTTGGTTGGGTATTGAGAACACAGTTGCTATCAAGGTGAACTTTTTCTGCGAATAAAAGTTGATCAAAAACTCTAAAAGATAACCATCGTATTCTCTTAGTTGATTGTCTCACTGAATTAATCATTCTCAGTGAATCATTAGATCTCATGTGTTGAGTACATCTAGAGACATAAAAAGTGTATTTGAATTATTCTACGTGCCCACACACTACCTAGTATGTTTGAGGATTGACTTAGAAAATCTTATTGTGGATCTTGAAGTCCGTTGTTCGTGGGAACGGAAGATTGTTGGTTTGCGAGGACGCTTGATTAGACAACAAGAGTTATATTTTCTATATCCATATATGTCTTCAATTTAATATATAAATATATAATGGATCCGATTGAAAAAAGTTTTCAATAAAAGTTTTTTATTTTGGAAACCGTTGCGTGCGTTTATTTTCTTTTATCGAAAAAGATTCAGTTTTATAAATTATCTAAAAACCCCCACGCATTCACCACACGAACGCCGCGTTTCCAACAAGGGGAAGGGTATGGAAGTTGAGTGTTGAGAAAGAATAAGTTGATATTTGGTCTGATATTTTGTAAGAAGGGTATGAATGGGAGAGAAAGGAGAAAAAAATTAGTGGATAGTGGGTCAGAGGTATAGTTTAGCCAAAATTAGTCTAAGGGTTTATTTTAGCCATTAAGGGTGAAAATGGTCAGTTATTTATGATACATCAGTTCGGTTTGGTTTGGTATTTCTGTCAAACCGTAACTTCAGTTTGGTTTGAAAAATCATGTGATTTCAAACCGAACCGATACTAATATATAACCTACAAAATTAGGGTTTGACCACATTTGTATCCATTCTCAAACTTGCGCCTCCTACCTTCTCCTTCTCCTTTGCGATTCTTATTTCTTCTTCTTTCTCCTTCTTTACGATTCTTAGTTCTTCTCTTCTTCGTAGTTCTTCTTTGTTCTCCTTCCTCGTGATTCTTAGTTCTTCTACTCTTCTTTGTAGTTCTTCTTCGGTTTCCTTCTTGAATCTTAGAATCTCAGTTCTCTCTCCTTCTTCACGAATCTCAGTTCTAACTTATGCCTTCATTCTCCTTCTTCATTCATCTTCTGTGAATTTCAGAATCCGAGTTCTGCTCTGCGTATTCTAGTTCTTTCTCCTCCGCATCTCTAGAACACGACATAGCCTTTGCTTCGTTCTTCACTTTTTCTTTCTCTTTCGCATCTCTAACTTGGGGATAAAATTTTTTCTATCTGAAATTTGAGGTTAACATAAGTGTTAAATCATTTTACTCCTCTATCTTAGATCTGCTTTGTCTGATATATGTGTAGGGTTTGTGAATCTGCATATCTATTTTGGGTTTGTGAACATGTGCTCTATTGTCTCTGAAATTGGGGTGGGTTTTTTTGAACACGTGTAGTGTTTTATGTATATGTGAAACTAGGCGGAATCTGTAAAATTTGGGTGAATCTGTTCTGAGAAATTGTGAGATTCTAGTTGAGAAATTATGAATTTTATGAATATGTTTGAAAGTTTAATAGGGTTTGGTTATTTTGTGAATTATGTCCTAATAAGTTAGTTTGTAATTTTTTTCTCTATTATGCACAACTATGATTTTGTGAATCTGTTAATTTATGGATTTGTGTAGGTTGTCCTTTAGAGATTGAATAATGAATAACTTATCTTCACCTTGTCATTTTACTTTCCAATTTTATTTATGAGGAGGATGTGTTCTAAAGAATTATTACAATGCTGCCTTTGTTAGAGTAGTTTAAATATTAAGGAGAGTTTAAGTGCAAGAGAAAATGTCAATACACACTCCTAACATTGCATGAGAAAATGTCAATATATACTATCAACATTACTTGAGAAAATGTCAATATATACTTCCAACATTACATGAGAAAATGTCATTTTTTATTAGATACATTGAAAACGCCCATACAATTAACAATGACCAAAATACAATAACATAAGTTTGGTTCTTCTCCAACCTTGTAATCTTCTTCTTGTTCATTTACATTTTTATATTTAACTGTTTTGTATCTTCTTCAAGGGTTGTGATCATGTTGCCACTATAACTACCGGATGGAGGATCAAACCATTCGAAATAATCACATATATAGACTTCTTGCATTGGTTATACAATAAACTAGGATTCATTAAAAACTCAAATTTATTCATAATTCAAACGTCAAATCTGCCACACCCGAAGAGCCTCCGTCCTGGATCCTCATCTGTCGAAGAATTAGAAGTTACATCCGTCAAATGAATTTTAGGAATAAAATGAAAAATAGCATGAATAATACCACATATCATTCATGATTGTCCAGAAAACTTCATATTATCCAAAGAGAATATAACTTTAGATTATTCAAAAATGGAAAATATTACCAAAAATCATGTACTAAAAAATCGGCTGGGTCCAAAGACAATAAAACTTCAGATAAACAAAATCATCTACATACTTCCCATAATTTCAACTTAGCAACAATCGAGGAGGGAAGAAATTACCCAGGCAATGAAACCCACGACTGAACCAGGTTTTGACTGAGAAGAAAAAGATGCCCTCATGGATTTCTGGCCATATTATAATATGGCCTACTTATCTCTTCCTTCTCCGAGCTCGAGTTATGGGCGATGAAAGCCCTCTGAAATGATTCGACTTGATGAAAGAGATGAAGACCACGAAATTACCCGGCAACCCCCTTCGATTTTCACCTTCGAATAACTCTTCCCCCTTTGATTTTCACCTTTGAGAATAACCCCCCTCAAATTTTCACCCTCTACACACCCCCTTGATTTTTCACCTTTGTAATAGCCTTCGTTCGGACTGGTTTTTTTTTACTAAAGTAGACCCCTACACTAACCATTTTGCAGGATTAGATACTTACACTAATTTTTACTTACCCTAGCTCCTGGCTCATCTTTAATTCAAAATCAGCTTATAAAGTTACCAAAAAGCTCTTTCACGAGTTTCAAACGATGACTTGAAAAAAGTGATGATTACACGAAACATTACCCATTCGTGTACCTCACTTGCGATTCTCTCATTTATCTCTTACTTTAGTCTCTCTCTCTCTCTCTCTCTCTCTCTCTCTCTCTCTCTCTCTCTCGAAGTCGCAACATCTCTCTCTCCGTAAATCCTTGAGTCTTTGTCTCCCACGACAAGAAAAAATAACAAGGTAAGTTTTCGGGTCCCTGAGGATTTGTTCTAGATTTTGAGGTGTTTTTATCTGGGTTTCTAAGATGTTTTTTCTGGGATTCTGAAGATTTTTTTCTAGATTTCTACGATTCTATTTTTTGTGGATGTTCGAATAATAACAATGTTATTTTTTTGTTTCTAATATTTTTATGGGTTTCAGAGTGTTCCCCGGTTTCTGAGTGTTTTTTTTCTAGGTTTTTTGAGGTTCTAGTCTTGGTGGGTGTCTATTTTTTGGGTTACGCGAGAGTCGTGTAAGCCTCGTGTAGGCTACATGAGGACTACACGAGGATCGTGTAAAGCTCGTGTAGCCTACATGAGGGCTACACGAGGATCGTGTACCACTCATGTAGTCTACACGAAAATCGTGTACATTTCATGATCTTATGTTTGCCTTTAATATTTTACATGTTATGGCTTCATAAAAAATGCAACTAAGATACGTCCATGACGTTAACACAATTCCAAAAACAAAGGTTAATGAAAAGTGCATTATCCACTACATACAGGTTATCAAGACCAAGCTGACAGCTCCCCGACTCTCCCTATTTAGGAGACATGCTTTGCCCATCTCCTTAATCCTAGCCCTGAAGTTTTCAGCAACTGTCTGCCACCAGATGCTGGCCAGAAAGGTCGAATATGTCAACAACACTTCATCTGAGGAGGAAATCTAGTTTCTTATCAATGAGGAACCACTGTGCTTCTCCAAGAAGGAGTTCTCGTTCATGACCGGACTAAAGTTCGATGAAGTCCAGGATGAGAAGAAGACTCATAGCCCCAACAGATTCTATGATCTGTACTTTCCCAAAGCCCAATCAATAACCATGGCTGAGTTGGAGGAGAAATTTAAAAACTCTGAATATAAGTCAAAACCTGATGGGGTCAGGATGGCTCTGATTTATTTGCTAGAGCATTTTCTGTTGGGGAGGTGAACCGCACCCTAATTGAGAAGAGATAGTTGATTTTGGTTGACGACCTTGAAGCGTTCAACCAATATCCGCGGGGAGAGATCTCGTTCTCCAAAAGAATGAAATAATTATTAGCTATGAAGAATAAAAAATGCTATTTTTGGTGATCTTAAAGATAAAAAAAATAAAAAAACACATAAATCTCTCGCTGATGTTCATGGGTATTCACTCAATGGATGTCAATTTACCTTCCATATACAATTTATTTAATTCTCTGTAGTGATGTATTGAATTATTTATGTGCTGAATATTGAATTACTTTATTTTGTTTAAATAGGCATGAGTATTTGAAACTATCCCCTTGGTGGGTAGTTTGTATGGCAACCAGGTTTCGACCAAGGTGTCAAGGATTCTCAAGTGGTGTCCGACCATAATAGTACTGGTTGAGAATCTTCAAAAATATTCGAAGGAGAATGTATGTTGGTGAATTATGTTGACAAGTTAATTTATATTACTTTCACATATACTAATTTATATTTCTTGCATTTTTAGTTGACAGTTCTTTCCTTGGTCCCTACTAAGGAGGAAGAAGAAAAAAACTTTTGGAGATCAGTAGTTGGAGAGAAGGTATATTCAAAATCATTTTCTACCCTTCTTCTTCTTGAACACGGACCTCATGTAGTCATCGTGTATACTACACGAGGTCCGTGTAACCGATCTTGTAGTCTACACGATGACTACACGAGGTCCGTGTAATCGATCTTGTAGTCTACATGATGATTACACGAGATCTATGTAACCGATCTGTAGTAACCTTTTTGTGTTTTGTCTGCTTAATATTGCATGTTTTATTTAGTCGATGCCTCCTTCATCACCCTTTCTAGTAGAAGATGAGGCTAATAAGGAGGATGAGTCCATTGAAAAGACAAATGAGAAGAATGTTGTGTTCAAGAAATTCAATGGACATGAAGATTGAGTGATGAAATGTCTGATTGGAATGGACCAAAAGATCACTTCAATGGACAAGAAGATTATGTCCATGCAATCAGACATTTCCTTTTCAATTTTCCAAATTAAAATTTTGATGTATCATCTGGTAACATCGAGGCTGGAGAATATTTTGTGATGGTTTTGGAATGTTATATCACAACATTCATTTTTTAATCAATGTCGTATGTCGAAAATCATACCAAGGGAGTGTGGTATTATTTTATTTCAGAATATTTTATTGTTTAACATATCCCTATAAGGCAGTCAAGCAAGTGGAGTTTTACATATATATAACAGTGCATATGTGTTATTTGAAACTACGATTGTTCTTGTGTGATGATTTTAGTCTGTGACACCTCTTTCAGTTTTGTTATAATTATCTTATGATGTACTTGTGGTGTGTGAATCTTTATTTTGAGAATGTCACACGTGCGAGAAATAAGAAAGAATGTTGAGAATGCCACATGTTACATGACAACGTAAAGAAACATTATGTGCCATTAGAGTTATTTACCCATCATTCTACTTTGTTTGCCTTATCCTTCAAGAAAGGTCATTTTTGCCTTATCCTTTGCAAAAGGTCTCTGTTTGCCTTTATTTCGGGAGGATATCTCTTATATGCCATGGTTAGACTTTTGTGAGGATATTTTATTTCTGAATCCATGTTCTCGGAGGTGCGGAGTTGTACCTGTGCGGAATGTCACTTGTACGTACCTCACAATATAACAATTACCCATGAGTAATCCATGTTTTGTTATGGATGCGGTGGCGAATCTCTAAAGGAAGTTGGCCAGCGAATTTTGTAAAAAAGATTTGAAGCTCTAAGAGAATAAAATGTACATCATGTGATTGCAACTATAATGATGTTATGTATGCAAAGTTTTGCTTACTGAATATATTTTTTACCCGCTTCGTTTTATTCTAAATTCTCAAATGATAAGAATAAATTTGTTATGGATCAGGTTTCAAGTATTTGGCATAGGAAATTAGTCAATAAGTTTTCTATGAAAACATTAGAGTTTAATTATTTTTCTTTAATTTTTGTCATTTCTGCTTTTAACGATTTATTGATTATTTAACGTTTCAGTCTTAAACGATTTCGAACAAATACTTTTATATGATTTGCATTAAATAAAATTATGTTTAAGTTATAATTTTGCACTTTTAGTTCTAAAATTCTTTTACCTAACTTCTACGAGCTTTTTGCATAAAATGTTAAAATAATCTGAGTTTTTAGCTTGTGGCACGTGGTTACCACTATTTATGTTAATGACCACTATATTTTTCAGAATTGAATTGTAGGGGAGAAAAAATATCCGGGCTAAAGCCCACTTAATAATATTTTCGAACAAAGCTCAATACTTTCATTTTTTGGGTAGGGCCCATATTAAGTCCAAAATGATGACTCACCCGTGACCAAAGTCATTATGATGACCGATGCATCCTCCATGATCATATCGATGGACACGACCCCACCTATACTTATACTACCGAGGTCACACGGATGACGATGTAATCTCATACCTAGGATTGTGGCTACTCGAGATAGCTGATATCATTTTCATGTCATGATAAAATATAATAATCAGTCATATAAAGAAAAGATAGACACACATCAAATCTATTCAGGCAATCTCCATGGTTGTTAAGGAGGATAATGTGATAACCAAAATATCATGATCAGAGAACATTCTCTATGAATATCTCAATTCCTTAACAGAATAAGGAAGAAGATACACTGAACTTGGACGTTTGACTGATACAGAAATCATTATTAATATATGATGATCTCCATTAAACAATAAGTAATTCTCAATATTGTGAATATTCTTTAAATACTCTACTAATTTGATCGTCAGAGTGCATTAGGTGGGGCACCCCCGATGCCCTGCCTACTGTTTTCATGATCATTCTTGATTTTTATAGATCCTAGAACGAATCACTGAACGACGTGTGACGGTTCTCTCGACAATCGATGCTGACATATTTTTTGCATCAATAATTTGGCGGCGCCTATAGGAACATAGATCTCCCATTTTTCAAAACTGATCAAAAATCAAAATCTACCGCCATGTTTGTCAGAAAATGGTGAAATGATCCATGTTTCTGATAGAAAAAAACTGGGAAGATGAAGGAGAATGTTTAGGATCGGTGAAAAAATATGTGTCGGTGAGTTTTGTCGCTGCCATCATAAATCAACGCTGTAAAAAAATCATGCAGCTTGCGAATCACGAGAACCCGTGAAATATGGCCAATGCCGGCAATGACTAACCACAGTGAAGCATGACCAACGTCAATAATGATCACCCATGGTGAAGCACAGTCAATGCCGACAACGACCACCCACGGATCCGCACCACCATAGTCGCGGAACCCAAAAAGTTTGGCGGGAGATCTACGTGAAATGAATATACTTCAGACCCCAAAACTCCAAAAAAATGGATTCATACGGAGATCTCTGGCCATTTATGTTGTTTTCCGACCGTGATAGGTCAACGAAGACCGTTGCACGCGCTCGTCGGCAGTTGTTGCGGCCTTATTCTTCTTCTCTACCTACTTCCCAGCTTACCAGGTTAACCTACCCAGTAAGTGACCCGTTGCTGCAATGGTCCAATGGAGAGCCCAAATGGATTAGCCCAGTGCAAGCAGCCCAGCTTGTGCTAATCCCCATTTCAATACCAGGCACGACCTGCGGGTTGACCCACACCCAGAAACCCGCATAATGTCCTGCGGCCTAGCATTCATCATAGGCCTAGCCCGTGATGCATGCAATGCCTCTATGCTTCAGATGCCCCTTTCACAGGCCCAATACTTTTGTCTTTTTTAGGAGAATAATTTAATTATTTACATCGATTTTATTTAATATCTCAGTTAGCTTCAAATCGGAACGCGGACCACACAGTTCCGATCAACATCATTCTAAATTTGTTATTCCCTAAAAATCGTGAGTCACATCGATGATCTCCATTAAAATTTTGAGAAAAATAATACAATAAATATTATTTAGCATCTTGAACAAGAGTAAGTTTTATTCTCCCAAAATCAAGAGTCACATCGATGATCTCCATTAAATTTTTTAGGTGCTTTATTTATTTTTTATACTCAAATTTACTATTCTTTTCAAGAATATTTTTTGAAGCATTTTAATTTAGTATGATATCAAGCATGAAGCCATTATAAGCAACAAGATCCTATGACATAATATAAAGTCTCATAATCTCTTAATTATATCACCATAATACCTCAACACGAGTTCTATGAATTGCTTGGGCCTGCTTGATAAGGGGTAATAAACTAGAAATAAAAGTACGATGCAAATCCCTTAGGAATATATAAGTGCAGTTAAAATAGGAAAACTGCTCCCACAAGAGAGCAAGTATGATTGTCGAAGACCCAAGAGGTCAAAAATTATGCAAATGCTTCCACGAGAGAGCAAATATGATTGTCAAGACCCGAGAGGTCACGGATTATGCAGATGCTCTCACGAGAGAGCAATCTTAATTATCAAAGACCTGAGAGGTCACAGATTACGCAAATGCTCCCATGAGTGAGCAAGCATAATTACCAAGACCTGAGAGGTCATGGATTATGAAATGCTCCTCCGAGGGAGAAATCTTAATTATCAAGATCCGAGATGTCGCATGTGCTCCTATGAGAGAGCAGGCATAATTATCAAGACCTGAGAGGTCACAAATTATGCAAATGCTCATGTGATACATCAAGCAAGACCCGAGAGGTCGTAGATTATACAAGCGCTCCCATGAGAAAGCAAGCATAATTATCAAGACCTAAGAGGTCCACTATCCAGACTGATTGGCCAACAAAGTAAAGGAAAAGATGAAGAACGAAAAATGGAAGTCCTGTATAGGCTTCAATGACCCAAATAAAGCATGTCCGAAGGAATACTTCCCTCTTCCAAAAATTAATCAATTTATGGACGCTACAACGGGGCACGAGATGCTCAGTCTCATGGATATGCCTTATCCGGGTACAATTAGATACTCATGTATCCATCAGACCCAAAGAAGATGACATTTGTCATTGAGAGGAGGACTTATAACTAAAAAGTCATGTCATTTGGACTGAAAAATGCATGAACCGTCCATGAACATTTAGTCAACAAAATTTTTCAAGAGTACATGCAAAAGATGATGGAAGCGTTGGGAGAGTTTGACATAAGATACGAACCTCAGACCGCAATCAAGGCTCAATCACTAGCTGACTTTGTGGTAGAGATGAAGTCTCCCCAAGAGAAAGAGGAGTCAGGCCATACAAAATATGTCACACAAGATGACACGATTGCTAGAGGCACGGGGAAAGAACCCTCAGACATGGAATGGGCGCTCAATGTGGATGGCTTTGTAAACGCATGCAGAAGCAAAGCCGGGTTGATATTCAAAACATCACAGGAGACCATAACCGAAAGGGTGATGCACTTCACATTCAACATCAAACAATGAAGCTGAATATGAAGCTTTGCTTGCATGTCAACAGAGATTCTCAAGCTAGACACAAGGATGGGGGCAAATCATAGCAACGTTCTAAAATTGAATGAAGGATTCAAAGAGTGTTCCGTAGAGCATATATCTCGAGCACACGAGATGCTTGGATGAAAGACCTCGATAAAGGTCATGACCGTCGAGGCCTCCTTCTCACTAGAGATGACTAGAAGAAAAGACCCTAGGGCAAAATGACCATGAAAGTATCGCGTGGCACCCGATCACACGAGATGATTGGACGAAATACCTCAACCAAGGTGACGGTTAGATGAGGCCTCCTGATCACTAAGGATGATCCAGAGAAAGACCCTACATAGGGAAAAAGGACCACGGAAGTATCTCGTGGCACCCAGGCACATGAGATGATCAGAAAAAAGACCTCAACCAAGGTGACGGCCTAACGAGGCATCCTGATTACTAAAGATGATTAGGAAAAAGACCCTACATAGGGCCAAAGGACCACGGAAGTATCCCATGCCACCCGAGGTCAAAAAACCCTCAGACGAAAGACCTCACCTAGGGCGACGACCTAACGACGCATCTTTATCACATAAGAGGATCTGAAAAAAGACCCTACGAAGGAAAAAAAAATATCTCATCCAAGGCGATGGCCTAACGAGGCATCTTTATCATATAAGATGATTGGAAAAAGACCCTACATAGGGTAAACGACCACGGTAATATTTCGTGGCACATAAGTATAAGAGATGCTGGGACAAAGTACTTTGATAATTTTCACAGTCGCCATGACCTCATAACCTACCTAAGAAGAATAGGAGAAAAGACCTTACATAAGGTAAAAGGATCACTGTAATATTTTATGGTACCTGAAGTCACCAGATGACTATGACGATCACATAGATGACTATACACTCGAAGTCACACAAATGATTATAATACTCTAAGTTACACAGATGACTAAGGTACACAAAGTCACTTAGATTACTATATTGGATTCAACACTCAGATGACTATATTGGATCTAAAGACACGTACATGATTATAATTGTTGGGGGTTATACCCTCAATGCATGTGTATTGATATTTTCATATGAAATTTAAAGATGATTATATTTTTCTTATAATTGTTCTTTTAAATTATTGTTGAATAATTTATATAAATATCTAAAATTCCATATTCATTAATGAGACTATGATCTTGTATATTACAAGATGATTAAGATAATAGGTAATGAATAAATTGTCAGCAACATATTAAAGTGTGGAATCTTTAATAAATGGTTTCTAGTACACTAATCATTATGAATGTGTGTGATCTATATTCAGATCATTGATGTGGATATATATCTTAGTGAATGTACATTATATAATAAGATTATATATGTCAGGACCGATGTGAATTAATATATTTATTAACTGTAATTTATCATAAAGATTTAATACACATCAATCCGTTGATCATATGTAGATCAGTCTAAATCTTGAGTAGTCATGAACTCATATACATGTCTACTTGATCTTTTGATTCACTTGTTAAGGTATGTTTGTTAATCAGGCTAATGACTTTTATTTTAGAGATTCTGTGATGTAGATGACTGGGGACATGATATTACAAGTTTAGAATCTAAGCTTTTCTAACAGATCGTATATTAGTTCTTTTAAGTGTTAATTTTGGAACTGAATGGTTATTGAGCTCAAATTTATAATAAGATTATAAACTAGCCATTCACTAATGGATTAATGGTAGTTAAGGATCAAAAGGTAATTAGAAGGGTAAAATCATAATTTTGATCAGCTCTAACTTATGAATCAATAATTTGAGGACAGAACTACATGAAATGATTATGTCAGTTGACTACATGAGAATACTCTGAAATACATTTATACTCTCTAAGAGTGCAATTTTATTTTTATAGTGGAGTAATAATAGAATTAATAAATAAGATTATTTAATTAAAGAGTTTAATTAATAATATGGTTTATTGGAGCTTAGGATTATAGGTCCATGATCCCCAAGTCACCTCTATACCACATTGTCTAGGGTGTAAGTATTTCAGGACATGAGAAAAGCACTGACTTGCAAAAGAAATTTTTATTCTAGGGCAAGTACATAATTATGAGATAATTATCAATTTTTTAATTATCGATAAGTGAGATAGAATATCTAATTTGTGAAATTAGATAATTAAATAATGATTAGATATTAATTTAAATCAACTAAATCTGTTATTTGTGAAATAACATATAAGTTAGTTGATAAGGATAATCAGATATGTTAATTTTGAATTAACTTATATCTAGATAATTATCTGAATAAAATAAATATTTAATTCACAGTAATTGCCACGCATCAATTACTGATAGGGTATCAGAAATTGACATAGACTACTGTGGTGCCACGTGGCACGACAGTAGGAAGTGTGCAACATTGTAGTGCCACATGGCACTACAGTGGTGCCGGCAGGCACATTCCCATGAGACACTGTGTTGGCTCACGGCACACTGCAGTGCCGTGTGGCACTACAGTTGTGCACAATTGCAGTGGGTCTCACTGTAATTGGTAACTTACAATTAAATATTATTTCAGTTTACCCCTAAAAACCTGATACGCCATTATATAGAATATATATAGATATTATTCTAATGGCCTTAGTTGTTGAAAGAAGAGGAAAGAATCAGTTGATCAAATCATCAGCTCATCAATCAAGAGTTGAATTGAGAACACAATTGGTGTCAAAGAAATTATATTTTGTGATTAAACGTTAATCAAATCTATAAAAGAATAATCATCACGTTCTTTTAGAGAATCGTCTCACTAAAGTCTTTTCAAGTAAATCTCCAGATCTCATGTGTTGAGAATATCTAGAGACAGAAAAAGTGTCTTGTAATATTCTACTTGCCCGTACACGTCTTAGTGCGTTGAAGATTGACTTGGAAGACCTTGGTCTGGATCTCGGAGTCTTCTGATCGGTGGAACGATTTCATGGGAACGGAGGATCGATCGATTTTTGCAAGTACACATGATATAGAGTACAAGATGTATATGATTCATAACATTGTATGTTGTAGATTTAACTAATAAATATATAATTGATCCTGACTGGTTGAAAATGAGTTTTCAATAAAAGTTTTTATTTGGTTATTGTGGCGTTGTGCAAGTTTTGTTTTATTAAAAGATTTGATTTTTATTAAAATTTTAATTTTTTAAAATGCCACGCGCCTCTACGCTTCCGCCGCGCACATACGGTGACGACCAGCAAGTGGTATCAGACCGGTCTTTATATATTTATATGTTAAATTTTATGTGAGTTTTCTTGCATTATTCATATAATATGAGATATGTATGATGATGGATGGTTATGTTTTTTGAATGTATGAAAAATAATGGATCGTTAATTGTATGGTGATTATTGAGTTAGGTTTTGGTTTAATTTTTCATAGATCTTATGTAAGCCGAATTGAGGCGTAGGCATTTTTGTAATTTTATTTTAAATATTATTGTAATTATTCTAAAAGAGAGAAGATGAAGAACGTACGAGACGAACGGCAGAAATTTACCGTTCACTCGAAAACACTATTCATCCACGAAAACACTGTTCACGCTGGAAATTTACTGTTCTGGTGGAGGTGAATAGTGTCGACGGTACTGTACCGGCGGTGACAGTGGCTGTCTGACGTGGTAGGCGACTGCTGGCGGTGAGACGGGCAACGATGGTGATGGGAGGTGATCAAAGAGTCATATCGTTGGTGACAACTGTTGTCACGTTTTAGGAAAGTTTTCAACAGACCATACAACCAACTCTATCACTTAAGTGTTTCATTAAAACTCAAACTCTTTTAATTATCCATTTAAAATTTGAAATTAATTATTAATTTTTTATTTTATGAAAATTAAAAATTAATAGGTTGATTAGGTTTGACCCAAGTTTGACCAAATCAGATAAAATATTTATTTAACTAAGTCAAAGTCAACTATATTAGAATGGATAATTATAGAAATTGTTTTAATTAAGAAAAATAGTTTTACTAATTAAAAAGGTTTTGTTCAAAGTTTGAAAATTATGAAGATAAACATCAAGAGAAGAAGGCAATATTTAAGAAATATGTATTCTTGAAGTCCGCCTTATAATTTTATTTCTTTATTTCAAGGGTTGTAATTTAGAAATACTCAATAGTCACTCGGTCCATTATTATTTTATTTAATTGTTATGTTTGATAACATGTCGATGCATTAGTCGATCACATGCCATACATGAAAATCCTACATAGTTTTATTTAATCATGCATCTCATCTGTAGAAACATGATTTATTAGGATTGTTCTAATATATTTATATGTATTTCTTTATGAAATCAATTACATGTACACTGCTAGGTTTTAGCTAGTTAAAACTTGATAATTAGATCACACTAAAGGCTATAGTAACATTTAGGTTAACCGACTTTAGTAAAAGAGTTTTATTAAATATTCATAGGATTATTATTTTAACTAGTTATTAATTTAGAATTAATTGATTAGTTAAAATAGAAACACATTATCCTAAAATAGTGAGTGGGAGAAGATTGATATGTCAATGTAACCTATGGTCTCCATCATTAGTACAATACTGCGAGGTGCAGTGAGGGCCTCGAGATGGCTTTATTTTCATCCCCCTAAGGAAGGTTTGTACCAATACCAAGGTTAGACTTCTTAAGAAAATCAGAGGACGTGATGTAGTTTAGTTTTGACCAACCCTAAATGAAGTCATGAAATCTGAAATGATGGGTTACACTCACAAAGTCACAATTAAGTTTTCATGTGGATAGTTGTGACTTGACCGAACAAGCGATACTTTATTGTTAAAAGAGAACATATGAGATATTTTAAGCTTTAATTAATAAGGATGAGAATGTCTCATAGACAGTCTGAGGTTAATCTGACCGACCCTAAGGCGGCACATTAATCGTTGGGTTGTTTTATCGTGATTAGTAAATGCTAAATTTATGTGTTTATTATAATTGCATTCACACATCACGTTTACTTTTCAAATTCTAGAGATTTATCAATTATATTGAATCATGTATGTTTTAAATTTCAGTTATCAATATTATGTCTACTATGGGCAACCCTGTAACTGCTTTACTCACTCTTGAGAAATTGAATGGTGATAATTTCGTACGTTGGAAATCAAATATGAACTTGATGTTGATTTGTGAGAACCATAAGTTCGTTCTTATTGAGAAATGTCCTGAGGAGCCCGCTGCTAACGCTCTTAAGAATGTTAGGGACAAATATGATGCTTGGATCATGTCAAACAACAAGGCAAAATGCTACATGCTTGTGAGCATGAATGATGTTTAGAGAACCAAGCATGAAAGCATGTAGACTGCCTATGAGATTATAGAATCTTTATAGGTAATGTTTAGGCAACAGTCTGATCAAAGTAATCATGAGGCCACTGGGAGTTATATGAGAACTAAGATGAGGAATTGTACTTCTATTCGAGAACATGTATTGAACATGATCAACATAATGCACGAGGCAGAAGTACATGGAGCAACCATTGATGAGCGGACTCAAGTTAGCATCATACTAGAGTCACTCACACCAGCTTTTTCTGCGTTCACGACCAACTATGTTATGAACGCGTTGCAATTCAACATGACCTAATCATTGAATGAACTGCAGAATTTTGAGTTATTCAACCTTAGAATGACCAAAGAGGGTGAGGCAACTATTTTCAAGCAAAAGCCTTCTTCTAATATTGTTAAGAACAAGAAAAGGAAGAAGAACAATGGTAAGGATAAGAGTAAGAACAAAAGAGTAAAGAAAGTCAAGACATCGCCGAAAGCCAAAAAGAACAAGAAAGATAGCAAGCCCAAAGGAAAGTGTTTTCACTGTGGGATTGAAGGTTATTGGAAGACAAACTATAATAAGTATCTCTCAGAGCTGAAAAAGAAAGGTAAATATGATTTACTTGTACTTGAAGCTTGTTTAGTGAAATATGATTTGTTATCCTGGATACTTGATTCATGAGCCACTAACCATGTATGTTCTTATTTGCAGATGCTTGATTCGTCAAGGGGGATGGTTGATGGCGAGGTCGTTTTGAGAGTTGGTAGTCGTGCGCTCGTGTCAGCTAAAACATTAGGGACAGTCTGTTTACTTTTTGGATATAATTACTTAGTTTTGAACTATGTTTATTATATTTCTGGTTTTTCGAGGAATTTGATTTCTCTTTCATTTTTGCAAGAACAATTATTCGAAGTTTCTTTCATTAATAAAGAGTTTATTATTTCTAAGAATGGATTCGATATATGTCATTCTAAAATTATAAATGAACTGTATATGCTTAAACTGATTGAACGCGCGTTAAATAATTCTAAATTTATTTAAAGTAGCAAATCCTAAAAATAACAAATAACAAAGAGTTTCTCATGATGATAACACATATATATGTTATCTTAAGTTGGGACACATTAATCTAGATATGTTAAACATGTTAACAAAGCATGATGTTTTGAGAGAGCTAAAAGTTGGAACTCTTCCTGTTTATGAATCTTGTCTAGAGGGTAAAATGACCAAGAGACATTTCACAAGAAAGGGCCAAAGAGCCAAAGAACCACTTGAGTTAGTACATAGTGATGTTTGTGGACCGATCAATGTACAAACTAGAGGTGGGTATGAGTATTTTGTCACTTTCATTGACGACTACTCAAGATATGGTTATAGTTACCTAAGCATCGAAAGTCTGAAACTTTTGGAAAGTTTAAAGACTTCAGGGCTGAAGCTGAAAAATAATTAGGTAAATCATTGAAGCCCTTCGATCTGATTGAGGTGGCGAATACTTGGATTTGGAATTCAATGATTATTTGCTGGAGTGTGAAATCCTATCCCAACTTACAGCACCTGGAACACCACAACAAAATGATGTTGCAGAGAAGAGAAATTGAACCTTATTTGATATGGTTAGGTCGATGTTAAGCTACTCATCATTGTCACTTATATTTTAGGGATATGCATTACACACGGCAACTTACATTTTGAATCTAGTACTCTCTAAGTCTGTAAGCAAGACACCTTTAGAGTTATGGAATGACTCCAAACCTAGTTTGTGTCATTTTTGTATATGGGGGTGTCCAGCTCATGTTCTTAGACCCAAGACCGAAAAGTTAGACTCAAGGTCTGAGGTATGCATATTTGTTGGTTATTCTCTAGAGACTAGAGTTGAGTACTTTTATAATCACAATAATCAAAAGGTGTTTGTGTCAACAAATGCAATCTTTCTTTAGCCTGACTATATGTAAAATTACAAACCTCGTAGTAAAATAGTTCTCGAGGAATTAATGACTGATAAGATCAGAACACCTTCAATTTCTACTGATAAATGACAAACCAGAGAAATCAACGTTCTTGCAAAGGAAACCCCGATGCAATGTCGTAGTGGCAGGGTTGTGAGACAACCAGTTCACTACGAACTAGAGACACATGTCCTAAAGTCAGACACTCATAAGGACGATCCATTATCTTATGAAAAAGCAATGGATGATCCTGAAAAGGAGAAATGACATGAACTAGAAAATAGAATCTATGTATTCCAATTCCGTCTTAGAACTTGTAGATCCACTTGAAGATGTTAGACCCATTGGACATAAATGAATCTTCAAAAAGAAAAGAGGTGCAGATGAAAAAGTAAAGACTTTTAAGAAATGGTTAGTATCCAAGGGATATACACAAAGGGAGGGAGTCGATTATGAAGAGACATTCTCCCCTAAGGCCATGCTAAATTCCATTCTCATCCTTTTGTCCATAGCCGCTAGTTTTGAATATGAGATATGGCAAATGGACGTCAAGACAATTTTTTTGAATGACTCTCTTGAAGAAAACATCTATATGATGCAACCAGAAGGGTTCGTACAAAAGGGGCAAGATTAGAAAGTATGCAAGTTGTTTAAATCCATTTATGGATTAAAGCAAACATCTAGATCTTAAAATCTTACCTTTGATGAGATTATAAAGTCTTATGGCTTCGAGCAAAATGTTGACAAAACTTATGTTTATAAATACACCAAAGATAAGATAATGATTTTCTTAGTTCTTTATGTTGATGATATTCTACTCATTGAGAATGATGTAGAAATTTTGTCAAAGGTAAAGAAGTGGTTAGTTGAGAAATTTCGAATGAAAGATTTGGGAGAAGCGAGTTATGTTCTAGGCATCTAAATCCATAGGTATAGAAAGAACAAGTTCGTGGCACTTTCTCAGCATCCTATATTGATAAGGTGCTGGAGAGATTCTCTATGGAGAATTCCAAGAAAGGTCAACAACTTACCATACATGGAATTATCCTCTCCAAAGAACAATGTCCTAAGACATCTCAGGAGAAAAATGTTATGAGAAAGATTTCCTATGCTTCAGCAGTTGAAGTCTCATATATGTCATGTTGTGTACGAAACCAGACATCTGTTATGCAGTGAAAATTGTCAGTCGTTATCAATCGAATCCAGGTTTGGAACATTGGATTATAGTAAAGCACATTCTCAAGTACCGTAGGAGAACGCAAAATTATATGCTTGTTTGTTCAGGTGGAGACCTAAATCGTACTAGATATACTGATTAGGAATCAGATGAGGATAGACGAGAGTCTACATCTAGGTCATACATCGAGGTGATATAACTGTTATGAAGATAACGTTGGATCAGAATCTGACTCTGACTGTACTTTAAGTCAAAACCTATCTGACCCATTGACCAAGACACTTCCTACGAAGTTGTTTGAGGGTCATGTGTGAAACATAGGATTAAGAGAGATGTCATATTTGCTTTAGGCCAAGTAGGAGATTGTTGGGGGTTATACCCTAAAAAACATGTGTATTGACATTTTGATATGAAATTTAAAGAGGATTATATTTTTCTTAAAATTGTTCTTTCAAATTATTGTTGAATAATTTATATAAATATCTAAAAATTTCATATTCCTTAATGAGATAATGATCTTGTATTAGTACGAGAGGATTAAGATCATAGATAATGAATAAAATTATCAACAACATATTAAAGTATGAAATCTTTAATGAATGGTTGCTAGTACAGTTCACTAAGCATTATGAATGCGTGTGATCTAAATCTAGATCATTGATGTGGATAGACATATTAGTGAAAGTACTTTATATAATAAGATTATATATGACAGGACCGATGTGAATTAATATCTTTATTAAAGTGTCATTTATCATAAAGATTTAATACACATCAATTCGACGATCATATGTAGAACAGTCTGAATCCTGAGTTGTCATGAACTCCTACGCATGTCTACTAGATCTTTTGATTCACTCGTTAAGGTCTGTTTGTTAATCAGGCTAGTGAATTTTGTTTTAGAGATTCATTTATGTGGATGGCTGGGGACATGATCTTACAAGACTTGAAATCTAGGCTTTCCTAACGGATAATACAGTTCACTTAAGTGTTTAATTCTGAAACTGAATGATTATTGAGCTCAAATTTCTAATAAGATTATAAATTAGTCACTCACTAGTTAATTAATGGTACTTAAAAATTTAAAGATAATTAGAAAGGTAAAACGGTAATTTTGACAAGTTCTAATTTACAGTAGTGAGTGTGCAACACTGAAGTGCAACATGGCACTACAGTGGTGCCGTGAGGCACTGTGCTGGCTCACGACACACTGTAGTGGGTCCTACTGCTATTGGTAATTTTATAATTAAATATTATTTTAATTTTTCCCCAAAAAGTCTGATACGTCATTATCTAGAATATATACATATATTATTCTAATGGTCTTAGTTGCTGAAAGAAGAGGAGAGAATCAGTTGATCAGATCATCAGCTCATCAATCAAGAGTTGAATTGAGAACACGATTGGTGTCAGAGAGATTTCTTCTGTGATTAAACGTTAATCAAATCTCTAAAAGAATAATCATCACATTTTTAGAGAATCGTCTTACTAAAGTCATTCTCAGTAAATCTCTAGATCTCATGTGTTGAGAACATCTAGAGACAGAGAAAGTGTCTTGTAATATTCTACGTGCCCACACACGTTATAGTCCATTGGGGGATTGACTTGAAAGATCTTGGTGTGAATCTCGGAGTCTACTGATCGTTGGAATGATTTCGTGGGAACAAATGATCGATGGTTTTTACAGAACACTTGATATAGACTATAAGAAGTATATGATTCTTAATCTTGTATGTTGTAGATTTAACTTATAAATATGTAGTGGATCTTGACTGATTGAAAAAGAGTTTTAAATAAAAGTTTTTATTTGATTATCGTGACATTGCGCAAGTTTTATTTTATTAAAAGCTTACTTTTTTAAAAGGTCAAGCGTTTCCACGTTTCCGCCGCCCACGTTTCCGTCGCGCACGCACCACGACGACCAGCAATAACACCCAACGTCACCCAACTGACTATGGGACTCCAAGTCACACAGATGGCTAAGTATCTTTAGTCACACAGATGACTAAGCACCCTAAGTCACCTAGATGACTATATTACTCTATGCCACATAGATGATTAAGGTACCCGAAGTTACCTAGATAATTATGGTACCCAGAATCACAATTATGATAATGACACCCAAGTCACACTAATGACCATGGTATTGAGATTAGCCAAAATCTCATAAATCACAAAGGATCTCGGTTCTCTACTGACTATGACTCCAAAGGACATCACTCAAGGACTCGTCAAACACAATTTGAGCAAACGAGGCAAAAAGGGCTCCAAAACCTTCCGCTAGAAAGTGAAAGCATTGATGAATAGCATGAGCAAACGCATAAGCACATAGAGATGTAATTGCAAGCTCAGAAGAACAAGCAATTCATTTCAAATGAAGAATATCAACAAGACTAAATACAAACCCACCGCTTGATGAGATACATTTGGTCGATATTCTGGGGGTATAGAAGCTAAGAACCTTCAAAAAGTCAAGAATATTGTCAAACTCAATGCATGATGATGGAGGCATCACTCCATAGATACTTAAAAGTCATTTGTTCTCCAAGAGAAGAACCACTATATTTTCTTTAAGGCTAGCTCAAAGACACTCGTTGTATCAAGCTACGCTACAAAATCAGTATAAATTTCAGACAAACTAACGGACGACTAAGACAGTCGAATCACTATGTGACTTGGACAGATCAATAAACTCAGACATTGAGTTACGAGAAAGAGTCAACAACCAAAGTATCAAAACCTTCGATTCCTGCCCACGACTTAGTTTCTGAAAATGTAACTCTGGATGGTAAGAAGAACACTCGAAAAACATGCCATTGAGTGTAATAACTCCATCATCCGCCATGAGACATGAGATGCCAAAGTAATGTATCAGATATATGGTCAAGTATGGATCGACACGAGAATGCGACGTAAGATTTTGAAAAAAATCATATCCTTAAGAAAACCCAATAACGTTACAGCATCAAGTCGACCTCACAATAAAGCAATCCCAACGGCTGGCCTTCATATCGCCCACACCAAATCAAAGGAATTCACTCTTAACACCAAGTATCCACCATACGCTTAGACGAAGGTGTAAAATTTTAGTTGTGATACCCACTAATCCAACTTAAGCCGCCTGGTTTCCAGATGAAAATCATAGGTACTCGATCCCGATAATTACTCAGAGCAACTCACATAAACCTGAATCATAGAACTTCAGGTCCCAACGCGATCACGCACATCATTACATGAAGAAGTCCAACATTAATCAAGATGACGACATTTCTACCAAGAGTCAATTGACAAATATGAAGAAAGCTCGTCTCAGTGTCAAGATGCTATGAGACGTCATCATGAACCAGCAACAAATACTTAGATATTTGGACACAAACTTTACTATTTGACGATCTCAACACCAACATATGCTTAACACTCGATTAAGTACAAAGATAGAGTCTTGGGTAAAAGCTAACGGCTCCCTCCACAACATACTTCCTAACTCTATCGCTATACTACAGGCTCAAGAACTGGGACAAACTATAGGGGAGAAAAAACACTTGGGCTAAAGCCCACTCAATAATATTTTCGAACAAAGTCCAATACTCTCATTTCTCGGGTATGACCCATATTAAGTCCAAATCGAGGACTCCTCCGTGACCGAAGTCACCATGATGACCGAGGCACCATCCACGACCAGACCGATGGACACGACCCCACTTATACTTCCACTACAAAGGTCACACAGATGACAAAGTAATCTTATACCTAGGATCGTGACTACTCGAGATAGTTGATATCATTTTTCTGCACGATAAGATATAATAATCAATAGTACAAGAAAATGATAGGCACACATAAAATCTATCAGACAATCTCAATCGTTGTTAAAGAGGATAATATGATAACCAAAATATCATGATCAGAGAATATTCTCCATGAATATCTCTATTCCTTATTAGAATAAGGAAGAAGATACATTGAACTTGAACATTTGACTGATACAGAAAATCATTAATAATATATGATGATCTCCATTAAACAGTAAGCAATTATTCATATTGATAATATTATTTAAACACTCTACTGACTTGATTGTCGGAGTGCAGTATAGGTAGGGCATCCCCGGTGCCTTGCCTACTGTTTTCATGATAGTTCTTGATTTTTACAGACCCCGAGACGAATCACCGAGCAACTTGTGGCAGTTCTATCGACAATCGATGCTGACATATTTTTCGCATCAACAAATATAACATATATAAAATAAATCTATATTGTATTTATATAAATGATGTCTGCAGTCTATCATAATTATATGATAAATACTGATCTTCCCTTCCGTTGAGCTCCAATTAATTAACAGATCTATCAAATAGACAAGTTCTTCCAACACTTGAAGGCCTTAATTACAGACACAATCCCGGAAACGTTTTTCTTTAATAATCCTGGATTTGTACTTTTCACAAAGATTTCGTCTTCACATGTTTATAGCTAGATAGCAATAAAATGATTTTAAAACCATAAAATTCACTTATCATGCAAAAGTTAAAACGCACCAGGTACGCCTTGATGGAATGAATTGCGAGGATATTGATTTTCTCCTACTCAGAAACACCCTACAACGCAAATTGGATACCGTAAAAAAACCATTTTATTAAATTTAGCTGCTAAATGATTTGTAACAATTCAAATAGATCTCTGCAAACATTTCGAAAACATTTAGAAACGGATCCACTTATGTTGGACATTATTCATCAGTGTTCTCCCTTTTTTTTTGGAAACTGGGTTTTGCGAATGTGTTTTATTTAGCAATCTATAATTGCACGAATTCTTACGATTTACAGCCACATACCTGAGAATCTGAGATCAGTCTGGCATAATTGACCTTGGGTTTGCGGCTTATAATCAGTATAATACGAAAATATAACAAATACTATTTCAGCAGGAAAAATCAGAATTGGCAAAAACAACACAGCTTTCCTTCATCTAACCAACATATATGCCTTTCTTTAGTGCCTACTTTGATCATACAAGTAGAAAGAAACCGGCAGCTTTCTGTCAAGTTGAAGCTTCATGATATTTACGTACAACACAAACATTATCTTCTTTCTTTATTTCTCTCTACAAACGAATTTGTATGGTATTCTCAGCCCAAATTTATTGTTAGAAACGACCACGTCTTACCATAGAGGGAGGAAGGGAGAACAATTTACACCCTGTTAGGCTGCTCTCCTTCAAGTTCAGAAATAACTATTAGAGAGTCGGTTAGTTCAAGGGATAGAGGTTCTGACTTGGGAAGTGGGTTAATAACCTGCAATAAGCAAAGGGCTGAATCAGACATTTGTACTGATTTGCTTATTTAATAAATTAAAAAGCCTACCTTCTTGTTGCTTTTAATATAGCCAATGGCAACTTCACGCCTTAAATATGCTCTTTCAGAGAGCTCAGAGAATGATGGATTCTCTCCTTCTTTCATGTACAGGCTAATGTCCTGAAAAAACAGATGAGTCTAATTTTTCATGTTATAAAAGCAAACATCATGCAGTGTCCTCTAAGTACAGATTGATATTAGATGCGGTGACATAGATTCATGTTCATCAAGACACATGTGACATAATGGCTCTCGAGGTTTTAAAAGCATGGATTTCGTTCATGACAACTCTCTGTAGGATTACTGAAAACAAAGAATGCTCACAAAGTGGATAGAGCGGAACGCACCTTCACATATATTTCATCGCCCTCTGCATTTAGAATATCTTTCCAGACCTCATTAAGTTCACTGTTTTCTGCCACTGCCAGGAATAAATTGATAGTGTTGTTCCTCAGTCAGAGAGAGAGAGAGAGAGAGAGAGAGAGAGAGAGAGAGAGAGAGAGAGAGAGGAGAGAGAGAGAGAGAGAGAGAGAGAGAGAGAGAGAGGGGTGCAAAGACCTTGAGCTGTTACGAGACTCATTACTTCCTCTGCAGCAATGTATGTAAGGGAAGGTTTGATTCTAGTAACCTGCATATATATCAAGAGTTGATTAATCTAACGTTAAATAATAACCGTACAAGAACACAAAGGTCCACATAAGAAGTTTTAAGTCTGCTCAAGAAAATATTTACTTGTTTGCCCAATTTTGAGTCAACAATCTCCGCAACTAGATTTTGTACCTGCAATAAACTGCCCAACTATTGAACCTCCCCCAAACAAGAACAAAAATCCACCATCACTCTTATTCAAATTAATAAACTTTACAAATAAGCTTTTTGGAATTAAACATTGAGAATTCTGCTATTGATCAGACTAGTTTCACCTTCACTCCAAGTTTGTTACAAATACTTTCAGCAAGGAGAAGAGCATAAGCTGAATGCTTGTCTGCCCTGGATGGATCTGAACCAGTGCTAAGTTAATGCAAGGTGTTTGAAATCGGAAACACACAAACAATTTTTTTTTGAAAAGTAGATCATATCAGAAACCATATTATCCTTACCTCCTAGAAGCCATTCTCTATCAGATATTACAACAATGGACAAGGGAATTTCTTCATTTTTCTTCAAAGAACTTTGAATATTAACAAGGGTTTCCTGCAAGGTGTCATAGTCCATGGGACTCCCAATCTGCAGCATATAAAATAACAGATGTTTCCAAGAATATCAAGTTCAACTGGGAAAAGAAGAAAGAAAAGAAAATGTGAGAATATTTTTCTCTGTGCTAGACAGTACCCTGTGAGAAACTCTAACATTTTTTGTTTTTCCATGACCTGCAACTTTCCTAGCTCTGATCCTGTCATCTAATGGAACATCTGACAATATTTCCTACATGCACACATAAGATAATGGATTACGAACCACATTTTATACAAAAAATTATCTAAAAAATTAAATACATGTAATATCAATTTGTCAAGCTTCAAGATACTATTCAGTTCTAAGAGAGATATCATAGCCTAAAGTTCAAATTTCTAAAGAAAAGACCATACTTCACGTAATTATCTAGAGGTAGATTTACACTTAGCTATTACTCTAGTCAGGTAAAAAAGTCGTGAAGATCGTTAAAGTTGTCGAGGAAAACCTCCAGTATTTAATTAATATGGAGAAGCACTATGGTTCACTTCCATAGGTAGCTACGCCTATGCTCATCACAAAAAGCTGCATGAGACACTCTTTTGAAAGCAAGGAAACCAATAGAAAAGACTGGTGATCTTTTGAAAGACATTAGTGCATCAAGGTCCAAGATAATTATCTTAGAACCCAAAAGGCATACAAGAATCTGAAAAACATACCACGACACTACCAGGTCCAAGATAATTATCATATTCTCCAATCATTTCTACAACGTCTGGTCGCCAACCAAGAAGAAGTATGTGTTCTTTTGGTCCAAGAGTCCAGTCTGATGCCTGCTTTTGAGAACAAATTAGCCAGTCTGACATGCAAACTCTTCTGAATGCATCTTCTGGTTGGATATAAGAAAAATTCACTAAGGAGACTTGTACCTTTGAACCTGGCTTAAAAGGCCGTTTCACTATATTTTCTAGTCGTTTTTTATTAGTTTCAGGGGATTGATATACGGCTTCACTATTATTTTGTATAGTGTCTATTTGTTTACTGATATCATCTCCTTTGGCGAAATTCAGATACCCTCCTCGTTGTTTCCTTCCTCCATGAAGTGGGGCAATGAGCAGCAGCTGCATAATGAAAATTAACAATTATATTTTTAAAGCAGGAATAAAATGTAATTGACTGGATGTCAAAGCTGCTGCTTTATAAACGAAATGTAATTGACTGCATTTCTGTAGATAGGATTATCTTACATGACAAGAATAATACAAATTAAAATCAGTCATGTTTTCATAACTTGAACACTAAACCTGCTTAGTATAATAATTGATCACTTTTAAAGGCCCATTGCCCATCTTCTTTGCAATGATTTGTCTTAAAGTACTTTTTCTACAATATTTTGTGTCTATTTGGCTTAATGAAAGTAAAACTGTAGATAATCATACACATAGCATCTAACAACCAATGAGATAGGAAACACAGCACTTGTGCACACAATGCGTGAGAAAATGAAAGATGAATGATTTTATCCTTAAAATGACAATTGAGGAAGGTTAGACATGCATCACGTCTACATACCTTGTCAGTTTGCTGCAAAATCTCATCTTCGTTTGGGTGGAAGAGTATTTTGCCACTCCTATAAATACCACAAACAACTGCCTGTAAGAATATGTATTCAGCAAAAAAAAAAGATGTTAAATTAGCATATCATATAGATGTTTAACTGTACATCAGAAAAGTAGAATCGAGAGATTTGATTACTTCTTGAAACCCATGACGTATTTGCCTAAACTTCATGCCCACCAAATCAGAAAAACTGCAAAGATTAAATACATTTTCTGCAATGCACAAAAATAGCAGTCAGTTTTTGGAAGAAAATCTATAACCCGGAGAAGGGGGAAAAGGATCATATTCACGATATTGATCTGTGCTCACAGAATTTGTCCTTTTGATATATGTTAAAAAAATTGAAGGAGAGAGGATGAAACTCATCAGCTAAGCACCAAGCACCAAAAATAATTACTTTACTTCATCAGTGGTTGCTTCCAGCTATGAGCTCCATCATCTCCTGCAACTTCCTCTAAGTTTCATCGTGGGGGGGGGGGGGGGGGGGGGGGANGGAGAGAAAAATGATGATATGATTTTTATATCAGTAAAAAAAGGATGATGTGATGGTGAAGTGTACAGTAATAACGCAGGGGTAGAGCATCGTAGGAATCATCTGAAATGGAACATTTCACACTAATAATTAAGCGAATGGAGTGAAAAAGGAATAAGTCCCACTTCTAGAACATCACATATGTCACTTCATTGAGGAGGCTCAAATTCGTGTGAAAAACGTTTTATTTTAAAGATAGCTACCAAAATAATCCAAATAAATATCTAGACCATTACACAGTATGCAATTAAAAGACACTTGTCCTTATAAGATCTTCCCTACCTAAGAAATAATGATAAGTATACTAGAATTTGTCCATACTTCGATAATTAAGCAAGTGTCTATAGATCTTTATGAGCCCCTTTTGCCGAGAGCACTGCACAAATAATTTTGAGGCAAGATTCTCTATTGGCTCTACCTTCAAACCTGCTATCGACTTTAAAAGCTCACCCGTGCTGGAACTTGAAACCTGCATTCATTAAGGTGGCAAAATCAAATCAAGTTACTTAGTTAACATATTAGGTCAGTTGTATATGAACAGTGCCAACTGCCCTGCCGATTAGAACATACCTCAACTATGGTCGGAATGGATCCCATATTGGCAATTGGTTGAAGGGCTAATATAGAAAGAAAAGCATCTGTATCAACTTCATACCTAATTATTCAAGAGCTTTAAGTCAATACACTTCAGCAGCAAGGATATTCCATATAGCTTCATTTTGTTCTCTTATTACACGAATCATATATGTAAAAAAGAATATTTTGGAGAGGGATGAGACAATAAAAAATGACAGATTATTCACAGCTAGGTTATCTATTCTTTGGAAATGCTCGACATGGTCTGAAAAAAAATAACAGGATTTTGAATTAATATTTTAGGGATGTTAATCTTTGGTGGGATACTATTAAACTCCTAGCTTCTAAGTGCGTATGTACTTTCAAATTTATTCAGAGTTACCCCATTTTTTGGGTGTTCTCAAACTGGAGAAAAGTTGTAAAATGATGTTTTTTCTGTTGATTCAGAATTTCTTATCCTTGTTATCTATTTTTGTAATTTTTTACATGAAATACAACTTTATTGAGTATAAAAATATCTGCAACAAGGCCAAGAATGAAGTAATGAGATAATGGACAATGATTAAGACGGCTCAAAATAAAGCATCAATTCAGGGCACCAAGACTTAGTTTGTTAATTGAAGTAGTTAAGCAATTAAAGTAGAAAGCACCAATGTAGATAGACTGTGAACTTAGAAATGTCACTAGCAAATGCCAAACAAATTTATAAATATTTATTTGTCAATGTATTTTATTATAAGTTCTTTAGCTTCTTAAGGGGTCAGTTTCTGAAACGTTTCGTTCTACAGAATTCTGAAAAGTAAGAACGAGATGCAACAACATTTCCCATTAGAACATCTTTTATGAAAGAGACAAAAGGTACTTCTGAATCAAAATGAATTCTAAGTTCTACTTTTAAAATGACCATGGAGGTTATTTGTTCATTTAAAAGGTAACCGTAAAATGCTTCTTTCATCTTTATGATAAACCTGTATACTAAATAGCAATATTGTTTTAATTTACAGCTCTACATCCAAGGATACAATGCCATCGTAAAATACACCAAAAGCAAAAAGGGCTCTATAACATTAGCAAAGAAAGTTTTAAGATGGAAGGCAAGCAGTTCTCACATGTAAGTGAAAAAAAAATATGGTAGAATCTTAGATAGTCACTGATACGTTGAACTTACCGATCTCCCTTTACTGGAAGTATAATTATTGCACGAGCTTTATTTGCTGCAGCTCTTTCATATGATTTTGTTAAGCTGAGGCTGCAACTGTAAAACCAAACTCCATTTAAAGATGGAAACAATGCATAAACAGAGAACAATATTCCATGTCTTGTTATATCCCTCCTTTTTATGAATTTTAAGAAGTTATCAACCTCTATTTACTTAACATCTTTAAACTTGAATTAGACTGACAAATTGTCATAATAAATTGCAAGATTGTATGTATATAACTCAATTAGGCATTGCTGTTCTTAATTTTTCCTCTTTAATTTAAAATGTGCTAGCTTCTCAATGTGCTTGGATCTACCAGTTAGTTGCTTTAAAGATTGATTATGTAAGAGAATCTGACTGCTTCAACAGCAGGATCAGTTGGCAAAACGAGTGCTTGTATACTCTCAATCAAATTTCTCATGAATGATCTTCTATCGAATTGTTTAGGAAAACGACCGTAAGTCATGGTTATAAGTAACGTACTCCTTTTAAAATGAAGGAGAAAAGCTCCCCATGTGATAACATCTTCTCAATATGAAAGAAAGACTATCCTCTATTAGCTCCTGCCTTATTCAACAAGTAGTACATTCTAATCAGGAAAAAAAAGAAGAAAATTTCTGAGACTTGAAACCTCTTAGTAAGGACATCAATATGGTTAAGGTCTTTGGCTATATTATCAGCTAACTTGTCCATCTGCTTCCTTGGAATATCAGACATAAGAAGAATTCTCTGCCTCCTACCAAGAAAAAATAAATAGATAGAAAAAAGGAAGTAAGAAATAAGAAAGGCATTCTGTTAATTATAACACATGATGCTGCTTGGGAAACTATCATTAAATGCTGACAATTACCTAGCATTAGCAGTACCTAAGCGGACAGAAAATTCGTGATATTTATTGAGCTGCTTTAGTATGAAAGCCAAATGACTGTTGACTCCACAAATAATGATATGATCAGACTCCAAAACTTGAATTTGGGCCCCTTCTCTAAGCTTTTGCATGTTATTCTGCATAAATGGCAAAACAAATATTTTATTATACACGTGTTAGCTTTGGTAGATGTTTTGTGTTTTGAAGCTTACCCTAAACTGTTCTGTCATTGTGCTCAGTAGACGAGAGTAAAATAATATTCCCCATATAGCAAGAACAAAGCCAATAACACGTTCGACTCGTGTCCTTTGCTGCAATATGTTGAGGGCAACAAGATGTCTCGTAAAAACTAGTAAAATTTAAGCTACAACAACACTATAAGAAATCAACAATTATCCAAATAATAAATTTTATAAGATGTCGTCATACTCTTAGATGAGTAGATGATGAACACAGACATGCCCAAGCCTCCCACAAGCAATCCTCTAGAGATTGTGTACTACCCCTGTGTCAAAATTGATAAACAAGCATAAGCATCATGTATTATGAATCAACAATCAATAAACTTAGACTCCAATTAGTTAATCACCGCTTCAGTAACTTGTTTCTCAAGGCAATAACTGTTGAAGAAGTAATTTGAGTCAACTTATCCATATATTGAACGAAAATAGGTCCCTCCAAAGGAAATTTCTAACTTTCTGAGACAATCATCTAGCAGTCGTGTCTTTTTGCTCTTTACAAAAAGCAGTCATGTCTTTATGCGATAAAATAATAATCATTGATGAATACACTCATGTTAATAGCAGCTTCCCTTAACAAAACTCAAAGGCTTTTTTTATGTTTTCTTATCTTTTATACAGGAACGGTGCCATGAATTTCGTCAGTGGGGTCATTTCTTTTACAATGTATCTTATAACTATATGTAATATGTTATTCGAAAACGTAATCCAATATCCAAAGGTAAATTTATGAAGTCGACCTCAACAAGATGTTATTTGGAACTGGATTCTGGAGTGAGAGGGGATGAAAGAATTTAGGGGAAATAGGCAAATCAAATTGAAGATTGAAATTGGGGAAGAGTGACGTACTGGGGTTAGAGATTTAAGTAGAGGGTGGGTTAAAAATGAAAAAAAATGAAAAAAATTATTAAAACTGCAATTAAATAAAAACACTAAAAATAAAAAATTTAGTGGGATCACACATAAAAATTTAGTGGGTTCACAAAATAAAAGAAGTTACAGATGAAAATTTACTATATAAAAGGTTTTACTTTTTTTTAGTGGTCACTAAACCCCAGTGGGGGCCAGGCGGCCCCGCCCCTGCTTTTATACATATATAAAAGATAAGCTGTTCATAATAGCAATCTCACCAAGTCTCGAAAATTCGACATCATCATAATTAATATTAGAGAACAATTGGAGTTCAATTATTGGACTACGTAATGCATATTATATGATGCTCCTCAACAAGGGAGCGGAGCGAATTTAGTGATAGCCAGAATATTAGTTTGTCAAAGAACATATATGAATATGATATTATAGGAAGTGATCCTGGCTGATATTACTCGAAGCAAGGAATGAGGCGGAAACTTTGACAAAATCCTCTCCTCCAACCCCTAAAGACAACCCCTTTACCCAGGGATATAACTTAAACTATGGGGTTCTATTATCTTTTCAATAATTTTTTTTTGCCAAGGCTTCCAAAGATGGATAGTTCGACTGCATTAGGAATTTTTTTTTATAAAAAAAAATGGAGAGTAAATTTTCATATAATGGAAGAACGCTAATAAATTCACAGATCTATCTAAGGAGTTTATCAAAAGGTACAACAGAAGGTTACCTAAACTTGAAAAACAGCAAACCTCCAAGCACCACAAAGGAAAAGCATGCTACAATGAGCACCACGAGAAACCTATGAAATATGAACAATATAATTTAGCCAACAATCAGGAAGAAGTATTATAGTTTAATTTAATGATGACACTCATGGACTACAGACAAATAAGTACTCAGTGCAAACTTTTTTATATCCGAAGAGCCAAACAAATTGAAAATATTACTATGTTTGGTGCATATTTTAATTACAAAAGTTTTTTGACACCAAACTTCAAGAAAAAATAATGGTATTTCTTTATCTCAATCCACCCCAGCATTTTTAAGCCTTCAGCTCCACAATATTGCAATTACTTTTCCTAAAAGTTCAATTTCAACACTTCCAACAATCTGAGCTGATCAAAGGAGAATAAAATGTGCAAGTAACTAATGATTATGGAAGACAGCTATCATTTCATGAAAGAGTAGACCAATTAATAGAGATTACACACGGGCTTATGTTCTTATCCACTTACGTGGCAATGTTTCTTTCAAGTTGGATGTTGAATAGATATAACAACCTCGCAAAGCTCCATCGGACATCTTGTAAAGAAGGGAAAGATACATCCAATTGAAGAGGTGTGGGTTTATTCAAGGAATTTGATATAGAGGCAAAAGGAGAGCTGATTGATCCAAAACTCCGAACCACATAAGGAAAAATTTCTTGGAAAAGATTTGTCAAAGTATTGACAAAATTTAGCCGTGTCAGGTTGAGTATGCAATATGCTGACACAGACATCATGGATTTAGTTCTGGAATCCTGCAACAATTAGTTCTGATATTTTACTACATAACACCATCAGCAGCATAGCATGACCAATAATTTGGACCTTTTCCAGAGAATTATGGGGCCGAGCGGGTAAGCCAGAAGTTATTAAGAGTGTAACTACATTTTTACAGCAAAAAATGACCAACCAAAAAGATAATAAAGCGCTAAAGGATCGAGTGACTCAATTAAAGAGAAAGCATTAATCAAAGGCAGAAAGATATAAATGAATAGTCCAAGAGTTAATATTGTGTGTGGCCACATAAGCAGTGAATTTTCCAATTGAGCAGTCAAACACTGGATGAATGGAAAAAATAGCTGCAGATATCAATTAATTAATAAAATACTAATTTACAGATTGCACATGTCTTCTAAAGCTTAAACTTAGGGATGAAAAATGAGCTATTTCCATGCCTGCTTTAATAAGAAAGAAATAAACAAGAGTACTGATCTTGACGACATTAATATAAGAAAGCAGAAGCATTAAAAATATAACCCATTTAAAGCTTAAAACCTCAAGAAAGAAGCCAAACATTTATTTTCCAGAACGAATTCTTGATACTTTGGCAGTTGACGAGCAGTGATCGATAAGTATATTCTCTAACTCTCTCTCTCTCTTCTACCATACAGCATATCTCCTCCAAGTTCTGTTTCGCTTTCACCATTTTCTAGTATTGTTGAATACTAAAATCGGATACACCAATAAACAGCCCAGAGCTTTGTTATTAGTAAGGGAATTTCGGAGAAAGAAACTATGGAAAATGTAGCCATCTCTTGCGCTAAACCTGATTATCTCCTGTTACCCCGATCCCTTGGTCAATAGAAAATATCACACTAGCACCCTAGGTCGCACATAGTTTTGTTATTCACAAGCACAAGAAATGACGAGCAGTGATCGATAAGTATATTCATAATTCATAAAGCAAGACAAAGCATGTTTAAAATCACTCCGCTTATTGTGTCTTCCAAACAAATATTGCAATACTCACCTGATAAATATTTTTCCGGTCAATCTTATTGTCATTTGAATTCGAATCGTTCGAGATTATGTTATACATAGAAGAATGTACCCGACCGCCTTTCCTTTGAGAACTGGCTTTCCATTTTCCTGAATAAAGCTATGATCATTTGAAAAATGATGTAAGGAGAATATTTGCTAGGGAAACAATAAATATGATGTCAAGGATGATATATATGCACAATCAATAATCACAAAAGTAGAAAGAAATGAGTACAAAATAAACTTAAACATCGCTTTTCTAACAATAACTATAGTGCTACCACAATTCAAATTATGAGGCTACGATGTTTACGCCAATTAGAAAAATAAGGTCTAAGACAGCTGACTCACTTCCATTAACTCGCAAATTACCTGCATGAAAAGCTGAATTGTCAACCCGCCGAAGATGGAACTGATGTGACCTCCTGAGATTAACACAGTCGAATTTCTACCCAATGAGCATTGCACTAAAATATCCAACAACGGTATTTAACCATGATAGAACTTGTTTACAAACAATTTGTATCAGATGCAGTAACTGATAGTAAGAAGCGCTGAAGCTACTTCAGATTGCACATGATTGCATCATAACAAATTTTTCCAATGCCAAAAAGGCGATATTTCATTCTTTCCACTATGTAATATATGCCTAAATTCAAAATCTTTTCATATTCCAGTTGACATTTAATTACTCAACACAACATCCTGACATTGAAAGAATGAATACAGGAAAAGTGGAGAAGATGATTAACTTTCAAGAGAGGCATCAAAGTAAGACATGTCGTTTTAATTTTCTCACCAAATATGGTACTGACCTTTTCTTCTAAGAAGACAACAACGTTCATACTTCTTCCAAAAATGGGTAAGGACATGAATATGATTATATCAAAAAATTAGCTGAGAGAAAAGAAATGCATAGCTTAAGGGTGAGTGAACATGGGGCAAAAGTTAAACAGATGACCAAGTTTTGACCCAAACTCTAGGCTGTCCTGAAATACATAATGGATTTTCACAGGATTGTCTTATACAACCATCAAATATTGTGGCTATAATATGAGCACCATTCTGCAACACAAGTGTCATATAACTAGCCATGTGATTGCAGAAAATTTCACAGCAGTGAGAGATGCAGTAGGAGTCAAACCAAATCCAAGCTTACAAGATCCAAGCTTACAAGAATGATATATTAAGTCCATGTCATTCAGAACAAATTTCATATACAGTACTTTGCCATCAGAAAGAACAAATAAAGGAAGTAAACCAAAGTCCATGGGCCATTTTTGTAGCCAAGTTCTTGATAAATTCATGTGGCGCTTACAAAAAGAAGTCTCTAGTGCATGTTACTTGACAATAATATGGGTTCAGTTCCAAAACGAAAGGGACTAGTCTAAATATTTTAGTATTACAAATGTGTGTGGGTGTATATACTCACAGAGATAAACCCGTGACGAAACTCCTCACCAAGTAACAACATGTTATGACAGTCAAGGACACCCCAGAGTACCCTGAAATCAAGTTCTCATACTTCCATTTGATTAACGTGAATCTAGCGATGATATAATTAACTTCTCTGACGTCATCTTTTTACCCAAATTAAATATTTAGTACAATATTGCCAATGGCATGAACATATGTCAACTTGCCAATGCTAACTGCTATGATTTTTTTTCCTGCATTCAAGTCATTTCCATCGGGCGCTCTGTTCAAGCTTTCCAACTGGTTAAGCTGGGACACGCAAGCAAACGCAAAATGGAATCTAGAATAGATGACATCATCAATTAGATGAAAAATAGTCTTTTTTTTTCTCTTTCATATTAATCCAAACGAAAAGTCCATCCAAAAGTCGCATCTCTTTTTGTTAATCCCCTCGTCTCTAAAAATACAAATTCAAAACAGTGGGCGATAATACATATCGAGCTGATTTTAGAATTCCTATAACCATAAGACAGAACAGATCAGATTTCCGAATTGCTCAATTACAAATTAGAAGCCAGACTCAGCAGGTCAGCGTTACCGAGCTATAGAATAAGCACTGACGGAAAGATATGGTAATGTAACAGAAACACCAGTAGAAAAAACACTGGAATTGCTACAAACAAAATTAAAAGAGAGAAAACCGTATCTCCAAGATGAATGTGAATGCAGTATATAAACTCTGAGGGAAACAAGGAAATATTACATCGTGGACGAAGATAATCGGCAGAGTCTATGACCTCGAGGAGGCAATAGCCATTGCTGCGAGCACTGCAGCTGAAAGAGAATCATCGCTCTTTCACACACACTCACTCACTCTAGCTGGCGCGCTTTCGCTCTCTCGAGGATGGAAGACTTACCAGATGGATTGCACATGAAAGAAACAGAGTCGTATAAGCTAGTTGGCATTGAATATTCATTTGTTCGAAGATTACGGTGCAATAAATAGTAAACTATAGAAAAATATCGATCAGAAAAAGACGAGGGACAGTGACGCGTGAGCTGAAGTTACGACGAAAAGGAAGCGGAAATATCAGCAGCTTTTTTTCGGACCGGGTTTTTTGCTAAATTAATACGATAAAGTATTTTACAAAATTATATTGCGAGTCTAATTTATTTTTAACTTAACACATGATCCATAGTCCCTGCATTTTTTTTTCTTTTTTTCATTGCATTCTAACACACTAGCCTACATTTTCTCTCTTCATTTTCCATATTTATCTCTATCTTAGAAACTAATTTTCTCCAGAACTAAACATAACAGAGTGAGTTTTGTTAATTTTTGTGGATTTTGTTAATTTTAATGGATTTTGTTATTTTTTTGTAAGTTTTATTAATTTTGGTTTTGTTAACTTTTTGGGTTTTATTAATTTTAAGAGAGAACGTAGAGAGAGACAGAACGTAGAGCGTAGAGTGAAAGATAACGTTGAGAAAGAGAAAGAATGTCGAGAGAGCCCCCGACACTCGTGTACTTATCGTGATAATCTACAGGATGGCTACACGATACTCGTGTACCCATTTTATAGTCAACGCAATGACTATATGATGCTCGTGTACACTACGCGATGAGTATACGGCGATCGTGTACTCTTTGTCCACCATCCACTTATTTTTTCTTCATTCTTTCCCCCAAATACTTTTCTTACATAACATAAAATCAAATGTCAATTCATTCTTTTTCAACGTTCAACCTCCATATTTATTTATACTTAAATAAATATATAAAATTAAATACATTACATGTATAGTGTACACGATGACTACTCGAAGATCGTGTACCCACGGTCCACTATCTACTTACTTTTTCTTCATTTCTTCTTCAATATTTTTCTTACACAACATCAAATCAAACGTCAATTCATTCTTTTTCAACACTCAACTTTCATATTTATTTATATTTAAATAAGTATATAAAATTAAATATATTACATGTGTAGTGTACAAGATGAGTGCACGATGATCGTGTACTTATGACCCACCATTCACTTACTTTTTAATCATTTTTTTCCTTAATACTTTTCTTACACAGTATCAAATCAAATGTCAATTCATTATTCTTCAACACTCAACCTCCATATTTATTTATATTTAAATAAATATATAAAATTAAATATATTACATGTGTAGTGTACACGATGACTATACGACGATCGTGTAGTTATCATGTACACTACATAATGGCTACACGACGATCGTGTAGCTATCGTGTACACTACATGGTGTGGTACATGTTGGTCGTCGTGGCGCGTGCGCGGCGGAAGCGTGTGGCTCAATGCCATTTAAAAATCAAACTTTTAATGAAGATCAATTTTTTAATAAAATAAAAACTTGCGCAACGCCACGATAACTAAATAAAAAATTATTAAAAACTCTTTTTCAATCAGTCAGGATCCATTATATATTTATACATTAAATCCACAACATACAATGTTGGAATCATATACCTCTGTAGTCTATATCAAGTGTCCTTGTAATACCGATCAATCCTTCATCCCACAAAATCGTTCCAACGATCAGTAGACTCTGAGATCCACACAAATATCTTTCAAGTCAATTTTCATTGCACTAGAACGTGTGTGGGCACGTAGAATATTACAAGATACTTTTTCTGTCTCTAGATGTACTCAACACATGAGATCTAGAGATTTACTGAGAAAGACTTTAGTGAGACGATTCTCTAAAAGAACGCAATGATTATTCTTTTAGAGATTTGATTAACTTTCTAATCGTAGAGAAAAATTATCCTGACACTAATTACGTTCTCAATTCAATTATTAATCGATGAACTGATGAACTTATGCATCAACTGAGGCTGTTAAAATAATATATGTGTATTGTTTAGATAATTGCATATCAGATTTAGAGATAATTAAAAATTAATATTTAATTTCAAATTGTCCGATACAATGGGCCTCATTGTATAGTGCGCACAATTGCACTGCCACACAACACTGTAGTTGGCGTAAACCATCACAATGTCTCACGACACTGCAGTGTTACACGCCTACTGCTGTAGTGCCACGTGGCACTACAACAGTTTATGGTGATCTATGATTATCACTATCAACTAAATTATCTGTTATTTCACAAATAACATATTTAGTTGATTCAAATTATTATCTAACAATAATTTAATTATCTAATTTCATAAATTAGATATTCTATCTCGCTTATCGATATTTAAAAAAATAATTGATAATTATTTTTATATATAATTTCTGAATTTATATATATATATATATATAATTCAATTAATTAACTCTTAATTAATTAAGCACACATAATTACTCTCATAATTATGTACTTGCCCCAGAATAATTTTTTTTATAAGTCAGTCATTTTCTCATGTCCTGAAATATTCATACTGTAGACTGTGTAGTACAGAGGTGATTTGGGGATCATGGACCTATAATTTTAAGCTCCAATAAATCAGATTATTAATTAAACTCTTTAATTAAATAATCTTATTTATTAATTTCATTATTATTACACTACAAATATGGAATTGAACTCTTAGTGATTATAGAATCTATTTGTAGAGTACTCTCATGTAGTCCACTAATATAATCATTTCATGTAATTTTGTCGTCCAATTATTGATTCTCAAATTAGAGTTGGTCAAAATTATCATTTTACCCCTCTAAATATATTTTGATCCTTAAGTACCATTAATTTACTAGTGAATGGTTAATTTATAATTTTATTATAAATTTAAACTCAATAATCATTTAGTTTCAGAATTAACACTTAAGGGAACCAATATATAATCTGTTAGGAAAACTTGAATTTCAAATATTGAATATCATGTTCTCACTCATCCACATTGTTGAATCTCCTAAATAAAAGTCACTAGTGTGTTTTACAAACAAACCTTAATGAGTGAATCAAAAGTTCCAATAGACATGCATAGGATTTCATGACTACTCAGGATTCAGACTGATCTTCATATGATCATCAAATTGATGTGTATTTAATATTTATGATAAACGGCACATTGATAAAAATATTAATTCACATCCGGCCAGTCATATATAATCTCATTATATAAAGTAGATTCACTAAGATGTCTATATACATCAATGATCTAGATATAGATTACACGCATTCATGATATTTAGTGAACCATACTAGCAATCATTTATTAAAGATTACATACTTTAATATGTTACTGACAATTTTATTCATTATCTATGATCTTAATCATCTCGTACGAATACAATATCATAGTCTCATTAATGGATATGGAATTTTCAAATATTTATATAAATTATTCAATAATAACTTAAAAGAACATTATAAGAAAATATATAATGCTCATTAAATTTCACGTCAAAATGTCAGTAAACGTGTTTTGAGGGCATAACCCTTAACAATTACCCACTTGCCCTAAAGTAAATGTGTCATTTCTCTCAATCGCATGGTACGTATGTGACCCTCAAATGACTTCCAGGAAGTGTCTTTGTAAAAGGATCAACCAATTTTTATTCTGAGGCTATCTTCATAACAGTCACATCCCCTTGATACACGATTTATTCTACAAGATGATATTCCCATTCTATGTGCTTGCCCCTCTTACGACTCATCAGTTCCTTGAAATTCGCTACACCCCACTATTGTCACAGTACATGATTAGTGGTTTTTTCATATCTAGAACTACTTCCAGATGAGTATAGAACTTTCTGAGCCATACCGCTTCTTTTGCAGCTTCAGAAGTCGCTATACATTCGACTTTCATTGTGGAATTTACAATGTTGGATTGTTTAATACTTCTCCAGACTACAACTCCTCCGCCTAGGTTGAATATTGATCCATACGTTGATTTTTTATTATCTTTATCTGATTGAAAATCATAATCAGTATATATAGTGGGGTTCAGGTCTCTACCTAAATAAACAAGCATATAGTTTCTCATTCTCCTAAGATACTTGAGAATGTGTTTTAGTGCAATCCAGTGTTCCAAACCTAGATTCGATTGATAACGATTGACAATTTTCACCGCATAATAGATGTCAGGTCTCGTACACAACATGACATACATGACACTTCCAACTGCTAAAGCATAGGGAACCTTTCTCATATCCTCCTAGGGTGTCTTTGGACAGTGTTCCTTGGAGAGGACAATTTCATATTTGGTCGGTTGTTGACCTTTCTTAGAGTTTTTCATCGAGAATCTCTCCAGCACCTTATCAATATAAAATGCTTAAGAAAGTGTCAAGAGCTTTTTTTTTCTATCCCTTAGGATTTGGATGCCTAGAATATAGCTTGCATCTCCCAAATATTTCATTTGAAATTTCTCAACTAACTACGTCTTTACCTTTGATAAAGTTTTTACATCATTCTCAATGAGTAAAATATCACCAACATAAAGAACTAAGAAAATCACTATCTTAACTTTGATGTATTTAAAAACACAAGCTTTGTCAACATTTTGCTCAAAACCATATGATTTAATAATCTCATCAAATGTAAGATTTCAAAATCTAGATGCTTGCTTTAATCCATAAATGGATTTAAGCAACTTGCATACTTATGATCTTGCCCCTTGCGCACGAACCCTTTGTTGGAATTATGTCCATAAAGTATGGTGTAATAACTATTTATGAGTATTTAGTTATTTTTCAGACATTTTATATTACTAAATTCAATAAATAAATAAACGTTTTACTTTAATTGAAGTGTGTTTATAATTTACTCAAGTCCTGGAACTATTATCAACGTAAAAAGAGTAAAGACAGAGGAGTCTTCCAGACAAACTCTTCTGAAATAGTTCAGAACGTTATTCGCAGTCTTAGGATCGACTAGGTAATCGAATTCGATTACGACTGTTAGGTTGAACCAATGGATTCCAGTCTTGGGGCATTGGAGTGGATACTCAAACGGTTAACCTAGACATGTTATGAAATATGTTGAATAGACCGATAACATATTAGTTTAGGGTAAAAACCATTTACCTAGCTCTAAATCTAATTATTACACATTAATAGTATTTTTTGTTTAGCTTAATCCTAAGGTGAATACATAGCTTGACTTAGTTATTTGCGATATTTGATATGTCAAATGGGTGAGTTCAAATTGACGGATAACATCTCGACTGTTTGGATCGTAATTCAACTATGTTGGAGATACGATATTCACATATATGAAAATATGTGGTTGGATTGTGAAAGCAACAATATCACCTCATGCTTTATTGATGGGTGTGTGAATAAATAAACCGGGTCTAGTATTCAATGAATTGAGTCATTGATTAAGACTTGTGAATTATACGAGACAATTCACTATTATGTCTTTCTTATTCATAGTCAATAAAAGAGTTACGGCAATAATAACAAGAGGGGTAAAATAGTAATTTTATATCCCACGCTCTTGTTACGGATATTCACGATGGGTAATGTGTTAAAATATTATGTGGACCATGAAATAAAAGAGTTTGTTTGCACCAATAAAAAATATAACGCGCACGCATCATGAGTTGATTCGGCGTCGAACTTATAGTGGAATCGTACGATGTTAGGATTAAATAGATCGTGAATTTATAAAGATAAACTCACCAGGTATTTGAATCATATAACTTTGTTTATGTGGGTTCATTTGATCTCACGAATAGCTCATGAGAACAGGAATAGAACAAACGATCAGTTGGACCAAAATGTATTTTGGTGCCAATGTGTATTTCCTACACTCATATGTGATGGGTGTTATCACTTAATTAGTTAAGTGTAATTAATTGTATTAAAATTAATTATTTTATTATTTTTTTAATTATTAGATAATTAGTAAATAAAAAGGAATTGATTAATTAAGTGATAGAGATCAATTGGATTGATGAATTTCGATACAACACAAATCTCTAAGATAATATATACAAAATTCGGTCATGGTGGTTATTTTGGGGTTAATTTTCAAAAATTTGAAATATAGGGGTATATTTATAAATTTCTAAAATTAATAACTATATATATGTGTGATAACAATTTGATGGCCAGACGAATTGTATTAGATACAACATAACTCTAAAACACAATAATTGATACTGATTAATACAGTGTGTAATTACACAGAGAAAGAAAAAGAGTTTTCTCCCCCCCCCCACATGTTGCCGCCGAATTTCAAATTGAATGAAGAAAATTTTGACTTTCCTTATTCAATCGTTTTGAGAGCCCACACTTAATTCCTGAAGAAATTCTCACGAGATACATTTATGAAATTAACGAGTGGTTATTGGTGTGAAGAAAATTTTAAGATTTTGGTTATTGAAAATCAAGCTTGAAGATTTGGATCTTGAAGTTTGAAGAACATGAAGAACAAATACAAGGATTTCATCAATTCAGAAAATCTCGGATACATCACAAAGGTGCAAATTATTTCAACCTTTTTTAATTCGTTTCAATATATGATATGCATGATCATTTTTTATTTTAGTTTTTAATTATTCAACGATTAAATAAGTTTTAGAATTTTTTTAATATTCCGCCCACGAACCGTTCGTGGTTCAAACTTATTTTTTTTATTTTAAAACCACCGATCCAATACCCTTCTCGTTGCATCATATAAATGATTTCTTCAAGAGAGTCATTCAGAAAAACTGTTTTGACATCCATTTTTCATATCTCATAGTCAATACTAACGGCTATGGACAAAAGGATGTGAATGGGTTTAAGCATGACCACAAGGAAAAATGTCTTTTCATAATCGACTCTCTCCCTTTGTGTATAGCTCTAGACTACTAACCGTGCCTTGAAAGTCTCTACTTTCCCATCTGCACCTCATTTCGTCTTGAAGATCCATTTACATCTAATGGGCCTCGCATCTTCAAATGGATCTACAAGTTCGCAGACGAGATTGAAATACATAGATTCAATTTCCTGGTTCATGGCATCTTGTCATTTCTCCTTTTTAGGATCATCCATTGCATCTCCATAAGATAATGGACATTATTATCAGTGTCTGACACTAGGACATGTACTTCTAGTTCGTAGTGAACTGGTTGTCTCACAAATCTCCTGCTATGACGTTGCACCGGGGGTTCCTTTTGTAGAAACTGTGGTTTCTCATTTATTAGTAGAAATTGAAGGTGGTTTGATCTCATTAGTTTATAATTCCTCGAGAACTAATTTGTTTCGAGGTCTGTAGTTTTTCATACAGTCATGTTCAAGGAAGGTGACATTTATCGATACAAACACATTTTGATCTTTGTGATTATAAAAGTAACCACATCTAATCTCTGAAGCATAGCTAACGAATATGCATACTTCATACCTTGAGTCTAACTTTTTAATCTTGGGTCTAAGAATGTGAGCTGGACACTCTCATATACAGAAATGATGCAAACTAGGTTTGAAGCCATTTCATAACTCTAAAGGCATCTTGCTTACAGACTTAGAGGGCACTACATTCAAAATGTATGTAGCCGTGTGTAATGCATATCCCCAAAATATAAGTGGTAGTGATGAGTAGCTTAAGATCGACCTAACCATATCTAATAAGGTACAGTTTCTCCTTTCTGAAACATCATTTTGCTGTGGTGTTCCAAGTGATGTGAGTTGGGATAAGATTCCATAAATCCAGCAAATAATCCTTGAATTATACCAAGTATTCACCACCTCGATTGGATCAAAGAGTTTTAAATGATTTACCTAATCATTTTTCAGCTTCAGCCTTGAAGTCTTTAAACTTTCCAAAAGTTTCAGACTTTCTATGCAATAGGTAACTATAACCATATCTTGAGTAGTTGTCAATAAAAGTGACAAAATACTTATACCCACATCTAGCTTGTACATTGATCGGTGCACATACATCTCTATGTACTAGTTCAAGTGGTTTCTTGGCTCTTTGACCATTTCATGTGAAATGTCTCTTTGTCATTTTACCATATAGACAAGATTCATAAACAGGAAGAGTTCCAACTTTTAGTTATCTCAAAACACCATGCTTTTGTTAACTTGTTTAACATATCTAGATTAATATGTCCAAACCTAAGATGCCAAAGATATATGTTATCATTATCGTGAAAAACTTTTTGTCGCTTGTTACTTTTAGGTTTTGCTACTTTAAATAATTTAGAATTATTTAATGCGTGTTCAGTCTGTTTAAACATATACAATCCGTTTATGATTTTAGCATGACAAATATCGAATTCATTCTTAGAAATAACAAACTATTTATTAATAAAAGAAACTTTCGAATAATTGTTCTTGCAAAAATTTAAAAAAAATCAATTTTCTAAAAAAACCAGGAATATAGCAAACGCCGTTCGAAACCAAATAATTATATCAAAAAAGTAAATGGACTATCCCTAATGCTTTAGCTGGCACGAGCGCACCACTGCAAACTTTCAAAACGACCTCGCCTTCAGCCGGCTCCCTTGACGAATCAAGCATCCGCAAAGAAGAACATACATAGTCAGTGGCTCCTGAATCAAGTATCCAAGATGACAAATCATATTCCACTAAGCAAGCTTTAAGTACAAGTAAATCATATTTACCTTTTTTCAGCTTGAAGAGATACTTGTTACAGTATCTCTTCCAATGACCTTCAACCCCACAGTGGAAACATTTTTCCTTGGGCTTGCTGTCTTTTTTGTTCTTCTTAGCTTTTGGCGGTGTCTTGGCTTTCTTCCCTTTCTTTTTCTTACCATTGTCCTTACCACTGTTCTTCTACTTTTCTTGTACTTAACAATATTGGAAGAATGATTTTGCTCAACAACATTTGCCTCACTCTCTTTGGTCATTCTAAAGTTGAGTGATTCAAAAGTCTGCAATTCATTCACCAATTGGGTCATGTTAAATTGAAACTTGTTCATAACATAGTTGGTCGTGAACGCAGAATAAACTGGTGTGAACGACTCAAGTATAATACTAATTTGAGTTCGTTCATTAATGGTTGCCCCATGTACTTCTGCCTCATGCATTATGTTGATCATGCTCAAAACATGTTCTCGCATAGAAGTACCATTTCTCATCTTAGTCATCATATAGCTCCTAGTGGGCTCATGAGGACTTTGATCAGAGTGCTACCCAAACATCACATGTTGAGATTTTTAACCTCATAGGCAGTCTTTACGCTTCCATGCTTAGTTCTCAGAACATCATTCACGCTCACAAGCATGTAGTACTTCACCTTGTTGTTTAATATGATCCAAGCATCATATTTGTCCTTAATATTCTTAGGGGCATTAGCAGTGGGCTACTCATGACATTCCTCAGTAAGAATGAACTTATAGTTCTCACAAATCAACATTAAGTTCATATTTGATTTCCAACGTACGGAATTATCACCATTTAATTTCTCTCAAGCGAGTAAAGTAGTAACATGGTTACTCATGGTAGACATAATAATGATAACTGAAATTTAAAACATACAAGATTCAATATAATTGATAAATATCTTGAATTCAAAAAGTAAACGTGATTCATAATGCGATATAATAAAACACAAAATTAACAATTACTAATCACGATAAAACAACCCAACGATTAGTGAGCTGCCTTAGGGTCAACCAACTTAACCTTAGACTGTATATGAGACATTCTCATCTTTATTAATTAAAACTCAAAACATCTCATATTTTCTCTTTTAACAATAAGGTAACACTTGTTCAGCCAATCATAACTATCCACATGAAAGCTTAATTGTGACTTTGTGAGTGTAACCTATCAAATCAGATTCCATGATTCCATTAAGAATATGTCGACTTAGTGTCAGTCAAAACTAAACTACATCTCTTCCTCCTATCTTCTTAAGAAATCCAACATTGGTATTGATACAGCTCAAAACCTTCCCTAGAGGGATGAAAACAAAGTCATCTCGAGACTTTTACCGCACCAAACAGTGTTGTACTAATGATGGAGCCTATATGTTATATTGACATGTCAACCTTCTCCCACTTACTATTTTAGGATTATGTGTTTCCATTTTAACTAATTAATTAACTCCAAATTAATTATTGGTTAAAATAATAACCCTATGACTATTTAATAATCAGTTATGTCAATCCCATTGGTCTAAGTTCATTTAACCTTTTAAAGCGGCTAAGTCATAATTAGGTGAACTTAGATTAACTAATTAATTATATTCATTCAACTTTAATAACACTCTTTTACTAAAGTCGGTAATCTTAAAGGTTACTGTAGCCCTTAGTGTGGTGTGATTACCAAGTTTAAACTAATTAAAATCTAGTAGTTTACATGTAATTGATTTCATAAAACAATACATATAAACATATTAAGACAAATCTAATAAATCATGCTTCCACTGATGAGATGTATAATCAAATGAATCTGTGTGGGATTTTCATATATGGCATGTGATTGATTAACGCATGGACATGTTATCAAACATAATATGCAAATAATTATTTAACTATTAAATAAAATAAATAATGGATCGAGTGACTATTGAGTATTTCTAAAAAAATAAGCCTTAAAATAAAGAAATAAAATTACAAAACGGACTTCAAGAATACATATTTCTCAAATATTGTCTTCTCCTCCTGATGTCCATATTCACAATCTTCATGCTTTGAACAAGATCTTATTTTAATTAGGGAATTTTTTTCTTAACTAAAATTAATTTATATAATTATCTTTCAAAAAATAGTTGACTTTGACTTAGTGAAATAAATAATTTATTTGATTTGGTCAAACTTAAGTCAAACCAAATCAACCTATTAATTTCTTAATTTCATAAAACTAAAAATTAATCATTAATTTAAAATTACATTAATTTTAAAATTTAAAAGGATAATTAATAGACTTAGGATTGTCATAAAACTCTACCATGATAGGGCTGGTTGGTATAAGAGTTACTGCGAAACTTCTCCAAATGTGACAACAGTTGCTACCAACAATAAGACTCTCTTACTGCCGCCCATCACCATTACCAAGCCATAACCGCCGTCATTGCTGGTAAATTCCGACGACATTGCTGGTAATCATTAATCGACACATGCCATTTTCGGGGCCGACGCCAAAATTTTAAAAGAATTCCTATTTCTTTTCTTTTTCCTCCGTCGTTCGTCTCGTGCATTCTTCGTATTCTCGTGATCGGAATAAAATTACAAAATTCCCTATGCCCCAAAATGGCTTACACAAAATCTAAGAAAAAAATTAAAAGAACAAAGTCTAACTCAATAGTCATAATATAATTAACAATCCATTATTATCCATATATTCAAAAAATATAGTCATCCATCCATTCATATATATCTCGTATTATATGAATAATGTAAAAAAACTCACACAACATTTAACATATAAATATATAAAAACCACTATGTTACCACTTGTTGATCATCGCGGTGCGCGCACGGTGGAAGCGTGTGGCTCGAGGCCATTTAAAAATTAAACTTTTAACAAAGATCGAATATTTTAATAAAACAAAACTTGTGCAACGCCACGATAACCAAATAATTTTTTTTATTGAAAAATCTTTTTCAATCCGTCAAAATCCATTATATATTTATACATTAAATATACAATATACAATGTTAGGAATAATTTATTTCTTGTAGTCTATATCAAGCGTCCTTACAAAACTGACGATCCTCCATCCCACGAAACAGTTCCAACGATCAGTAGACTCCGAGATCCACACCAAGATTTTTTAAATCAATCCTCAACGCGCTAGGACGTGTGTGGGCACGTAAAATATTACAAGATACTTTTTCGATCTCTGGATGTACTCATTGAGATCTAGAGATTTACTGAGAAAAACTTTAGTGAGACGATTATCTAAAAGAAAATAATGATTATTCTTTTAGAGATTAACTTTTAAATGCAAAGAAAAATTACTCTGACACTAACTGTGTTCTCAATTCAATTCTTTGTCGATGAACTTATGAACTAATTCCTCAACTGAGACCATTCAAATAATATCTGTATCTTTTCTAGATAATGGCGTATCAAATATTTAGAGATAATTAAAAATTAATATTTAATTTTAAATTACCCAATACAAAGGAACCCACTGTATAGTGATGCACAACTATAGTGTCATACCGCGGTGCAGTTGGCATAAACCATCACAGTGCCTCACGACACTGTGTGTTATGCTACACAGCAGTGCCGTTGTGGCATTGCAATGTTACACGACTACTGCCGTAGTGCTATGTCTCACTACAACAGTCTATTGTGGTCTATGATTCTCAATCATTGATCGGCACGTGATAATTACTGTAAATTAAATATTTATTCTAATTAGATAAATATATAGAAATTAGTTAATTCAAAATTAACATGTCTAATTATCTCTATCAACTAAATTATCTGTTATTTCACAAATAGCATATTTAGTTGATTCAAATTATTATCTAATAATAATTTAATTATCTAATTTCATAAAATATATATTCTGTCTCACTTATCGATAATTAAAAAAATAATCGATAATTATTATATAATTTTTGAAAGTTATATTTATATTTATAAATAATTCAATTAATTACTCATACATAATTATCTCATTATTATGTACTTGCTCCAGAATAAAAATTCATTTGCAAATCAATTATTTTCTCATGTCCTGAAATATTCACACTCTAGAGTGCGTAGTATAGAGGTGACTTTAGGATCATAGACCTATAATCCTAAGCTTTAATAAACTAGATTATTAATTAAAATTTTTAATTAAATAATCTTATTTATTAATTCCATTATTACTCCACGATATATGAAATTGAACTCTTAGTGATTATAAAATGTATTTACAGAATATTCTCTTGTAGTCCACTGATATAATCATTTCATGTAGTTGCGTCTTCCAATTATTGGTTCGTAAATTAAAGTTGATCAAAATTACTATTTTACCCCTCTAAATAGCTATTGATCTTTAAGTACCATTAATCCACTAGTGAATGACTAATTTATAATCTTATTATAAATTTGAGCTCAACAACCATTTAGTTCCAGAATTAACACTTAAGAAAATCAATATATGATCCGTTAGAAAATTTTGGATTTCAAATCTTGCAAGATCATGTTTTCAGCCATCCACATCACTGAATCTTCAAAACAAAAGTCACTAACCTGTTTGACAAACAAACTTAACGAGTGAATCAAAAGATCCAGATGCATAGGAGTTAATGACTACTCAGAATTCAGATTGATCTACACATGATTATCGAATTGATGTGTATTAAATCTTTATGATAAACGACACGTTGATAAAGATATTAATTCACATCGATCCACTCATAAATAATCTAATTATATAAAGTACATTCACTAATATTTCTATATACATCAATGATCCAGATCTATATTACACGCATTCATAATGCTTAGAAAATCATACTATCAACCATTCATTAAAGATTTCATACTTTAATATGTTGCTGATAATTTTATTCATTATCTACGATCTTAATCCCCTCGTACTAATACAAGGTCATAATTTCATTAATGAATATGAAATTTTAAGATATTTATAGAAATTATTCAACAATAATTTAAAAGAACTATTATAACAAAAATGTATTTCTCATTAAATTTCATATCAAAATGTCAATACACATGTTTTGAGACCATAAACTCAATAGTACACTACAAGATGACTACACGATGGTCATATAGCCATCTTATACACTACAGTTTCTCTCTCTCTTAAATTTTGGTAAAAGCTAAAATTAACAAAATTCATCAAAATTTCCACCAATTTTTCACAAAAATTCCAAAACAAAATTATAATTTTAGCTCTCAACCTTGGCGTTTTAAAAAATGAGAAAGTTGTCAAATCATAAAGCAAGTAAAGATGCATAATAAAAAACAAAGAATGAGAAATGAGAGAAATGGAGATGGGAGGGATGGCTTCGGGAAAATGGGTTTATAAGAAAATAAGTTACTGAGAAAATGAGAGAGAGATGAAGATGAAAGATGAAAAGAGAGAGAGTGTGGGCCAGTGTGTAAGAAGGGTAATAAGGGAAAAAAAGAAAAAAATAAAGGGAATGTGAGTCAGGGATTAGGATAAGCAAAAATTAGGCCAATGATATATTTTTGTAAATTACTTTATCTAAGGGTATAAGTTAGCAAAAAAAAACCCTTTCATATTGTCACTGTCTCGTTTTGCTATTTTCTTACCACGACGAAGGAGTCTCACCTTATCCATTTGTATTTTGTGTGCACTCTTCTTCCGAAATTCAGTTATACTTTAGCCACTTACTTTTTAAAAAAATTATAAAGTGTTATGTGTTGTGTATGTGATCGAGACCATTAAATCTTTTAGTTCTTTTTCTCACAATTTAGAGTCATAGGTATTCTAAGTAGGTAGGAAAGAAAAATCTAATATTAAGTTTTATATAGATACTTTATTAAAATTATGAACACAGATATTTAGTTTTGAATCGGTGAATTAATTTTAACTGAATTTTATGTTGTCATCTTATTTTCACTACTTTATATTATCGAATAATTAAAATTTATTTATTTTAACATCGCTGATGCAGAGAATCACTAAAAATATAATATAATTTTCAATGTTTTATTAATGAGCATCCTTCCGTAAACATATTTTATTCTTATTGGTCATGGTGATTTAGAAATCAAAAACTCTACTAACGTTATTTTTCTTTCAAGGATACATTCATGAATCGTAATAAATTACTAATAAAAAATGTGATATGTATTTGACATTGATCACGGATCTATATTTTAAAAATAAATGGATATTGTTAGTAATTCATAATTTATTGTTCTTTGAATATCACAATATTAAATATACAATTAGAAAATCAATAGTCAATTATCATATGGAGTATAAATTAAGAATAATAAGTAGATAATATTGTTAAAAAATGATTATCATTTACTTATCAACTTTAATATATTATAAATTATAGATTATTTTTTAATTAATACTATGTTGGTAATCTAAATTTAATTAAACATTAAAAACGCGAAGACATTTAGCACGTGTGCCGCCAGATGATTCATTTTTGTCTACATAGTTGTTCCATTAAAAGAATTTTGTTTAAGCTCGATCCAACTCTAAATGAGAGCCGGTTGACGCCTTTTGATGAGTTCTTTTAAATTCCATCACTCTTTCAATCTGAATTATGTGAACGAATTAATGTGGTGAGCATTACTGTTCTTTTCAACAATCACGTGGGCATTTACAGCATCGCGTGCTTCTCCAAGCGAGTCTCCCACTGATTCTGATGCACAGAGAAGTGGGAGACATGAAGTGAAAAATTTAGAAGCTGAATGTTATCATGGCTCAACCATTGACAAAAGTGGTCCTCCTTTTCACCTAACCCACCTTACCATTCCAACTCCAGTGTGTGTGGTATGAATCACTATTTTCCCACACACTTGACATGTGAGAAAAAGTATAGGGTGTCACTGTTTAGTAAAAGAAATTGTGAAATTATTTAATATCTAGAATTCAAAAATTCTATTAGATTGAATATCTTTATGTCTAGCATCTTTAAATTTTTTTTATCTAATTTTTAATGTTTCTTTGTACATTTTATTATAGCAAACAATATAATTTCACATTCTTACAACTATATCTTAACATTTTTTACGATTATATCTGTTTTAGCTTAAAACTTCATAGTATGCATGATTGTCTCCCTTGCTAAGTGTGGGCGTCTTCCCGATCGGGGGATCTGCAGCGGTGGAGTTGCGTGTATTCTTCCTTCTGATTGAAGCCCCTCACGACTTAAGTATATCAACAGTGATGTGGAATTTAATCTCTCCTCCATGTAGGGATCCTCTTGGTAGATATTTTAGCACAAAAATCTTAAGGGAGAATAGGCATACCTCTTTCTTTTATAGATGGGTATATTTATACCTCAAGCTTTATGTAGGAGGAGGCTTGTTAAAGAAGCCTTGGAGGCATGCTGGAGAAGCTTCACGGGGCACAATGTCTGTTTTGATTGTCTTTGATTGGACAGAAGGGAGGTAACCTTCACATAAAATGACGAGCATTAAATGTCGATATGCTTTTGAAATGACTAGCGGAGGCTATCCTAACATTCTATCATGGCGATTGGACCTGTTGGGCGTTAATTTAGACGGGAAATTATGGCCCTACGCTCGGGGTTATCTGAGTTTCTCTTCGCAAGTTCTATTCTTACTTTTACATGTGCTCGGGTCTGTGCAACCCGAGCTTCCTTGAGGCTGACCAGTTGAGGTCGGTTATTCTCCTTTGAAAATTTCTTTCATCATAAGCTTCTCAATGTGACGTGACACGCATCGTCGCGCCATTAGAGCCTCGGAAAACACCCATAACAGTTGCCCCCGGTCAAGGACTTGAGAGGCGTCATTCGCCCAGTTCTGAAGACTCATTCATATGAGCTCCTCGTCCGAGCTATCTTTGTGTGGTGATAGGATAAGAGCTTAGCCTGCTCTGGGCGCTTTCATATTTATGCTTTGCTCTTGCTTATTTCCTTTGTCACAAATTGTTTAAACTTGTCAGTCCCGAGCTGCGCTTGAATGTTTAGTTTTATTTTTACTTCCCCGAGCTTTGAGTTGGTCTGAACGAGACCTTTACCCTTTATTTCTCGGTTGCTCTGAGAAATATGTCGAGTGTTGCACTCTTACTTTTGCTGACATGAGCTATGTGATTGCTATGATCTCGAGCTTGAGTGGGCCTTAAAACAGCCCCAGTCCCTTTTAACGAGTTGCCACCTTTGAAGGAGATCGGGGCATGCAGACATATCAGGGTCCTGTGAAAAATTTCAATTATGCTTTCCTTAGGGAAGTCTGGTCGAACTGCTCTACCTCAGGTTGGGAGTAACCTTCATTTGTTGACGCTTGATTTAAGCGCCCTTACTCTTGTCGAGTCTTCCTGATCTGGCGAGTTTGAGTTGAAATTCCTTTCCTTTAGTATTTGGTTAAAGGATTTTCCTTTCTTGGTGAGCTAGAGTGTTCTGCGTCTAGCTAGACATTTCTGCTCTAACTAGATCCATGTTCCTACTAGCGAGCTAAGGTGCTCGACATACATCTCTTTTTGGTTTAGCCAAACCTTTCATGTTCTGGCTACATCCTCATTCTTGTTTGGAGCGTTTGTTAGTAGAAATCTCTTACCTTTTGCCTTCCAGCCAGGCATGATTGCTCTGACTGGGTCCTTGATCTTGGTGAGCGAGAGTGTCCCGCCTGACGTTGTCTTTTTCTGTCTAGCCAGGTACTTCTGCTCTAGCTAGATCCTTAATCTCGTCTGGCGAGTTAGGGTGCTCGACATGCATCACCTTTTACCTTGAAGTCTAGCCAGGCATTTTTGCATTTGGCTAGATCCTTAATCTCATCTGACGAGCTGGACTGCTTGGTAGACATCAGTTTTTACTTGAAGTCTAGCTAGACATTCCTGCTATGGCTAGACTCTCGATCCCGTTTACGAGCATGAGTTCTCAATATACATCTTTCTTTGATGTCTAGCCAGGCGTGCCTGCTCTGACTATAGCCTTGATCCTATCTACGAGCATGAATGCTCAACAGACATCTTTCCTTGATATATAACCCATAGTTAGTTAATTTGGGTACGCCAAAACTATGAAGTATTATTCAGTGAGTATAATTCATGAATTAAACAGTAAAATATTTGGTAAAAATTCGATCAATAATTCACAGTATGCAAAAAATCAAATACGTGAATTAAACGGGTATTATATATTTTCGTTTGAAAAATTTAGATATAAAGTTCTTAAAGACATGTCAACTTAACAATATATTACGAATATAAAAATAAAAGATCATAAATATCTCGAACATTCATATTTAAAAATCAATTTATAATCTATAATGCATAAACACGTAGAGTTAATATATTATTGTTAACATAAATAAATATTAACACTTTCTACTATTTTACTCAATTTAAAATTAATATGAAAATGTTCATTAATATAGTTTAAAATAATAATAAGTCTTGTTCTCATTCTTTTTATACTCTAATAAATTATTTATCAATTAAATTAAAAGTAATTAATATATTTTAGAATAATAATAAACCTTGTACTCATTTTTTTATACGCTAATAAAATATTTATTAGAAGAAACGTCAAGAATAAAAAGTAAATATGTTTAAAAAAAGGTCAAAACAATTGTGGGCCATGTCTTGAGAAAAATTGAATAAAAAACCGGTATATGCCCCACATTGAAAATTTGGAAGAGGTGAAATCTAAAAGAAATGGAAAAAGGGCCACAAATTTCTCCCACGTAAGCAAAATGCCTGCACAATGCTAAAAATCAAGTTATTAGAAGGTTAAATCCTTGTCCCACATCGCGAAGGGTAAAAGAAGGAAGGTAGAATTTTCCTATAATTATAGTACCCTCTTGCGCAATTCCACAATGCGCCATTTTCTAGCGTTATGTATGAAAAAAATGCTTATTTTTTCAACTATATACGGGACTGGATTGAATAATTCGATAAAAGTGTTATTGTGTATTATAGGTGTATAATACTTATACTAATTAATTCTGGTATATAGACAGGCGTGTCTACTTTAGTTAGGCTCTTGATCATGTTTGTGAGCATGAATGTTCAGACCCTGGGAGTATGAGTGTTCAACAAACATGTTTGTGAGCATGAATGTTCAGACCCTGGGAGTATGAGTGTTCAACAAATATGTTTGTGAGCATGAATGTTCAGACCCTGGTTAGACCCTTAAGCATGACTGTCTAGTAGACATGTTTCCTTGGTGTTTGGTAGACATGTTTCCTTGGTGTCTGGTAGACATGTTTCCTTGATGTCTAGGAAAGCGTGCCTCCTCAGGTTAGACTTTTGATCTTGTATACGAGTATGAGTGTTCAACAAACATCTTTCCTTGATGCCTAGCCAGGCATGTCTGTTCTGGCTAGACTCTTGATCCCGTCTACAAGCATGAGTGCTCGACATACATGTTTTCTTGATGTCTAGATAGGCGTGCCTATTCTGACTAGACCATTGATCCCGTCTGCGAGCATAAATGTTCTACATACATATTTTCTTGATGTCTAGTCACGGGTGCCTCTTTTGTCTAGACCATTGATCCGTCTACGAGCCTAAGTACTTGGCAGACATCACTTTACCTTGGTATCTAATCAGATTTTCCAGCTATGGCTAGATCTTTGATCCCGTCATGCGTTGAGGTTCCCGACAGACATCACTTTTTGATCCCGACTGGCGGGCTACAACATCGCGTCAATCACACTTTTTAATCTCGACTGGTGGGCTACATCACGCCAGTCATCACTTTTTAATCCTGACTGGCGGGTTAGAGAATCGCGTCAGTCATCACTTTTTAATCCCGACTAGCAGGCTAGAGTATCACGTCATTCATCGCTTATTAATCCCGATTGGCAGGCTACAGCACAACGCTAGTCATCACTTTTGGTTTAATCCTAGCTGGTGGGCTAGAGCACCTTGCCAGTCATCATTTTTTGTGTAATCCCGATGGCGGGCTAGAGCACCTCACAAGTCATTACTTTTTATTTAATCCCGACTGGCGGGCTAGAGCATCTCCCCAGACATCACTTTTTATTTAATCTCGACTGCCTGGCTAGAGCACCTCGCGAGTTACCATTTTTTGTTTGATCCCGACTGGCGCGCTAGAGTACCTCGCTAGTCCTCACTTTTTGTTTAATACCGACTGACGGGTCGAAACATCTCGCCAATCATCACTTTTTTATCCTCCGTCGTATGTCGTAGAAAAGCTGCTTGCTTCCTTTTATTCGATAAGTGTCACTGGATATACAATATTCATCGTCCATTACACTTTGGCGCTGACCATTCCAAAGAAAATAGCTTCCTCTACTCTGAACGGAGGGAATCAACGTGGAGAAACGTTCCCAAAATATATCCTATGCATTTATTAAATTCATACATTCCAGTCTCGATGCCTCATTCGGGATTAGAGCATGCCGAAATTCTAATTTGTTTCGTGATTATGGTATGCCCCCGAGACAAGTAGGCTCCTCATTTCCTGAGTTGCGCCTTCGCATCAATGGTAGGACCTGCCGAGCTCCACATTTTGTTCATTGGCAGATATGGGTTCATCCTAATCCTTCCTCTCCGATTGTTCTAGCGGGAGTACGGCCAACCATCTTGGCCCTTCAAGTCTTTCTTGGGTGGTGCATCGGTCATAGGCTTATTTCCTGTAGGTTGATATGTCACGCATGGAGCTTGGTAGGAGCAAAACCTGATCCTCTCACCAAGGCTTGATATCTCGTCTTGGCTCGCGAGCCCGTGCGCCTGTCTTGTCAAGGCCTTCATCCTTCCGTTCCACCCAAAGTGGGATTTGGGAACTAGAAGCCATGTAGCCTAAGTTTGTATCTCACCCTTGGTGGGGGTATGATCCCGAACCCATTCATCTGTACTACCTTTCGCTTACACTAGAGCTTTGAAAAATAGTTGATGACTAAGAACGGCACTGGGGATTTAGACGGATAGTGGCCCATCGATACTTCCTTCCACCTTCGGTTGTTGCTCATATACTTCCCTCAGAGGGTCCTTTGGGGGTATTCTCCTTCGTTTACTCTCCAAAAAATTTGTTCTCCTCCTTCGTATTCTAGTGATGACCCCAACCAGAACCTTACAAAGGGAGAGTCCAACCATCCTCAGTCTGGCTTCATATTGGTCTCGGCTTCACCGAGAGGTGGCACTCTCTCCAAGTCAGGCGGTCGTCCAGCCCTTCCCTAGGTAATTTTTCTCGAGGGTCCCGTGAATGCTTAGCGATTCTGCCAGCAAGCCTTTGAGTTGTGGGGAAAGACCATTTCCGTTCAAGAGGCCGTAATGAGCCGAACGGTGACTGTCACGCCTTTCCTCCCATTATTGGTTACCTTGGAGATTACACCTATAATGTCCTTTTTCATTTGCTAGGTGATTGTCATGGTGACAAGAGGTCCTTCTTCTAGTAGGGGGAAGGTAGGTCATTCCTTTCGTCTCGGACTTCATCGGCGTAGAGTACTAGACCTCTTCTATCCTTAAGGGAAGAAAATAGTTCTGAATATTTTGAACAGGAATGGCTTTGTAGTAGTTCCCACAGACGACGCCAATTGTTGTTAACTAAAATCTCACAGTATGCATGCATGTCTCCCTTTCTAAGTGTGGGCATCCTCCTGACCGTGGGATCTGCAGCGGTGGAGTTGTGAATGTTCTCCCTTCTGGTTGGAGCTCCTCACGACTTTAGTATCTCAATAGTGAGGTGACATGCAATCTCTCCTCCATGTAGGGATCCTCTCGGCCTAAAATATGCACAACACAGACAAGGAACTCTAAAGACAAAGAGAGTCGGGGTGGCTTTCTCGTCAATGAGCCTCTGATGCCTAAGTCAGTATTTGATAGATATTTTAATATAATTTCCTTAAGAGAGAATGGGCATACATATTTCTTTTGTAGATGGAGATATTTATACCTTAAGCTTTGTGTAGGAGGAGGCGTGTTGAAGAAGCCTTGGGGGCGTACTGGAGAAGCTTCACGGGACACAATGTGTAACGCCCCGATTCCCGAGGGTTAAACATGCTTGAAATTTCACAATTCAAAAATTTCTAATTCAATTAAAACCCTAATTTGAGAAAATCCCCAAATTGAAAACCCTAATTTTGCCATAATTTTAACGTTAAATAGCGGAAGCATAAAATTATTTTAAAAGAATATTAACTCATTAACTGAAATAAATGATTCACTAAACTGTAATGAAGTGAAGCACAAAAATCCATAAAACATGAAAGATTAAACATGAATATTCACAAATTTCTGAAATAACTAAAGTCAAATTAAAGTCATAATATTATAATTAAACTTAGAAATCATAATCATGCTTGCTATGGCAGTCCCTTACTCCTACCGCTCACCATCATCATCTGCAACATAATCATCTATGGGGGATGAGTATTAAAAATACTCAGTAAGTAAATTCACATACTAATAAGTTTTACATGACATAAATGTAAACATATAACTCATGTAAATTTATTTCACACATTTACTGGTCACATAAAATACTTGTAATAACACACTGATTTCATGATTAACATATAACTTGAACTTGTACTTATACATGCCAATACTTATACTTGCTTGATCATAACTCGACTAGACATATCCCTCGATTAACAACCTAACCCGAACTGTTTCACAACTTGAACTTGAACTTGTAACATGAACGTGAACATGATAGATTGTGTGTCTTGAAACTTGATGTCACTTAGGGTTATCTGAACCTTAAAGACGTTAACATGAACATGGTGACACCCAACTGTATAACTTGATAACATGACGTGAACAATCTGGTTACTTGATAACCAATGGACATTACTAAGTCTACTTCTTGCTTACTTATCACTTTTTCACTTGAATTAATATTCACATTTTATGTTATCACATATGCATGAGTAAACATATAACTTGTTCATGAACATAAACAATATAACTAATACATGTATAACTCAAAATATAATCATACATAACATGGTAAATAATTTCATCATAATATGGAAAAAAATAAAATACTTGACTATAAGATTGAACATAAAGAAATATAAAACAATTTCACATTATATATTCTACACTTATAACACATGAAACAAATTATTATGTAAATCCACTTACCCGGATTCGCTGCGAATTAAATTCAGCAACTAATGATCTGAAATCCAAAGATCCCAGATCATAACAAATTCATATAATATCTACAATTATTTAATTAACTAAGCAAGTTTGGGAACATGTGGAAACTACATCGGGTGTAAATTATCAAGCGGTTCAAAATGGTTCAACAAGGTTCGAGTGGTCTAAACTGGTTCGGTTCTGCTATTTTGGGCCAATTCGGTCTGGTCGGGTTGAACTGGTCTGGTCTGGCCGAGCTGGTTCAGCCTGGTTTGGTCTTAATGAACCGGTCCGGTTCAGGTGAACTGGTTCAAGAGAAGGGGGGAAACAAAAAAGGGAGACGAAGAAGAGGGAGAGAGAGAGAGACACAACAGAGGGGGGGACAGAGGAGAGAGAGAGACAGAACAGAGAGGGGGGGAGGGAGACGAAGAAGAGGGAGAGAGAGATGTAACAGGGGGGAGGCGAAGAAGAGAGAGACAGAACATAGAGGGGGAGGGAGACGAAGAAGGGGGAGAGAGAGACGCAACAGGGGGAGACGAAGGAGAGAGAGAGAAAGACAGAACAGAGAGAGACAGAACAGAGAGGGGGGTGGAGACGAAGAAGAGGGAGAGAGAGACGCAATAGAGAGGGAATGGAAGATGAATGGGAGAGAGAGAGACATAACAAAGAGGGGGAGGGAGACGAATGGGAGAGAGAGAGATAGAATAGGGAGAAAAGAAAAGAGAACATGAAAATTACACAATTGAAGCTTGCAGGCGGCGATGCCATGACGATGCCAATATGATGTAAATTGCTGGAAATTGAAGACTAAAAGTTCAGATTTGGATAAATATATATAAACATAGAAATGGGATATTTGAATTGAGAAAAAGAGAAACTAGAAAAATAATCAAGAAAGAGGAAGAAAGAAGATGGCTTACTAGAGAATCAACAATGAAGAGATACAAAGAGGAAGAAGGAGAGATGGAGGCTTGATGTCAAACGTTTAAGAGAGGGAGGTGAAGAACAACGGTTATAAGGGGGGAGGGGGTGAAACTTCCAGAGAAAGAGGGAGAGATGGAAAAGAAGATGGGCTTTAGAATATTAGTTGGAGGGTTACTCTAGAGTGTAGTGTGTGTTAATGCTTGGGGGTATTATACAATGTCTGTCCTGACTGTCCTTGATTGGACGGAAGGGGGCGTCCTTCACATAAAGCGGCAGACATTAAATGTCGATATACTTTTGAAATGACCGGACGAAGGCTATCCTGACATTCTGCCATAACGATTGTATTTATTGGGCGTCACTTTCGACGAGCAATAATGGTCTTGCGCTCAAGGTTATCCAAGTTCTCTTCGAAAGCTCTATTCTTGCTTTTACACGTGCTCGAGTTTGTGCAACCCAAGCTTCCTTAAGGCTAACTAGTTGAGGTCGGTTATTCTCCTTTGAAACTTTCATTCGTCACAAGCTTATCAATGGGGCGAGACACACTTCGTCACACCATTAGAGCCCGAGAAAATACCGATAACAATAACATTCATAGTTGTTATAAGTAAGATTAATACTAACTTTGAAGACATCTTACTTTCTCACAATTGTATTCTCACTATTATAGTCAAAATGACATTTACTCACAATCTCATACCAAATGACCCAAATTTCCCACTTAAGAGGATTATTTAAAAAATTGACTTCTACATATCACTTCGAAGTGTTGTACTATCCATAGTTGACATTTTCGTTTCATTTTTCAGTCAGAACGGCGATGGCCGAAACATTCCAGTTCCGGTGATTAAACAGAATAAAATAGGGGGTGTAATTTTCCACCCAGAATTTTGGTTTGTTGCGGTCGTAACATTGAGAAAATGGAACACTGAGTGAATAAGTGAAGAACTTCTTCCGAATAATGGGATTCAAAGATATAAAGAAATTAAGAAAATGAGAAAACCCATCACCAAATACCAACCGATGAAGGCCTTGTATATTGTTAAGCATGGTACATCAAGTGATCCAACAACGATTAGAAAAGGTTGGCCAACATATCGTAGAAAGACGAAGAAGAGAAACAGAGCCCTAGAATGACACATAGTCTATGGTAAATGGGTCTATGAGAAAATGATGGATATTCAAAAAAAGTGGAATGAGATTAGCTCATGTCGGAAGATATTAATAGGAGATGATGTTAAAAATTGTCCGAGTGTTTAGATTTGTACGACTCAGATTTACTGACTACGTGTAATAATTTGATTACATGCAATCTATTTTTCAAGTTTATCATTTAACCTCACTAGATCTGGGACGCTCATTTTTTTTCTATATGGTATGTCCAAATATTAGCGTAATCACCTCGTGTTTAACAAAAGGATGCTAGCCCCAGAAAAGTATGTACTTTAAAACTTCGGATGATATCTAAATTAGGCTGCTTAAGAAGTTAAGGAGGACGAGGACAGTGGGACTGTGGGAGTTAGTCGAGGGCCCAGTGCAAGGTTGAGGACAACAAAAATATTGGCTGATTCCTCCACTAAATGCCGAGATGGTTTGTCCTAATCCAACTTCTCTCAACTTGTAGGCTTGTTGAAATTAGTGCCTTCTTTAGAGTTCTTTTGGCACTACCCCAATATCATGTATCAACTATGACGATTGGAACAATAGAGCAGCACTTATGTTCAATCCTATTGAATGCATTTTACCTACTCTGATGACAAAAAATAATAAATAAATAAATAAATAACAATGCCTAAACGTTACATGGGAAATTCAAGTTGAATTTGTAACATAATTTTAGTACAATGTGAGTACCAAATAATATGACTAATGTGAAATTCTACTAGTGTTGATCTCACGTCATTATGACATCATATATTCATATGAATGCATATTCTGCATATTAATACGTCAACAGTGAAAAAGTTATGTCTCGCATTAATGTATACTCTAAAAAAGTTAGAATTTTGGTTGGAGTAACTTAAATGAATATTTTTTACTGTTTAGAAGGATAACTTGTATTTCTAACAATACCCAAAATTAGAAAGTAAAAATAAGTTTGGATCTAATATGATTAGCTTGGTTTTGAGTTTGGGGTTGTTGGGTCAAGCCTAAGACAAAAGAATAGGAAGAACTATAAGAATGATCGTTTTTTAAGAGAGAGTTAAGTAAATGATCGAAAAATTAAAATTAGCAAAAATGGTTGAAAAATAGCTTGTGAAATAGTAAATCACATTGAACCACGGTAATTCTATATATAAATTCTATAAATTCAATCATTTTTGCAAATAAAAATTCCAACGACCATTTGCTTAACTACACCCTAAAAACTTGTATTTTCTTACTAATTTTTGAAAAGAATAAGTGTGAAAATGACACACTCACGGTGATAATGAGGTTGGTGGTCGGGTTAGAGATGTATATATCTATTTATATGAAGCAAGTAGTCTCATGATCCGCTCAACTGTTTTAGAAAGTCCCAACAATAACATTAAATCGTTATCAAGTCTAGGGGTGTTCAAAAATCGTTTAGACCGTTTAATTTGAACTGGTCTGAACTGAAATTAATCGGTCTGGATAATTATTTTCTTGTTAATGATCGGTTCGGTCTTTTTTTAGAGATGATCAAAATTTCAGACCGGTCTAAAATTTTTGTTAGTTCTGAACTAATCCGACTGTATATTATATATATATATATATACATATATTAAAAAAACAACATTTTCTTTCTCGAATATATATATAAATCTCTCTAAAAATTGACTCAAATCAACAATCTAAATATTCAGATTGATGGGTTAAAATTTTAGTTAATTACTCACCTTTTCTCACTTTTCTGACTTTGATGATTTTTTATCCCAAGCATTCTTACAGTGAGGCAAAAGTAATACCGAATCAGTTCGATCCTCCATATAGAAATATCATAATTTTGGTCTGATCTTATTTTTTTCTAAAAATCTGATCAGACTGATCGTTGAACACTCATAATCAAATCAAGAGTCGTTGTTCAAACATACATTCATAATTTATGTGTAGGGAAAAAAGAGCAGTGGGTGGGTAGACCATCAATGTTAGCACGCCCACAACTCCCCGTGCTATAACTAAAAGAACGAATAAAAGCCACAGTTCCTACTCATTCGTGAACTTAATGATTATGTTATGCTCGAAAGTCAACACATTCTTACTCTATTTTTGGAAACTTGAGAATAATTTTCCGGTATTGATTATGGGTTTTTGTGGTACTTAAATTACTTTTCAAATAATATGGACCACACAAAGTCTAGTGGTTAACTGGTTATTTTCTTTTTTGTAGGGGTTCACTAAATATGTAGTGAGGTTCATCAAATACGTAGTGAGCTTCATCAAATACATACAAAATAATAATTCCTGGAGGGGTTCACCAAATACGTAATAGGGTTCACCAAATATATAATGGAGTTCACCAATTACGTACAAAATAATAATTCTTGGAGAGGTTCACCAAACACGTACTGGAGTTTACCAAATACATAGTGGGGTTCACCATTACGTAGTGATGTTCATCAAATACGTACAAAATAATAATAATTCTTGGAGGGGTTCACCAATTATATAGTGAGGTTCACCAAATACATACAAAATAATAAATCTTAGAGGTATTCACCAAATACGTACTAGGGTTCACCAATTATATAATGAGGTTCATCAAATACGTACAAAATAATAATTCTTGGAGGGGTTCACCAAATACGTAGTGAGATTCACCAAATACGTACAAAATAGTAATTTTTGGAGGGGTTCACCAAATACGTATTAGTGTTTACCAATTACGTAGTGAGATTCACCAAATACGTACAAAACAATAATTCTTGGAGGGGTTCACTGTTCATCAAATACGTACTGGGATTCACCAATTACATACTGGGGTTTACCAATTACGTATTGGGGTTCACAAAAAATGAATTTTTAAATTTTGGTGAACCCCTGAAGAATTTGTTGTGCACCACTACGTATTTGGTGAAAACCTAAGCCTAATCGCCATACCTAATAGGCGAATCACCTATTTTTATCCTTTAAACGTCATCCTGAAGGTGCTAATCGTATCGTCAAAGATAAGTGCTGGTTTTATGCCTCTAATCCCCCGTTTCAGTCCCTAAACGCCATGTATAAATAGGCAATCGCCATTCTCCCTCCCAAGCGCCACTATTTTTGCCTAATCGCCATTCTTCACAATTTTCCTTAAAAGTGATATTTTTGTAATTATTTACCGTACACTGGGAAAATCATTTATAAAATAGAAAAACTCATTATTTTAATGCAAACATTCATGATACTCACTTATTATGTGAAATTAGATTGGATTATTTAAGGATTCCCGAAACAATTGAACACTTAAGCATAAACTCGATAAAAGTTGTCATTGATAATGTTGTTGTGCTTTTGTGACAAGTATTGAGAGAGATGAGTTTTCACCAAATATAATTATATGTCGTGATATTATGATGATCGGTAAATCCTACTCATCAGTTTGACGAACACGTATAACTCTTAAGGTTGGATTCTATTGTTGAATTGAGCATATCCACTAAAAAAATTGAAATTAAATATAGAAATTTGAAATTTAACTTTTTATTTTATTATAATAACCCATAATGTTTGGAAAATATCATTTTACATTTTAATTAATTAATCCCTATGAATTTAATTTTCAAATCTAACTTTATTTCTTATCAAAATTAACCTCAACATTAAAAAAAACCTTTTCCGCCTTAATCTTAAAAAATCGATACCCACCCTTCCCCCTCTCTCAACACTTCATTTCTCTCCGTTCAAACTCTATTCTCCTTCTCCTTCATCTCCATCTTCATCTCTCTTCATAGCCCGAAATCTATCAAAACTAATCTAAATGTGCTGCAACACACGAATCAAACCCTCAATATCTCATTGAACACATCCCTTACAACACACGAGACAAAACCTGCGCCAAACCCAAGTCAAATCCCTCCAACCCGCGACCCCAAACCCCATATCCTTCTAATATTGTATTTTTTCACTAATAATGGCTAGAGGAAAACATAAAGTTACAAAGGGAACATTGAGCGTAACAACGCAACCAAGTTTGAGCTCGAGCTTTTCGAAAGGGCCGTACGATTCCACTGGTTATAGGGTGAAAAGATTTCATCCAAAGAATCAAAATCTTAGTAGCCAAATTCTTCATATTGTTCTAACGAAGCATATATCTTACCCAAGCAAACAAGATGTAAGTTTTTCTTTAAATATTTTGAATTTTATGTGTGCCCGTAAAGTGTTCGACGAAATGTCATAATGAATTATATGATGTATTTTTTTCATTGTCCGTAAGGTGTTTGATAAAATTCCATATTGATGTTTAGTTTTCTATAACTTTTTTAAGATTAAGCATCTTCAAATATGAGTCATCATGAAGTATTCATAAACTCGGGTGAGATGAGCAACGACCGGGTTCATCCACATTAGTAAACTTGCTAAATGAGGATGTCATTGGTGAAAATTTTGATACGTTACAAGAGGCCGGACATTTCTACTATACATACGCAGCTGATGTCAGGTTCAGTGTACGAAAAGATGACAAACGCAAGAACAGAGAGGGAGAAACTGTGCTACGGAGATGGGTTTGCTCAAAAGAAGGAATTCGAGAGAAAAAATATATGGGCAGAGAGGACACCAAGCGAGAACCAAAATGCTTAACAATGGTGGATTGCCATGCTTGTTTTAGGGTGAACTTGGATAAGAAGATGAAAAAATGGGTCGTTAAAGATTTTGAAGATAAGCACAACCATCCCATTGCCTCATCACAGAACGTGGCCTTTCTTCGATCCAATAGAGCAGTGAATGAAGTGAACATTGCCCAGGTAACATGATTGTACAATGTTGGTGTAAGGCTAAGCCAAGTGTTTGATTACTTGGTCGACCAAGCAGGTGGTTACAAAAATGTGGGGTTCTTACGGACGGATCTCTACAATAAGATGGAGAACCAGCAAAAAGCGCCGGTCATCGAAACTGATTCAGAAGTAGCTATTGCTTTTTTTTACTGTAAAATTGGAGATGGATCCAGATATGTATTGCAAATACAACATTGACACCGATAATCGTCTAGCAAATTTGTTTTGGGCAGTCTCGACGTGTCAAGTTAACTGTCACTGTTTTAGCGATGCATTGGCGTTCGATAAGACCTACAAGACGAATGCATACAAGATGGCTATAAGGCAATGAGCAAAACAATCAAGACGGTCCTCCCCAATTGCGATTATCGGCTTTGTGCATGACATCTAGAAAATCGATACCCGTCGATGTGGCCATTGTAAGAACACTAGATATACCAAACATACATGTCCAGAATTACCAAAATTTATGCATGCCACGATGCCAGAAGATAATAATGATGATCTAGCACCATCTAACGTGCAAGGTACACACGCAACATGGTTCTTCGGACAAGGTGCATCCCCATTCAATGTGCAAGGTACGTACACATTCAATGTGCAAGGTGCGTACCCATTCGACCCATCTGCATACCCACCACCATTCAATGCACAAGGTGGGCACCCTATGTATGACACAAACATTCCATACTGGTGTAGTTTTCAGTATTCCCTGCCGCAGTAAATGTACATTTTGGAATTAACTTACTTTCATAGCTTTTTGAGAATGTTAATATACGGATATTTATAAACCTTCTTATTTATAATAATACACAACAATTCTGTAAATTCTGCTAATTTATAACTATACAAAACAATTCTGTAACATCTATTTATCATCACTATACACGATAACTTACAAAAACCTCTTTTATTTATAGTTGTACACAATAATATACAAAATCTGTTTATCATCCTTGTACATAATAACTTACAAAAATCTATTTTTCTTCACTATACGCAATAATCATATACAAAAGATGACACAATAATGTCTACTTGGAGGGATGCTCGGCCAAGGCAGGCCTATGATCCTAATTCTATCCAAAACTCGCCCATTTTCCATTTCTAAGAAATTCAACGAGCTAGAGGTTATTGAAGAAGACAATAATGACAGGACAATAAATTTCAAAGCGTACGAAGATATCCCTATTCGAAATTTATTGCACCGTGGTTATTGTCTTCTTCAATAACCTATAGCTCACCGAATTTCTCTGAAATGGCAAGTGGGCGAGTGTTTGAACAAGAACATAAAAAAATAGGACACAATAATATAATAAAATATTAACTATCCCTTCATTTTTTTTCTCTTCTCAAGCCTTTGCTCTAAAATAGGACTTGTCTTCAGTGGTAGCCGGGTCTCCGAGATAGATGAGTTCATATTATAAAATCGATCAACGCTATCATGTAATGTATCATACGAGATGTTCGAAGGATGGTTGACGGTCTTCAACAAAATATTACACCAAAGATCGTGTGATTTACACTCCTATAAATATATTCACAATTATAGAACTAAAAGAACCCAAAACAATAACAAACAAAAAAACAAAACTCTCAAGTTTAACAAAATGTAAATAATATCTAACAAATTACCTGGGAATGATAATCGACAACAATTCTTGCTCTAATGTCATCCATATATCTCAAGACCCACACACCACAATCACTCCTATGAACGTAATAATAAGCGCATCATTTAATGGTGAAGGAAGCCCAATCGAATTCGCTATCAATGAACTTACCCATTTGATTGGGTGACCACTTGGGGCAGCCTTGCAATTTTGAATGAAGAAAAGGTTGTTGGCGGGGGGCAAAATATCTATGAGCTTAGGCTCAAATATCAAGTCCATACCTTCTAACTATAATTTCATTCATAAAATATAAAAAGGTAATCAATGTCAAAATCACATATGCTATAAGACAAATTACAAGTTATGGGTTTAGAACATACAATCTTTTTGACCTTTTCGGTCTGTCCCGCATTAAGTCGGCCATTTGATAAGTTGTCCGATACAGTGACTTCCTCGTCCATGATGGAGATCTTGGCCATATACCAATGATCTCAACCATCATGTACCGGAATACAGATCTAGATTACACAATACATTTACACAATAATACTAAGCCAACATTTGATATCTTAACTACATTAAATTTGTTTACCATCATTTCTAGCTCAAGCGTTGGCGCGTATCTATCCACGATCTTGTGTTTCTTACAAAATTAGAAAGCTCTACTAGTTTTGAAACACATTGACTCTGTAGTGGCACAACAAAAACAAAATACATAATGTACATACAAACCTAAATAAGGATGATACTAAGTAGTAGATACTCATAACAAAGAACGTGGGAAGAAACCAGAAATGGTTGTTCATCGATGCACGACGAGCCTCCAAGGTCAAAATGCTGACAAACAAATCTATAAGGTCTGAGTCAAGCCAATTTTTCTGGATCAAGAGTCTTTAGGTCTCTCTGTTTATCATGGAGGCTAGAATGTCTAACGAGAATCTCACTACAAAAAATAAATAAAAGATAAACTTAATCAAAATTTGGTCGTGATGGTGTGTCAAATTTTGTTAGATTAGTATGAGTACTACCTATCCTCTATTTTTTTTAAATGTACTCCACTAAACGCTCATCTTTCACTTCTAGTGGGTCATGGAATGTGTACAAACCCACTTTAAATACCTTCTTGTTACGTTTAGTGGTTGGTTTACCCTTCAAATATGGTGAGTTGAGTAGATGACCATCTCTCCTCTCCCGAGTGCTGCGCAACTGCATCGGGAATTGACTTTTGTTTGACTCGGACAAGACATGTTTGCCCTACCAAAACACAGCCCCAAGTAAGGTGTTAGATTATGCATGTTATATATATATATATATATATATANTAGAAAAAATGAAATACGAATAAATAGAATAATACCTTTCGACGTCCTTTAGTTGTTCCAGTCATAGATGGCTTTTTAATCAATAACAGGTCAGCGAATACATTGTCTGAAGCATCCAACTGTATGCACATTTCATCATTATCACCTTTAGATAAAGGTGATGAAGAGATCAATAGTTCTTCTTCACGGGAGGGACTCGTATCCTTATCAAAATCTTCTTGTTTTTTACCTTAAGTCGGGGTGACGCATGGCTCATCGTCTTGGGCTTGAGACTTACCAGTGTCCCGTTCTAAAAGACTCACCATTGTTGTGCACATATTTTCTTGGACGGCCATCATCTTTCTCTGCACCTCCATTAATTGTGAAATATCCACCCTCATGGAGCTGGACTCCGCCTGAAGAGTGACCACCTCTACACTTAAAGCACCTAGCCTGACAGCTTGCTCTTCAGGTAGATCTGCACACACGTCCTCGGGAACGTGCTTACGCTCGTGCTCCTCCCGAACCTCGCGATCGCCCGGAACGGCTTGCACGATATTATTGATCTATACAATACAAAGTGAATTAGTAATAAATAATCAATGGTAATATAACTAACCAAATTTGTAATATTCTAAAATGCTTACCGCACAGATTTTTGGCCAAGCTCTTCCTCTCCTTGACTTTACATAATAAATCATTTTTGCAACGGCCCTGTCATTCCACATTAACGGTGAAGGCTGGTTCAAGTCAACATAGTTGGCAGCACATGCCAACTTCTTCAGATAAAACAGCTGTATCAAAATGAACTTATTAGTAAATATACGTATGTTATAATGCGAAAGTAATATCAATGTACACTAAATATATTACCTGTATAATTAACTAGCATCTGGTAATGCTATGGTGGTGGTTGTTTTGATATCTTGCGACATCATCCACAAAATCTTTAAAACAAGGAGAAGCCCAATTTTTCTATTGGATGGTCGCGGGTGACTTCACAACGTGCAACCATGAATGATTGAAAATTGATTTTGATCGAGGAGATAGAAAAAGCTGATAGTGTACAGCACATAAGCTTACCTCCAACAGTCACCGTCGGACTCCTCAATCAAGAATTTTGACAAGGCGTTCACCGGAATATCACCTTTTGCATTCACCCACTTCGCCTTTAAATCTTTTATCTCATTCACATCACCATCGAATTTGATCTCCTGCCCACCGTCAAAGATGCACAATATAGAAGTCATGTCATTTGCAGTGACTTTGAATGTCGACCCATGGACATTCAATATGCAGGTGGCTGGATCGAAGCAACCTAATAGTTACTGCAAGAAGTTCCTCTTCAGCTTGTGACATATAATATCCAACAACCTTCCGAATCTCATCTCCACGACCGCTCTCCTCTTTCACTCATCAAAATTTACAACAAGATCCTCAAATTTCTAGGGGTGCAACGTGTGAGCAACTTTCGTTTAAAGGTAAGCCTTCTCGGATGGCTAGGACCGGATTGTTTCGCTCCGCTTTCAATGGCATGGATTTCATTTTCCTTCAAATAATTGAGTTTGATTTCCTCGTCATACTTTCCCACTTTAAAGCTAGATCTTTTCGTGTCTGCATATATGAAACTCACTTAAATTACAATCAAAATTTATCAATTCCATGTTATAATGTAATGTTTGTTTAAACATATTTACTACGTGGCCACTAATATTTTCATATGCCTCCCTCATTTTAACACATTCTTCCGCACTGTTTTAGTTTTATACAACCACATTAATATTGCAACAATGTATATGAAAATATGTAACATTAAATTGATGATCTCATTAATTACTTACAAGTATACAAATAAACCTTTTTGTGCCTTTTTCACGTTGAAATTTGTGTTAGCCATCTGAAATAAATGTTACTATGTCTTCTTATCATGATTATCCCTAACACTAATTTTATAATGGATTGGACATCATCTAGTAAGACTATTAAAATGGCATACCAATGTTATGTTCTTGTATACATTTGCTCATATTTTATTATTAATAAGCTTTATGCAATGAATATTTTAGATAACAAATTAATTGGAAGTGAGATGATGTGTAAAGAATTTAAAGAATGCAAGAAACTTAGTTGATCTAGTTGCAACATGCTCTTCTTCTCCAAGTTTTTTCACAAATAATCATGTTAAAAGAATCATATTAGTAAATTTCCACCACGTAGGTAAGCTAGTTAAAAAACTCTACAAAGGTCATATTCTCTATAATCATATAAAAATGACGTTCATTAGTTCTCTCTAAAGTAGGACTTTCCCTTTTATTTGATTGCTTAAAGGATAACATGTACAATAGTATTATTGGAAAATGATAACATGTACATTATATATTCATCTAATAACAAACATACATCTAAAAATAATATTGTTTCTATGAAAGTAGACTGATCTTAAGTAATATCTACTTTCAACTATAATATTCTATATAGAAACAAGGAAAAGGAAAAACATGATAAACTAGTCTACAAACATAGAAAATTCCATTTGATTAAGTAAAACCAATTCAAGCTAATGATATTGAGAAATAAATTCTGATACGAGTTCAAAATCCAGAAGTAAATGACTAGCAACTTTGCAAATGCTGACAAGTCTTCTTTATTGATGACCAATAATCAAGAGGTTTCGCCTAAAAAAATAAAGATGAATTTTTATAATTGAATGAAATCAAAATAGAAAACAAAATTTAGCACATAGCAGACCATCATATTATATTGTCATAAACTAAAAGAGAAGAATCAATTATCCTGTAAATAACTCACATCTAACTTAGAAATAACTTATCAGCAAAAAGCAGACTCTTTCACTCTAACTCAAAAAACAACTCACATCTAATCTGCATAAAGTAGACTCATCATCTTCTTTTAATCTAACTAAAAAATAATTCACATCTAATCACCACAAAGTGACTCATTATCTTCTAAAGTCCATATCAGGTGGTACAGAAAACAAATGAATCATTTCAAATCCACAATTATATAAATTACAGAGCACAACTATATTTTCGAAAAGAACAGTCTAGAAGTGAGACCCTATAAAACAACCATAATCAACAGACATTAAAAATCATCTTCATTAAGAAAAAAATCTCATGACAAAACCAAAGCAAACAAAAAATTTGATTTTAGATCACTAAGAACTTTCACAAAATTCCCAAGACCGGGAAAGATAAGAACACTAGTTTAGTCTAAACACTTAACCATAATCAACAGACATTAAAAAACATCTTCATCAAACTTCAGTCAACAAAGCATAAATCACCAAACAAACAAAATAAAACTCAGAAAAAAAACACTACAAAAGAATAAAATCCCCAGAAACAACCATTGCCAGAAACAAGTCATATATTGGTTTTACTCCGACAAATTCTAGACAAAACTAACAAAAGACAGATCTCAACTTTGTATCAACAGGAAGTGCAATACTAGAAATTCACTAGTCACAAAGACAGTAGGGCGGAATTGAAAAAAAAACTCTAGAAACTGTTCCAAGCAAGCTTTAATCAAATGTCAAACAGTCTAATAGTGAAACCCTAGAAACCAATATAAAACATTCAAAACAGCCAAATGTTTATAAATAATAAACATTTTACATGCTTGCAACATATCTACTTGGATTTTTGTGCTGCTAAAATTCCTTCATTTGCCAATTGTTCTTTTACCAAGTTTGAGGAATTCACTTGATTGATTAGTCAGACATGAACACATTAGCTTATGCAAATGATTTAAGGACTAAGAAAATTTGAATTTTTTTACTCTATGCTATGAGTTTCAAATTACGATCTAAAATAATAGCATATCTTGTGTAAGGACTGTAACAAGAATGAGAGAGATCGAGAGAGGAGGAGATATTACCTTCGACATAAAGAGCCGAGAGCAGGGAAATCTCAGTTGTTGAAAATCGCGTGCCCTAGACGCAAAAACTCTTTGATGACAGAAAGAGATGGACGATGGAGAGAGAGAGGGAGAGGGAGAGGGAGAGGGAGAGAGAGAGAGAGCTGAATAACGGAGAGAGTGGTGGATGACGAACTAGACGATGGTGGAGACAGAGCAGGAAGAGCCTGAGTTTGGTGAAAAAGAAGAAGAAATCTTGCTTGCTTCATCGTTCGCGGTGGAGATTAGAGGAGAAATCGTTCATGGTGGAGATTTGGGTGCCTTAGAGCTTAAGCTTCTAAGCTTCAGTTGAAGCTTTCGATGAAGAAGAAGTGGAAAGCTTCTTTTGGAAGCTTTCCAAAAAAAAAATTAACCTGCAACCGAGCCAATATGTGATGGCAATTTCCCACCCCTTTTGTGATCTAACGACTGGGAGTCTCCCTGCCTCATCCAACGGCTAAGAATTAATCCCGGCATCCATGTCGTTAAAAAACTCATGGCATGGGACAACGACCCCTATTTTCTTAGTTTTGTTTTATAAAATGCCAGACTGATAAGCTAATTAAATTTAAAATTTAGAAATAGATGTTGTGGCGTATTTCTGTATTTCATATTCCATTCCTTGATTGCGTTGGGAGTGTGTTTGTGCTGGACTATCTTACACGATTAATCCACAAGACTCTTTCACAGTATTTTAGAGGTTTTGCTACATAAATCAGAATAAATAGTTGACTTAACAACAAAGATATTAGCCACGAAGAAGTACCAAGATGATTCGAATCTTAAGCTAGACTATCTTACAGGAAACTCGATTGATCCACAAGACTATTTCACAGTATTTTTAGAGGTTTTGCTACATAAATAAAAATAAATTGTTGACTTAACAACAAAGATATTAGCTACGAGGAATTGTTTGTACCCAATATGATTCGAATCTTCTAAATTCAAGGCCTTTGCCACTAGAACCAATCTTGGGTATATCAGCTTCTTCTACTTCTTATCAGCAACTGATAGATCTCCGTCATCTACATATCTTTAACAAAATCACATGAACATATGTCAATGGTAGACTAGTTAAAAATTATGCTTAATACTCTAAAATTATCTCCAACTGAGCAACACCCCTATAGAATTGAGATTTGGTCCTACCAATCTCTAAGCTAACTATCGAAATTGGCCCATTTAAAAAAGCCCAATTGTTATTTAGCCTATTTCAAGTTACAATTTTTTGGGGCCAACTAGACCATATCCAGCAAGATTAGGATAAAGAGGGTTGTCCTATAACGTAGATACAGATCTGCATTACAAAAAGAGACATTATTACATAACACAATCTACAACTCTTATAGATGATATGCAGTGACCCCAGAAACCTATTCTGCAGATACACCTTAAAGCCAATTTCTTCTTAAAGTTGGCGTTATGTATGTGCATACTGCGTGTCGATATTACCATTGTAGAAAAAAATGCCATTTCACCTAGCCGTTATGGGAGGAGCCGCTAATCCGTCTTCGGAGATGTCAAATAACACATCATCACTCTTACACAAAGCATAAACGATTTCCACTATACTTGGCCTCTTTACTGGATCTTTTTGCAAACAAGCAATAGCAACAGTAAACATATCCATCACGCTCTCTATTGAGCATGATTGCTCATATATAGCCTCATCACTCCAAACCTTCAGTTTCTCCAACTTCTCCCCTTCATTCCCGTCCAAAACTCCACTAGCTTTTGCCCACAGTACATTACCCTCCTCATCAATGGCCTCCCTACCCGATATAAGTTCGAGCAAAACAACCCCAAAAGAGAAAACGTCCATTTTCGTAGAGACCACCCCATCCGTTATGTATTCGGGTGAGATGTAGCCTTGAGTTCCAACGATATGCATTGTTATGGCATTGCAGCCTGACTTTGCTAATCCGAAATTTGCAATTTTAGCTCTCATGTTTGAATCTAAGAGAATGTTACTGCTTTTGACGTCTTTGTGTACTACTCGTGGCCTCGTGTGCTCGTGGATGTACTGGAGACCGTTTGCTATGTCGATCGCGATTCTTAACCGTGTTTTCCAATTTAGCCTCCGTTTGTGATCTCCGTGTAGCAATGAATAGAGAGAACCATTCTCAACATACTCGTAGATCAAAAAGCAACTCGCGTCCTCTGGGTCTATGCAGAAGCCCTCTAACTTCACCAGATTGCCATGGTTTACCTTCAATAAAGAGAATAATGGTTTTAACATCATTTGTCTTAAAGCCAAGCAAAATAGCAAATATAGCCCAGTTTCTTGCGATGGGTCAACAATGTATTGTTGTTAGGGAGTAATTAGTAAACAAAGAGGTCCTTGACTCTTCGGTTAAATGGTTCATTTGAAAAGTGAATTTAGAGCTTCGCTCCAACTTTAAAAAGTGTGGTCCACTTTCTGTCACCAATGCCTTTTAACGTTTAATTTTTTTTTTGTGGTTGTTCCCTTTTCCCTACTGTGTACCTTCCCTTCCGTCCAAAAAACATATAGAAGTGATACCTCGTGCTTAACATGTGACTTCTAATTTAACGTGTTACACTAAAAGCCTTCCGCACCTCCCACCCAAAAGCATACCTAAAATCTAAACAATAAGACGACCGATGACTGCTGACTGCCAATCATATGTTTCTTCACTAATATTAAAGGCTTAGATTTTGATATACTTTTATTTTTATAGGTTTTAAATTATTAAGCTGCTATATTAAGGCTGTCCTCATGTTGTCATCTGTTAAAAGGTCACATTTTTTTAGTCAGTGTTTTTGGATGTTTTAGTGTTTGGCAATTGTATTTGGAATCTAATCGAAGCCAAACACATCCATAAATGTAAATTTTAAGAAAAAAAATTAAGCAAATTCATAAATTAAGCTTGGTTTTGGGAACTCAAATCCAAACACTATAAAAAAGAAAAATTCATACATTATCTTATCCTTGTTAGTGTATAATTATTAATAGTTAATCGATCTCTATGTTTGCTTGGAGAAAAAATAATAGACAACCATTCATAATATTTAATTAATATAAATTTAGTATGATTAATAACGAATAATCGTTAATAAAATAATTTAGATATTATATAAGTTTTAAACTGAGAATCAAACAGGTAGTAAAGATGGGGGGGGGGGGGGGGGGGGGGAT
>QANY01008662.1:662730-898751 GCA_003255025.1 Datisca glomerata
GGGGGGGGGGGGTGGAGATTTTTACCTTCTGCAAAATCTTGAGCTCCTCATAAGCATTCCACTTCATCTTCTTGATGGCAAAGAATTCTTCTCCAATGCGTCCTTTGTAAACAGACCCTTGAATCAAGCTGCTCTCACTGAACCCATCAGTAGCCTTGTTCAGTTCTTCAATCCCAAACACTCTGTATTTATCCAAACAATCCGACACATCGGCCAGTAAATTCACCTCCATTTCCTTCACCCCCTTCCCCTTTCCTACCACCGGTACATTCTGTTTCTCAACTTCCTCCATATTTCTTCTCCTCTTCGACAAAACCCCTCCATAAACCCACAACCAAAACACCAAAATAAACAAAACCCCAGTTATCCCCAACCCAATTGCCAATCCCACAATTACCCCTTTCCTCTCCGTCTTTTCCCTAACGTTTGGAGGGGGAACGAAAACAGGCTGTGATAGTTCGGGAATCTGATTGGCGGGAATGAATATGGTGTCAAATGGCTGACTATTATTCCCATTTAAATCAATTATAGACTGAGTTTGTACCCCAAATCTTGAAGCAATCGATGACAGGTTATCAGCAGGTTGAATCACGTATGAAACAAGGAAATGGACTCTGTTCTGCAATTGGATCGCGGTTGGGCACTTGCAAAAGATGGGAAATAAGGCGGTGACGCCGATGGTGAGATTGGTAGGGACGAGAGTAGGGTTTACAACCTCGACGGACTGGTAGGTGGTGAGATTCTGGAAGTGATGGGTAGAGACAACGTAAAAGGTATCACCTGCTTTGATTGAGTATGAGATATTTGCGTAAGACAAGCTTGTAGTAGCGTTGATGGTGTTGCAGGAGCAGGTTATCGGAATGAAGAGAGGCTGGTCGGGGAGGAGCGGGGAGGAGGCGTTGGAAATGTTGCTGGGTTGAGATATTTCAAGGCGGCTGAGGGCGAAAAGATCGCCGATGGAGGCTAAATCGAGAAAATCGGGAGATAAGGCGCGATAGAAGACGTAGGTTTGACAGGCGTTGATTGTCTGGTTGCGGGTGCAGGTGTAGCCTTGTGTGTCTGGTTGGGCATGAGAGAAGTGGTAGCTGAAGAAGAAGAAGAAGAAGAATAGCAGCAGTTTAGCTGGGAAGTAATGGTACTTGGTTGTGGTCGTTCTCATTTTCTGGTTCTGGTTTTGGGGTTTTTTTTTTGTTTTTTTGAAGTGAAAGATCAAGGACAAGCTCTATTTATGTATTGTAGTTTGTCAAATGTTCAGTCAAAAGAAAGTGGTGTTGGGTCCCAGCACTAGTTGAATTTTCTAATCCATGGGATATGAAGGATGGACCTGCTAGACAGACATATTGCCATCACGCAGCTGAGACTGGAGAAAATGTTTACCTGATTGGTTTTGCTGCATTTAAATCATAATTTAAGTCTTAATTTGGTGGGATTGTCGTAGTTGTTGGATTACGTTCGTAAGAGATTTGTGGAACCTCAACTTTATCTCGCGTGGAAAAATTACTGCACCAAACACATGCAAGAGGGCCTCAATTCTCAAAGGACGGCATGGAATGAGATCCCTTCTTATTGGAGAATTTCAACCAAAGATGATGTTCTGAATATTTGAGCCGTTAGTTTATATCTGTACAAGTCAGATTTGTTAAACACGTTAAAGGATTTTTAATTACATATAATAATTTGACCATTTTTTTTCTATTTTACCTATTAGTCCGATTAGATATGTGCTGCTCATATTTTGAATAGACAATCCAAATTTAATAGAATAGTCTCATGTTTAATGGAGCATGAGTCTATCTTTATCCAATAATCATAAGGCTAGTTTGTGAGAGATGACATTTAATTGTTGTATAACGGAGTGATTATGATACATTCTACAATTAGTTTTTTCTCCCACGGATTATTTCATTAAAATGAAAGATCTTGACCATTAAAATCAAATATGATGGTTCACATCTCCCGACTTGCTACCTATGAGAGTGCTAAATTTTTATTTTTACTCTTCTGGTAATTTTTTAAAACAGTTGTTGTTAAATTCAATTTGGATAATGAGATTTTATGATATCGTCTATCTACAGTAATCCAATTCATTAATCGTTATAAATAGTAAGAAACATCAACATGAGTGACGCGTCAGAAAGACACATGTGGCATGAAGGGGATGACCCAGCTGGCATCTATGTGACGTTATGAGAACTGATGTAGGATGAATATAAGCATGTAGTGTTTGTAAGGAACGTCGTTTAAATGTATTAAGGCGGCGTACCCAATAATTACATTTGTAAGGGACGTCCATGAAGCCTATAATGGCGACGAGCTAGTGACACACTTATCATGTTTTTCTATCACTTGTTGTCAAACTTAGTCACAAAACCTCAAATGTCATCCCTTGCTCGAGAACAATCTGGGGGCCGTGTGATCTGATAGGATTAGGACAATGTTGTGACATACCAAGAGGTGAAACTCCTTGATGAGTATGACCACTTTAGGTGCTTTGGATGTATCGCCCTCTACCAGAGAAAGGATTAGAGCGTGTAACACCGCATTTGGGGTAGATCACCCAGAATGCTACATTTGAAGAGTCCAAAGGCGGAGAAAGAGCCCACCCTTCTATCGATGGTCACGGCGTGTGTAAAGTCACATCCATGGTGGCGGCGTAAGGGGAGTCCTTCCTCAGGCGCCCTTTGTTAAGTCGATTACGTTCATTATAAGTCTTTACAACTACTATGTAGACACGACTAGTTAAAGGCGGTTAAGTATGATCACATTTTATGAGTAGTCTTAATCACTGAAAGGACTCAACACCAGTCCTTACATGGCCTCATTTATAAAAGGGGATTGACATCATTATGAGGATCATCACTCTTACACTCTCATAGGTCAAACAAAGAGAATATTCTGTACATTGAAATTCTCATCAACCTTAGAGAAAGGGTATTTTGTCACATTTCTAAGGTAGACCTAAGGTGTTTGTTTTTCACCATTTCAGACATACAACCTCCACGTTATGAGACTTACTTGTCCATAAAATAGGTCGTCCCATTACACATCACCCGAGAATACCTAAACAACCGCACATTAAATTAGTATGATCATACAATCGTATTATATTTTTCTGTATCACATCGTTAGGATTATATGATTCCCCACAACATAATTTTGTAAAATGGTGTTTTTTTCCACAATAATACCATTATAGAGTAAAATCTTACGTTTTCCCATTCCATCATAAGTCCATGATCCTAGTTAGTATATTGATTCTGACATTTTTGTTTATGACTATTAGAAAGTAGAGTGATCACTAACGCCTTTTGAAAGTAGTGTACAGTGGCGTATGAAAGATGTTAAAAAAACATATTTTTTGAATAGATAGGCACGATTCAACATAACGCCTTTTGTCTCAGCAATCTGATTCCCGAGGTAAATCTTCAGCTTCATAGACACAAACCTGTTATTATGAAATTTCATTAAATTCTACACCTGTGACCTAATTTTCGTCCTCTTCAGGAAGACGTGGTCTCTGTAAATTGTTTGACTGTCAAAAAGTGGAAACTTCTATGGGATGGCCACCCCCGTTTACACGACACATGATTGGACTGCAAACGGAAATAGGAAAATAGAGGCTCCATTATCATCAAATTGAATCATTAGAAAATTTCTACTGTATAGTCCATGTACGGTGTATGAACTATTATTATGTATATATGTTTGTAAATTATATATATATGTATAGATTTTATGTACTAATGTATAAAAATAAGTATTATCGTTTTGGCTAATTACTTTCAATTCTTAAAATATTTCATCCAGACTTAGAATCAGAAATACTGTCTTGGTTAACAACTTTAACAGAAGAAGATGACTCAGATTTATTCTTTAATTCCTGAATCATTTTATTAATTTTTTTATTAATTGGAATGATTTTTAAAGTAGTTTTATTTGAAAATTTTATTAAAGGTTTTTCTTTCAGGGTTTCACTAGATCTAGGTTCATTGAGAATATCAACCTTTGTTTCAATTTTGTCTAACTATTTACCTATTGTAATTAGACTCTGGTTAGTATAGTTGAGTTGTTCAACTACTTTTTCGTTTGGTTGTTATTCCTTTGCAATTTTGAAAGAAGAAGCAGTGATTAAGGAATTTTTATGATTAATCATGATTTTCTCAGGAGGAGGATGAAAGTACTACAAATATGAAAACAAACTCTCCATTATCATCAAATTGAATCATTAGAAAATTTCTATTGTATAGTCCATGTACGGTGTATGAACTATTTTTATATATATATGTACTAATGTATAAAAAGCAGTTCATGTACCATACAAAAACTGTATTGTAAAATGATCCTAAATCATTATTCATCGTACCACAAGGGTTTTAAAGCAATGTTATATGATTATCTTTTTGGTCAAATAAAAAATTGAAATTTGCTTTCTTGATTCACTCAATTCTCTCTTGAGACAATTATCTGAAGAAGAAAATAATTATTTGCAAACAATTTGGTGGTGTTTAATTCAAGTAAATGAAACATAATGTAATGGGATTGAAATAGCAATTAAAATAGAAAAAAAATGAAGTATATGAGGGATAAACTGTTGTAGAGAATGAAGCGATCCTCTTCGAGATAATTCGTCTAACCCAAGGATAGCTATAATGTTCTGAAGTTCTTAACGTTGTAAAGTTTGTTTAACTCTTTGCCCAGGTATCAACTTACCATATAAGTTGTTTTCTCTTCTCAATTGACTCTTAAACTTTCTCTATCCATCAACTTATCTCATTGACCCAAAATTTCAGCCTACCGTTTAATTAATCACGTGTGATACACGTGAAATATCAAATTTACCCCCTCTTAAAAATCACTCACCTCATCCCCCTTCCCATTCTTCCTCACGAAGCAGTCCTCTTCCCCATTCTCCCTCACGATTTTTCTGGTTCCCCTTCCCCCCTTCTCCTCCTAAACGATTCTCCCTCACGAACCACCAATCTCCTTCTCCTTTACGATTCACCCATCTCCTTCTCCTTTACGATTCACCCATCTCCTTCTCTCTTCCTCGCTGTTTCATAGCAGACGAAGAAACCCTTACACCTCCTTCTACCCCCATGCTTTTGCCTTTTGATTCGCGCTCAAGTGGATTTCTAACGCGGTTACTCGCTTTGTCTCTCAGGTATGTGTTTCACTTCTATTTGGATTCCATGGAATTTAGAACTTCTTTGTACAATAAGAGCTTTTCGATGTATTTTTAAGGGATTGTAAGTGGATTCTCTAGAAAACGGGGTTACATTGAATATATACCCGTAAAGGATTTTTTCAGTATAGAAAATCTTCTATGAACAAATAATAAAGATCATAATTTAAAGAGAGAACGAAATAATAAAGACATAATCATTCACGTGGAAAACCCTTAAAGGGGAGAAAATCACGAGAAGACTGTTGATATTCACTTGTGTCAAGGATTTTACACAGTTGTTGATGAGAGAAAAGAGGAAGGGAAGTGCCTTTAGTTGAGGTTTGCTTAGGTCTCTTCCTCGCCTCCTCTTCTTTTTACATGAGCATGTACTTATAGGCCTTACAATTATAATAAATAATAATAAAAGGGGATGGTCACATCTCCCATGCTTTCGGCTGATGAGATTGGTTTCAAGCGTGGGCTCATTTACTTTGTTAATTCATTTCAGCTGTTTTGTCCTTAGTAACTTAATCAGTCATAGCCACTTGGTGGTTCCTCGTGGTTCGAGCCAATCAATCACAATCATTTGACTATCAGTCTGTACCCTCCTTTCCGTTATGATGTTCTGTCCTATTCAGGAGGTAATGATTCTCCGTTCTCAAGATGTTGGTTCCCGTTTAGGAAGTGATGATCTCCCGTTCTCGAGATGTCAGTTCTCGTTCTATTGTTCTTTCCCGTTCTGAAAGCGATAGTCACCCGTTCTAGAAGCGATTGTCCCCCCCATTCCAGAAGCAATAGTCACCCCCGTTCCAGAAGTGATAGTCCCCCATTCCAGAAGTGATAGTCCCCCGTTCCAGAAGCGAATGTTCCTCGCTTTAGTATTCGTTCCCGTTTTGATGAGGTATCCCGCTTCAGCGTTCTTTACTGTTCTGATGAGGTATCTCGCTTCAGCGTTCTTTCTGCACATGTGTCTTGGGTGGTTTTTTTCCTGTTCATTTCCCCTCATTACACTCATTAAGTTTCACTTATTGAGGTGTAATGGTTTGTCCTTTCTTACTCTGTCGTTAAGTCTGCCCATTTCTGTTATCACGTGCTTTACATTTATCGACTAACTTTTTTGCCAGCTCACTGTCGATGATGATTACTTTCCCTCCATTCGCTGCATTGTCTTTCCATTCTTTTTACTACTGGTTTATTGATAAATTTTTCCCGTTTCCATCATTATGGGCTCATTGGCAAGGTTCTCTCATTTTCTTCAGTACGGGCTCAGTGATAGAGTTTCTCCCGTTTCTTTATTTTCTTTTTCTGCTTTCAATTTTTTCCTTCCTTTTCTCACTTCTTTTTCTTTTACCCCTAGCCGTCGTTTGCTTAGATCCATTCTTTAGCTCTTATTTTTTGTCATTCTTTACTCAGCTCTTCTTTTCTCAGCGTTTCTTTATTGAGATGAAGGTTTTTCCTTAACTTCTTTTCTTTTTTGTTCTGAAGTTCTTTTCTCAACTTCTTTTCTTTTCTATTCTAAAGATTTTCCTATTCTTAAGACATTTCCTTTTCCGTTCTGCAGACTTTCTCGTTCTGAAGATGTTTCCTTTTCCGTTATTCAGACTTTCCCATTCTGAAGACATTTCCTTTTTCGTTCTGAAGATTTTGCCGTTCTTAACACATTTCCTTTTTCGTTCTGCAGACTTTACCATTTCTGAAGATGTTTCCTTTTCCATTCTCCAGACTTTCCCGCTTCTGAAGACATTTCCTTTTCCATTTTCTAGTTTTTCCCATTCTGAAGACATTTCTTTTTCTGTTCTGAAATTTTTTTTTTCTATTCTCCAGACTTTCCCATTTCTGAAGATGTTTTCTTTTTCGTTTTGAAGACATTTCTTTTTACATTCTCCAGAATTTCCCATTCTGAAGACATTTCCTTTTTTCGTTTGAAGACATTTAATTTTTCTTCTTATATTATGTTTCATCTCTTGCGTGTTTTTCTCCTTCGCCTTTTTTTTTGCTCCTTCAGTGGAACCATGGCCCTATTTCAATTTCAATCTGATAACGGCATACGTAGACGCTCCCAAGAACTTATGCTCCTTTGATGAAACCATGATCACATTTCAATTTCATTCTGAGAATGACGTACGTAAACGCTCCCAAGGACTTAGGCTCTTTCGGTGGAACTATGATCTCGTTACAATTTCCTTCTAAGAACGGCGTACGTAGACGCTCCCAAGAACTTAGTCTCTTCAGTGGAACCACGACCATGTTTTGATTTCCTTCTGAGAACGACGTATGTAGACGCTCCCAAGAACTTAGTCTCTTCAGTGGAACCACGACCATGTTTTGATTTCCTTCTGAGAACGACGTATGTAGACGCTCCCAAAGACTTAGGCTCCTTCAGTGGAACCATGGCCCTGTTTTGATTTCTTTCTGAGAACGGAGTATGTAGAGGCTCCGAAGGACTTAGGCTCCTTCAGTGGATCCATGATCCCATTTTGATTTCCTTCTGAGAAAGAAATCAAAACATTAGTAGGACATTTGTAGGACTTTGGTAAGTTTCATTGTAAACATTAGTAGGACTTATGAATTTCCCCTCCCAAGGACTTACGCCCATAGTTCTATTTGTCGAAGAAGAGAAAGAGTTGACAGCGTGCATGTTATCATGCCATAAGTTTTGATTGAGAGCTCCAAATCAAATTCTGTAAGATTCTTCTAAAAGTTGATTTTCATATATATGCTTCTGATAGTATATAATCATCCATGTAATTAGTTTCAAGTGACGCTGTATAATTCTCAAATCTGTCTGTTTTGCATAATCAATCTTCTTGAACAACCTTCATGAAAATTATTATAACTCTTGATCGGGAACTCCGAATCAAGTTCTGTAAAATTCTTCAAGCAATAAACATCTATATCTTTTTAATGATATATAATATGCTATGTAATTTTAAAAGATGTGATTAAGTTTACTTTCCTATACGGAGATTACCATACTTTTGATATGAAGCTCAACTTGAATTCTCTCCATGAAGCATATTCTCATATCCTTATGATTATGTGACTCGCCATGTAATTTTAATTCCAAAATTTTTCATTTTAGTTTCCATTTCTATTCTTGTTGTTAAGACATTTCTGTTCACATCATCACGACGTCTCTGTTGTCGTAGTCAGGATGTCTTCGTTCTCGTAGTTTATTCATATTTTATTTTCCTGCACTCATAAATTCCTTTTGAATGATTGAATTTGCTTAAGTCGTAGCTTCACTTTTTTGGACTTCCCATTCAAAAACATTTGAACGCAGTCTCCTTAGATTTCCCATTCTAAAACGTTTAAGTGGCAGCTTTCTTGACTTTTTCTTCTTAAGAAGTTTGAATGTGGTCTTCTTTGCTTAGCTTTTTCTCTAGAGTTTTTGCTCTGAAATGCCTTCCTAACTCTTTTTTCTTTTCTAAAATCCTTTTAGATTTCTATTATGAAATTCTAACACCCTAACGTTTCTTTTCTGAAGAGTTGAAGCTTCTCTAATCTGAACTTCAACTTTTCCGTTCTAAAACTCTGACTTTGACTTTTCTAAATCTCTGACTACAACTTTTCTGAAACATTTTTTTTTATTTTATGAGCTTTTTGATTTGAGGTTTCTGAGCCCTTATGATATGAGTTTTATGAGCTTTTCTGGTCTGAGTTTTATGAGTTTTTCTAAACTTTCTAAGCTTTTCTGATATGAGTTTTCTGAGCTCTTCTAAACTTTATGAGCTCTTCTTTTCTTATCCGCTCTGATTTTTTTAACTCATCATTCATTCGAATGGATTTCTTTTCTGATCTCCTTCCTCTCTTTTTTTTAGAAGTTGATAATGATGTAAAAGAAATAAGCCAATAGAATATGCAAGGAACGAGTTTACCATTTTCTGTTCCGTTTTCAGTTTTGTACTTGTTGCCGTTCCTATCTCTGCTTCCAACCTGTTGTCGTTGATATTCCTGTTTTCGTTGTTGAGGAGGCATTTGATTTGGTTTTTGGCATTTTGTGAGGGATTTCTCGAGTTTTTCTCCCACTTTCAATGAAAGCATCAAAATGTAAAAAAAAAAAATCGATATGGAAAACCCTCTACGAATAAATAATAAAGATCATAATTTGAAGAGAGAAATAGAGAATAAATACATCATCATTTGTGAAAAACTCTTAAAGAGAAGAAAACTCACAGGAAGATTATTGATATTCATTTGTGTCAAGGATTTTACACAGTTGTTGATGAGAGAAGAGAGGAAGGACAATGCCTTTAGTTGAGGTTTGCTTAGGTCTCTTCCTCGCCTCCTCTTCTTTTTACATGAGCTTGTACTTATAAGCCTTACAATTATAATAATAATAAAAAGGGATGATCACATCCCCTATGCTTTCGGCTGATGGGATTGATTTCAGGCATGAACTCTTTTACTTCGCTCATTCCTTTAAGTTGTTTTATCATCAGTAACTCAATCAGTCATAGCCACTTGGTGGTTCCTCGAGGTTAGAACCAATCAAAACCATTTGACTATCAGTCAGTAACCTCATTTCCGTTCTGATGTTCTGTCTTATTTAAGAGGTAATGATTCTCCATTCTTGAGATGTCAGTTCCTGTTCTGGAAGCGATGATCTCCTATTCTCGAGATGTATGTTCCTATTCTGTTATTTTTTCCCGTTCTTAAAGTGATACTCACCTGTTCCATGAGCGATTGCCTCCCCATTCCTGAAGCGATAATCACCCATTCCAGAAGTGATTGTCCCCCGTTCCAGAAGTGATAGTCTCCCTGTTCCAGAAGTGATAGTCTCCCTGTTCCAGAAGTGATAGTCCCCCGTTCTGGAAGCGAAGGTTTCCCACAGCATTCTTTCTCGTTCAGACGAGGTATCCCGCTTCAGCGTTCTTTGCCATTTTGACGAGGTCTCCCGCTTCAACGTTCTTTTTGAACACGTGTCTTGGGTGGTTTTTTATCCTTTTCTGCGTTCTTTTCAACAGGTATAATAGAGAGAATTCCATTTCTTCAGAGACCTCGATCTAGGTTTTCATGATTTTTTTCCATTTTAGAACCTAGAATACCTATAATGGATATATATTATGTGTTTCTCTTCTTTATGGTTCTTTTTCAAATGTTTCAACCTTGCTCTATGATGGAGAAGTTTGAGGTTTCATTAACAGATATGAGAGGAAGATTTGGGGACTTGTAGTTTCTAAAGGAGATTAGTATTTTAGAATTTGGGGAGGATAAAATCAATTAATACATGTGCTTTATGCTTTGAAGTACCTGGCATTTAGTCTAAGTGAGCTGTAGAAATAAACTCTCTCCCAAAAAGGTATGATTTTCTTACCCCGGATGAGAAATGTTATGGGTATATTTCTAAATTTATTTATGTTAATTACATGAGAAGTTTTGTTTTTTTATCTTGTATTTTTTGCATATATAATTATTTCCTTATGAAGGTTGACGTTGTTGGATCTTGAAGAAAGAGGTAAATAATTAATGTAATTTTAAATAATTGATCTGGTTTTGTGATTAGTTTCTCTATTTGTATGTTGTTAGTTTGGATAACATTAAGTAGTGTGATGATTGCTTAAATATAATTGTTCCTCACTATGCACATGGTCAGACAATATTTCTTCACTTTTACCTTACAAAGGAAAGAGGTAGAGGCTGCTACTTAAGGTGAAGAGGTGTATTCTTGGTTGCCTCCTCTTTGTCTCATCTTCTCAGTTTCTACTCGGAATTCAGAGCATTTTTACTGTGTTCTTTTTTAGATTAATTGTTATTGATGTTTGTGATCCTATCTTTTGACTTATGCTGAGCAGTTCATCGAGAAGATATCATTAATGTGCCATCAATACTAGAGAAAAGATCAAGGCAGAGTTGTTCGCTATACTGTTTGTCAAAGAAAGTGATATTTTATTCTATGCTAAAGAATTGTCATTTAGAGATATGATTATTTTAGTTTTTTTCTATAGGATATATTATTTTTGTTTGCTCTATGTAAAAATTAATATGTAATTCTTATTTGGAGATATAATTTCTTGTGGACAATAGTATGTTACGAATTTGAGTGATTAAATAAAATATTATGTGATTTTATTATTTTGTGACATGTCAAAAAGTTATTTATTTTTTAAATTTGTTGAATTGCAAGAATAAGTAATAAAAGAAGTAATTAAAGACTGAAACTGATTTATTCATGAAGGAGAATAATAAATATAATTGATAAAATCTGAAATCAAATCTTAAGGAGATTAAACCCGAACCGTTGCTGAAAATAGAGGGAAATTTGTCAAAATTTTGACAAATTAATGAAGAAGGAGATGCAAATTATGGGTGATTTTCGGATAAAAAAACATGAGAATGAGTAACTTATAGGGTTGAGAAATGGATAAAATTATGAAAAAAAACATGTATCGTGCATGTAACCATTTAACAGACATTTGACAGTCAGAGGAGCAAGTTGATGGATTAAAAAGGTTAGAAGGTCGATTAGGAAGGGAAAATAGTTTAGGAGGTAAGTTGATATTGAAGTAAAATGTAGAGGGTCATATGATATTAACTCTTAATTTGATCAATTAACAAGAAATAAAATATCCATACAAATCAGTTTATAGATATATGTTCAATTAGACAAATTTAATATAAGTGTAAATTTTAAATCAATTTTAGTTACAAAATAAATATAATGGCTATTTTTGTTTAGTAATTAGTTTTGAGCTATTTTTTGTTTAGTAATTATCATAGATTGCTACTTTTAGGAAAAATCATCAAAAGTAGCCATAACTATCAAACGCCTAAAATATAACCATCTGGTTTGGCGCCCTTTCTAAAAAACTGGACGAAAAAAAAAACACCTACCACGAACAAAAAAGCAACGCCTGGATTTAAGACATGTTTCTAAAGCATGATATGTACAATATATATTAAATCTATACATGTGCATATTAATTACAATATATATATATATATATATATATATATATATATATATATATATATATCACATATACAATATATATTATTATTACATTAGGTATTTATATCAAATTTACAACGTTTTAAAATATTTATGATCTCTAATTAGTATATTTATGATATGTTTTTATAGAGTATTTATATTAATTAGGTTTTGTGGAAATAAGAATCTTTTCAATGTTGTTATATTTTTGCATTTATTGTATGTAATATAATTGTGTCCAGTAATTAATGTATTTACATGGTCATTTCTCGATACTCTAAGTTCGATGAACACATAAACACGTTTCTTTAATTCATGATCATTTTGATTTCATTATGTGAGGCGCCAGTGGAAGGTAGTTAGGGTAGTTGGGTCATTTTTCGGCACGCGGCTATAACAGCATAATATTTTACGTCATGTGATCATACAATAGTTTTTCATATCTTATATCACATTACTTTATCAAATTTTAGAATCATCGAATACATCATCATTCAAATTTCAGCATAACAGCTTCACAAGATACAGTTCGTGATATCCCGATGTCGTTTAAGTGTGAAAACATAAAAATTAAATCATTATAGAAAACTACTTTTCTCCAAGTAAAACAGTAACGCTTGAAAATATGTTTCAGTAAGCAAACTGCATAAAAAACTTCTGAAAATTTACATAAAATATAAAATAATACGATAAAACTTTTAGTTCAAACCGAGTTGATCTCAGTACCAAAACAAACCCTAAATTTGGATATTAAAAACTGTTTTCCCTTGTACAAAATAGAAGCTTTAAAAACTTATATAAAATTGCATAGATCGAATTTTGACCTAATTTTTCAACAATACGTGAATCAACATGTTAAGAATCCACCATAAAAATTTCAGCCTCAAACTCTTTCGAAAAATCATATTTTCTTATCGAAAATGTTTATTTCTTATTGAAAATGATTCATGAGATATGTATGAATATGATACAGGTGTTAAAACTCAGTATCATTCAGACCTAAAATTAAAACGTGTGGAACAAATCAAATCAATTATTTTGAAAGAAAAATAAGGGTAACAATGGTTTACCGAAAACGTGTGACTTTTCCTTAAGTCGGTTGATCAAAGCTTCTCCCTTCAAGTAACTAAGGTTTTAAAGAGATGAGGGAGAGGAAATTTTTGTGCTATGGAGAGAGGGAATAAATAGGATTGAAAGGGAATACTGTAAGGAATCAAATTTCGCATAAAAAAATTGCATATGATTTAGAAGGAAAAAATCCAAAGATGACGGTTCTTACCTTTCACTTGTTTTGATTCAATAGGAGCTTGATACATTTTTTTAAACGCAAGAAGACTAAGATAAAAGAACGCAAACTTGTTGATTGTGAGGGAAAACATGATTTGTGAGAGGTAAAGCCAAGGAGATCGATAGTTTGGGAAAATCTTGAAAAGGTAAAACAAGATAAATTGTGAATGTGGAGGGGTCGGTTATCCTAAAAGAAACAAATAGGACTAAATTTGATCTCCACTCATAGAAGTGGTTTTGATTGTTGAGGTATAGTAACTTCTATGCACTAGTTGTGGGAAAGTGGGGGTTTATCTTAAAAAAATAAAATTCTCAACTGATGGGAGTTATCAAACTCCATCAATATTTTTTTAACTAATCGAAGATAATTCAAACATTTTTTAATCTAATTTTGAAGATAAAGTGATAACAAACAATTTATTGTTGATTAAATATCTTAAAGGTACCGTTGATTATGAAATTCTATATATTGATTGAGTGATATGAATTGGATCTCATATTCAGATGACCCTAAGGCCACTAGTTGTTATGTATTTACTTTTGATGGATGTGCAATAATAGTATGGAAATCTAGAAAATAAACTCTTACATCGAGATCCACCATGGAAACTAAATTTATTGCTTTAGACTTAATGTAGTGAAGTTGAATGGTTAAGAAGTTTATTTATTGATATTCCTTTTGTTACCTAAACCCGATCCTTCTATACCAATACACTATGATAGCCAAGCTACTGTAGCAAAGGCTAATAGTAAAAATTACAATGAGAAGAGCATAAATCTTAGAATTAGACATAGTTCTATTGAATAATTGATATCTCATGGTGTGATTACTCTTGATTTTGTCAGATTTGAGCTAAACATTGCAGATCCACTTACAAAAGGCTTGTTGCAGGAAAGAATAACTGAATCATCTAAGGGAATGGGACTAAGGCCAAGATAGTCACTATAATGGACACCCAACCTTTATGATTGAAGATCCCACGAATGAAGTTCAACGGGTAATAATAAAGTTATAGTGTGATTAGAAGAGCAATATATCTATATATTGAGGAGTATTTCCCGATCTCATTTCTATTGTGATTAGGCTCATAACAGTGATGGTTAAGGAAGAATGTAAATTCTGAATGAAACCAAGGCATGAATATTACAGGGTGTTGATCAGAGACCACCCTTGAAAGTTTCATCTAAATGAGTATTGTAGTGAGGTTGCTATTGTGAGAAGTTGGGCTACCCCTTAGAAACACTCATGAGATAAGATACGTGTACATGAATATTAATCACGTAAAACAAACTAGAATTCAATATAATAGCGCGTACTATGTGTGTAGTAAGTGGAAGTTTGACTAAAGAACTTAGTTCAAGACTTAGTCCACTATAATTTCTTCAGATGGATGTTACTAACACTAAGGCCCCGTTAGGTTTGCGATATCCTCATTTGTAATGCTCTTGTACTTGAATTATCATATTTGTTTGGAGTAATTTTAAAATAAGGTTACAATTCTAATTTGCATGCAATCATAGTTTACAATTGTTTTGGCAATTTAATTACGGCAGAAAATGAAAACAATCTTAATTTACAATGCAATTACAATTCTAATATCAAATAAAATTACTTTTCTATCCTCATTTGAAATAAAATAAAAGCCACTTCTTTCTCACACTTTCTCTGTCATTTTATTAATTGAATTAAAATTGACTTGAGAAAATTTTAGTTTAGTATTATTAATTTATTTAAATATTAATAAAAATAATTAAAAATAATCTTAAAATTTCACGTGAAAATCTCTTATTTTCTTAATTTAATTAAAATTAATTTTTAAAAATTTAATTCAACATTATTAATTTTTAGATATTAATAAAAATATTTAATATTACTTTAAAATTATACATCAAAATATTTTTTAGATAATATATAACTGAAAGGTTATTTAATTAATTTCTTGTTATCTACACAAATTTATAATAAAAGTTAACTTCTACGAAACATAACGATCATAAATTACCACTCACCCTTAATAGATTACCATGTACAACCAAAAATGACAATCATATTTTATAAGTAATTAAATTGCAAGAAATTGAATTACAATGATCATTCTAGATTGCGCGAACCAAACGACCCCTAAGTATAAGTTCAAATCTGAAAGGTACGCCTACACCCAATGCTTAGTAAATATGATAGTATGTGTGTCAGTGGTATGGAACCACTCTCCACTAAGTCAACCACGTCCCCTATCTAAGGAGAAGTGGTGAAGTGGGAGCTAGTAGTAGACTTGATCTATTTCTTGTCCTTTAAATTCTATTTATTTCTTCACTAATGGATATAAATTTTTGAGAGTTGAAGAGTAGACAACAAATTTGTTTGGTGAAAACAACGAAAAAGTATCCAAAATAAAATAAAAACTCTTATCTTCAATTCCTAATAAAACTACATTCCCTATAATACTTCCATACATGTATATTTGATCATTATGAGCAATTGTGGGTTCGTAGAAGAATCTTAGCTGCACGGAAGAGCTATTAGAGGATCGTTGTATCTTGGGAAAGGAAAGCACACTGAATGACTCGATCTAACAATTTAACAAGTCATTTAAACTTTTCTTCTAGACTAATATTAATTATCTTTGCATATTAATACTATTGTGTGAATTAAAAATAAGTTTCTCATTGCTTTTGTCTAACACAATGTTTACTTGAATCATACATATTCCATTCGAAAGCAAATGATTCTTTTATATTCATCTGAATCAATGTCATTCAAAACCAGCATTGTGGTAACAACATAATGTTAGTAGTAAATGAACAATACTGCATAAAGTTTTTGTATTATCACTGTAAATTGTTACAACTAAATAACTTTAAAATAAAGGACAATACAGATACTGGAAAAGAAAGTTGTCATATTGAGGCTTGTAGAAAGTAATGTCCTAAAGTCATAATTCACCCTCCACATGTGCTAGGAGACTATGACGACCGTGTCTGCAGGATACAACAATCTAAGTTGGGAACAACAACCAGTTAACCTTACCTCTATCAAAACTCTTAGTATAACTCTCTTCAAGACTAAAACAAAACTGCATAAATAAAATAGAATAAGGCTTTTTAATATGTGTGTTGAATTCAATATGTTGTTCTACTACCAAAGACCTTTATTTATAGAGGGGGGAGGACTAGAACTGCCATCTCAGATAATGGGTAAGAACAAACAAATAGTTCCATGAAGTAAGGAACAAACAAAAGAGACGTTGGAAAGTAGGTTATTTCTCTTTGATCGGTTCAAAGACATATCCTCCAAGAAAAACAAGAGAAAATGTGAGAAAAAAGATAGGGCTTGGACCATACCTAGCAAGACCAAACCAAGCCATGTTAAGCCAGGCCGTGCTGAGCCAAGCTGGACAGAGAACAACGTGCGCGTGTGAGAATCATGTGCCATCTAAGTTATCTCTCTCTCTCTCTCCCATAAAATGTGGGTTGCCCTAATGTGGGAGCCCAAGACACATGTGTTGGGCTCATAAATAACACATTTTCTTTTAACCTTTCCAATTTCAGACAAATAACTCTCACACATTAGGTTGAATACTCTTCATTCACACATTCACTTATTTCTTTCTCTATTATTCCAACAATCTCTCACATTAATGAAAATGTGTCCTAACATAACAACAATGGTAGGAGAGAGAAACACATGAGATATGCATCATGAGAGGTATCTTTTGGACTTGAACCTTCCAAATTGAGAATTTATCAGAATTACTTTGAAGAATAGTGAAATAATATTCCTGAACTAAACTTTTTCTGAGATAAACTGAGACAATTTTTTTTACATATAACTCATCTTAATACATCTGAATTCATAAGTTTTTATTTCATTTTGGTCCTGAACATAGCCCATGTTCTAGAAAGCTTTAGAGAAGTTAACTATTAAGACCCCACTTCTACTATCATATATGTGACAATGATTAAGAGTATTCTGCCATTACTTCTCTTGCAGGCAAGATATCAATGTCAGTAGATACTAAGTATACTCTTCTACGTTAAAGCAACACACTATCTTTACATCTTAGGAATAGGAAGAAACGAGAAGTTTCTTAGTAAATGAATGTGAATCATTTCTGCGAGTTTTCCTATTGAACCCAAATCTTGGGATATCCAGTCAACTAGGTTAGGTTACAACCTGAATAATTCATTCAATAGGCTTTAGTCATATTCCCCTCGGTGTTTGCTTTATCGGCGCCCTTGAAACTCCTTTCGTTAAAGGATCAACAAGATTTTACTTCGATCTTATAAAGTATATGAAAATCACTCCATTACAGAGTAGTTGTTTATAATATTATGTCTACGTCGGATATAACTAAACTAACTATTATACACATTATTTTTCACTCTAAAGGTTGGAGCCATGTTGTCAAAATTAACACATATTACTGATACAGTCTTTGGCCATACTGGAATATCTTCCAGGAAATTTCTAAGTCATTCGGCTTCTTCACCAGCCTTGTCCAATGCTATGAATTCTAATTCCATAGTCCAATGACTATACATGTCTGCTATGTAGACCTTCATGAGATAACTCCACCATCTAGAGTAAAAATATATCCACTCGTAGATTTAGTCTTTAAACTCTCAAAGATCCATCTAGTATCACTAAACCCTTCTAACACGATAAGGTAGTTTGAATAATGAAATGCATAGTCTATGGTGTACTTTAAGTACCTTAGCGCTAACCAATGCATTCCAGTGATCGTGCCAGGATTACTTGTATATTTCACAAGATTTCCTACTGAATATGCTATATCATGCCTAATGTAATTCATGATATATATCAAGATACAATTTGTTTATGAGTACTCTGATTGAGATACTCCAACTCCATCATTTTTCCTCAACTTACGATTTAGGTTGAATGGAGTTTAGCAGGCTTGCTTGCAATTTGGCCAAACTTGTTAAGACATTTTCTACTTAATAGGGTTGTGCAAGGATATATTCATCAGAAGTTAGCTTCACTTGATTTCCAAGGATACATCTGTCAGACCTAAGTCCTTCATGTCAAAATTAGAACTTAACATCTTCTTGGTAGAAGATATTATATCCTTATGTGTTTCTAATATGAGTATGTTGATTACATATAAGCATACTATGATAAACTGATCACCAATACCTTTAATGTAGACATATTTATCACTCTCATTTATCTTGAAACCATTAGATAACATAGTGTAATCGAACTTTTCGTGCCATTCCATTAACTTATAAAGAGATTTAACAAGATTACAAACCCTTTATTCGTGGCCTTTAACCACGAACCCTTCAGGTTGTTTGTAACACCACGACTAAGGTTGCTTCTAATTATGTGCTAAATTATATATTATTGATTTAATTATCATGATTATCATGATTTGATATTTTGGTATAATTTTTATATGTAATATTGTGTTTAAATCGAATAGCTTGGTGAGATAAATTTAACGTTATTTTTAGTTTGTCTTTTGGAACTAAGATGAAAGAGATACATCAGGCCTACGATATTAGTAGTTATGGTAATTTGTGAATTGCGTATAATATATATTTTAGTTTAAAAAGTGAATAACAAATATATATAAAAAGAAGAAGTCTTATGCGTCGCTTAGGGTTTTGTGAGGGAGGAGAGAGAAAGGAAGTTGCAGGAAATTTCAACTGGCCATAACTTTCCCTCCGATGGCCCGATCATGATGATTTTGGTATCAACAGAAAGCTCTCGTCGTTAGGTTTATATCAAGACAATTTCATGTCCATTCGATCACTGAAGAATTCGCATAAAAGGAAGTAAGTTTTGGCCGGTGATGATTTCCACAGTCTGGCAACTTTTCCGGCAGGCCACCACCATCAATAGAGTCCTCTCATCACCCTCTTCCACATCCGCCCTATGTTCGACATTAGTTCCTCCATTTAGGTGTCAGAATAATCAAATGTTATTTGAATTTTTGGGTTTCTGATATGGATATCTCTGAGATAAGTAGAATTTTATGCATACATAATTGTTTGTCATATCTGAAAATTATTATGGATGAATAATATGTTGTGCTCTTGTTGTTTTCACATATGTGATGATTTGATTGTGATTGAATTTTTTATTGTATATTATTATGTTATTTATGATTCATATATATTGTAAAGTTAATGAATATGGATAGGTACATACTTACACATTAAGGTTTATAATATGAATATTATTAGTAATAATAAAACCTTAAAGACATGGTGTATGTTTATGCCATGAAAGGGGTGAGTGGGAAATGGGACATGATAGGGACCGGTGGACCCGATAATGTTTAATGTTAATGAATGAACGTTTGATTTATCTAGTGATACCAAAGTGAATGAATAATACTACAAGTTCTGTAATTTGGGGTGTTCACGGTTCAGTTTCGTCGGTTATTTGGTCAAAATAACACCAAACTGAAAGTCACGGTTTGGCCTTATGTCGAACCAAATAGAACCGTGAGTCTCATATGAACCAAACTAAACCGAACCGTTAGTTCATCGGTTCGTTTAGAACAATAAGAAGGAATCGTGAAGGACTCACACACTCCACAAACACGAAGAAGACGCAGAAGACGAATAGAAGGTTAAGAATGAGAACAATAAAATAGACTTAGATCTAAACACATTAAACAAAAAATCTTAGTAAAATAGGCTTAGATCTAATCGCAATAAACCATAAATATCGGTAAAAGAGAATTAGATCTAAAGCATATAGCAATAAATAACAAATCTCAGTAAAAAAAACTTAGATCTAAAGCATAGAGCAGTAATAGACTAAGAAAAATATAAACCAGGTGAAGGAGGAAACACATAGCAAAAGACGAAGAAGACGCAAACCAGAAGAAGGACTCAGAAAGAGAGTTCGAATAGAAGGGGGAGGAGAGATGAAGAAGACGTAGACACGAAGAAGGACTCGAGAAGAGAGTTCAAATAGAGGGGGAGGAAAGAGAGTGCGAATAGAGGGGGGAGAGAGAGTTCGACCAGAGAGGGGAGGATAGAGAGTTTGCACAGAGGGGGAAGATAATGAGTTCACCCAGAGGGGGGAGGAGAGAGAGTTCGCACAGAGGGGGGAGGAGAGAGAGTTCGCACAGAGGGGGGAAGCCAGCGTGTTAGCGCAGATGGGGGAGGCCAGCATGTTTGCGTAGAGGGGGGAGCTATCTTAGGGTTTGTAGGGTTAGTTTAGTGTATATATATAAGATTTATTTTATTTTATTTATTTTTTGGTTCGGTTCGATTCAGTTCAGTTCAAAATCACATGTTTTTTTAACCGAACCAACTTGCGGTTCGGTAGATCTACCAAGCCGAACCGAACTAAGGCATCATAAATAGTCGACCAAACCAACCATTTTGGATTCTGTTCGGTCGATTTCTTACCAAAGTTTTCACCTCTATCTGTAATAATGGCCCACTGCGTCTGATTGATTAAATATTACACAAGTAGCTTCTCGCTATTAATGAAAGAAAAGAATGCAATGAAGAACGCAAAAAATGTCTAAAGTTTGCATGAAAGGACTTTAATGAAAGATGTAATACTAATGCAACGAAGTTAACGTATTATAATGATTTATATAGAGTATATGTCAAACACAATATTTTTTGTTAATGTTTAAAAATGGATTGGATGCGTATGTGTTTGTTGTGTATGTGTAAAATTTTACTTACTAAGTATATTTTATACTCACCCCATTTTTGTATTAAATTTTCATATGATCAATGTTGGTGATGAATGTGAAGAGTCTGGTTAAACATTCTGACACGAGATAAGAAATTGAGTTTATTTATTGAGTAAATTTATATTTTAAAGTTGAATTGAATTTGTTATTTATGAAAGATCTTCAAAATACTATTTAAGCTTAAGGAAGTTTTGTTTAAAAATTCATAATATTTTATTTTAGAAAAGTGTTTTGAGTTTTTCTATAACAATTGTGTTGTTTCATTAAATACAATAAATCATGAATTAATTTTAAAAGAAATTTTTTTATCTAACTTCCGCGTTATTTATGAAAATTACCGAAGTAACCTCATGGGTCTTCGGGGTGTTGCATTGTTCCATATAGATTTCTTCGTCTAGTTCTACATTTAAGAAAGAAGTCTTTACATCTATTTGGTGAATTTTCAAATTATGTATGGACGCTATCACAATCAGCATTCTAATAGAAGTTAGTCTTATCACTAGAGAGTAGGTATCTAAGAAGTCTATACATTCCTTCTGTTGGTATCGTTTAGCTATTAACCGAACTTTACACTTGTCAACAGTACCATACGCTCTTAGATTTATTTTGAAGATCCATTTATAGTCTATTGGTTTATTCCCAAGAGGGAGATCAACCAATATCCTCATATTGTTTTGCATAATGGATTTTGTCTCATTATCGATTGCTTACTTCCAAAAAGAAGCCTCCTTGTACGTTTTAGATTTAACCTCGGTCAAGTAAGTTAAAAACTCGGGTCCAAAAGAGGATGTTATTCTAGCTCTCTTGTTTCTTCTAGGCTCAACATTAGATTCTTCATCAATTTGAGCACTACATGGAGCTTCTTCAAAGCCTCTTTTAGTAGGTTGGTTGTGGCTTCCTTCCTTGAATGGATACACATTTTCAAACGATTTTGCATTAGTAGACTCCATTATAGTATTGATACTTATGTCACAGAATTCTAACTTACTTAAAGAATCTATATGCATCACTATTAATGCATATCTAATTAATACACAATTTCACAGTTTTTGGTGCAAGTTTGACTCTCTTTGATAAAGGTACTTGTACTTTTGTGAGACACCACCACATTTACAGAATTTTATAGGAATGAATATTCTCTTTCCACACTTCATAAGGAGACTTATTAGTCTTTTAATGTGGAATTATGTTTAGTATATGATTAGCATAGTAATGCTTCCCCCCACAAATTATGTGATAACCCATAATTGTTCAACATGTAATTTACCATTTTTAGAGCCTATTCGTACATTCAACCACACTATTTTTATTGATGCGTGTAAGGTGCAATAGTCTGATGTAATGTTCTATGATTAGCACAGAAATCAGCAAGTGTGATTGAATTGTATTCACCACCTCGATCAAATCCAAACACCTTAATCTTACTTCTGAGTTAATTATCTGCTTAAGACTTGTATGTCTTAAACATATCCAAAGTCACATCTTCTCTAGTAATATTTACTATGATCACTAATAAACGTGACAAGTAATTTATTTGATATTTCAAGAGACTTAAATGCTTTACTTGCAAATTTTAATTCTACATACATTTCACATTTAATTCCTTTTTCAATGTTAAAATTAGGCAGTAACCTTAAACTATTCATTCTTTGCATGATGAATTGAATATTCACTTGTCCTAGTCTAGCATGACATACATCAAATAACTTAGTTATTTCAACGGAAGTAGATGCAATTTCATTAATCTTAGAAATATAAGCAGTTACATTCAACTTAAAGAGATCTTCACTAACATACCATTTTCCGACAAACATTTCTCCTTCTGTCAGGATAAACTTGCCTAACTCAAATACAAGTTGAAATATACTTTTAGACAAGAGATATCCGAATATTAAATTTCTTGTACATGGAGAACATCAATAAGTGTGAGTTTCTTTCCAGAGATGAATTTCAAATCCACTTTCCCATATCCTTTAGAAGCAGCTTAAGAAGCACTTCCCATATAGAGAACTTCATCATTATCAACCTTATGGTAGGCTGAGGACAAGGTCTTGTGATTGAACACGTGTTTGGTAGAACTAGTGTCCACCCACCGATTTTTGATGTTAGTGACAATGCAAAATTTAGAAATCATGACATACGAGTCATCAACCTCAGTAACATTTGCATTGTTATTCTTACCGCCACTAATGGGGTAGTTGCCAATGGTTTAGTCTTTCTTATGACTGCAATATTTTGCTCTATGTCCATCTTTACCGCTCACCCAACAACTGCCTTTAATACGCTTTTCAGGATTACCTTAGTGAGCATCGCTCAAAGCTTTCCTTTTTTTGTTTTGCTGGTTTAGTTTGCTTCCTTCCACCACGTTTGCCTTTATTTCCACGACAAAACTTCTTGTCACTTTTATGGTTTTCCTCCTCAAACCTCAATCTCACCATGAGATCCTCCATGCTCAACTCCTAGGGGTGTTCAAAGTTGTACCGAACCGAACTGAAAATGACCGGTTCGGTCGATTCTATAAGCATCTAAGGTTCGGTTTGGTTCATATTTATTGAAGAACAAAAGTTTCAGTTCGGTTAAAAAATTTATCCAATTTGAACTAAATCGAACCAACTATATATATACCTAAATTTTCAGAAAAAACTCTAAAAGGCCTAAACACTTGACAACCACCTACCATGTCCATTCCTCACTCCTCTCTTTGTCTATTGGCTCTTTCTTTATCCACTCACCTTATTCTTAAAATCCATTCAACTCTCCATGAGTTGAAATGAAAAAAAGACAATTTCTTTAACATCTTGAAGAGGCTAGAGGCTTTGCCTCATTCGAGTTGTGTGACGAGTGGGAAATGGGGATTTTTTTTCAAGAAATATCCACCATGCAGTTGCAGAAGCTGTTTTCCCCTGTACGAAATAGAAGCTTTAAAAACTGATATAAAATTGCAAAGATTGAACTTTGACCTAATTTTTCTACAATGCGTGAATCAACATGTTAAGAATCCACCATAAAGATTTCAGACTCAAACTCTTTCGAAAATCATATTTTTTATCGTAAATGTTTATTTCTTATTGAAAATAATTCATGGGACATGTATGAATATAATACGGGTGTTAAAAATCAGTATCATTCAGAACTAAAAATAAAATGTGTGGAACAAATCTAAATCAATTATTTTGAAAGAAAAACAAGGGTAACAGTGGTTTATCGAAAACGTGTGACTTTTCCCAAACTCAGTTGAAAAGCTTCTCCCTTCAAATAGCTAAGGTTTTAAAGAGATGTGGGAGAGGAAAATTTCGTGCTATGGAGAGAGGGAAGAAATAGGATCGAAAGGGAATACTTCAAGGAATCAAATTTTGCATAAACTTTTTGAATATAATTTAGAAGGAAAAACATCCAAAGATGAAGGTTCTTACCTTTCACTTATTTTGACTCAATAGGAGCTTGATTCATTTTTTTTAAATGCAAGAAGACTAAGATAAAAGAACAAAAACTTGTTGATTGTGAGGGAAAACATGATTTGTGAGAGGTAAAGCCAAGGAGAATGATAATTTGGGAAAATCTTGGAAAGGTAAAATAAGAGAAATTGTGAACGTGGAGGGGTCGTTTATCCTAAAAGAAACAAATAGGACTAAATTTGATCTCCACTCATAGAAGTGGTTTTGATTGTTGAGGTATAGTAACTTCCATGCATTAGTTGTGGAAAAGTAAGCGGTTTATCTTTAAAAAAAATTTCAAGTAATGGGAGTTATCAAACACCATCAATATTTTTTTAACTAATCGAAGATAAGTTAAACAATTTTTTTTATCTAATTTTGAAGATAAAGTGACAACAAACAATTTATTGTTGATTAAATATCTTAAAGGTACCATTGATTATGAAATTTTATATATTGATTGAGTGATACAAATTAGATCTCAGATTCAGATGACCCTAAGGCCACTAGTGGTTATGTATTTACTTTGGTCGGTTCCATACGCATCTACAGTTCGTTCAGTTCATATTTATTGAAGAACCAAAGTTTCAATTTGGTTAAAAAATTTATCCAATTTGAACCGAATCGAGCCAAATATATATATTCACCTAAATTTTCAGAAAAAACTCTAAAGGGCCTAAATACTTGAGCGCCGCATGCCATGTCCATTCCCCACTCCTCTCTTTGTCTCTTGGCTCTTTCTTTCTCCCACTCACCTTATTCTCAAAATCCATTCAACTCTCTATGAGGTGAAATGAAAAAAAGACAATTTCTTTAACATCTTAAAGAGGCCAGAGACTTCGCCTTGTTCGAGTTGAATGAGGAGTGGGAATGGGGGATTTTTTTTGTTCAAGAAATATCCACCATGCAGCTGCAGAAGCAGGAGCTCACGAAGAATGGTCGAGAAATTTATAGCACGGTTTTTGGACAGTGTGTAGATTACTAGTGTTCTCTTCGATTTCATAACATCTAGAGTTTTTTTTCATTTTTTCTTTGGTTCTTGGGCATTTTCTATCTACCAATCCGTTAAACTTTGAGTTCTTGGGTATTTTTTACTTTCTATCTATAATTTGTAAAATCCGTATTTTTTTTCAGAATTTCTTAGATCTGGTTTTCTGTATTTTTTTCTCTGTGTTGTTCTTCATCGATGGTTTTCTCTTCATCGGTGGTTTCCTCTTTGTCTTTAGGGATCTCTCTTTTTTCGTTGTGCTTTTGTTTCTGAATTTTTTCCCTTTCTTCTTTTTCGTCTTTTATTTTTGTAGATGCAAGGATGTTACATGGGTGAGGTGCAGGAGTGGTCTAGTCCTAGCTCGTGACTGAAACAACGTGTGAGAACATCGAGGAGGATGCCACGAGGTGAATGGGGAGTACTTTAGACACTCAAGGGTGGTGACAAATACTTGCTCTCTCTAGAAGTGAGAGTTTCTCACGTTAGAAATGTGAGATTCTCTCTCTAAAGTGAGAGCTTCTCTCTCTAAACTTCCTATCCCCTCAAATGAAGGAAGAGTCTTCCTTTTATAGGTGAACAAAAGGAGGGGAAGCATTGCAACTATCCCTTGATTAGTTGCAAGCCTGTCAATCAAATCGCGCCACCTAATCTGACTGATCATGCTTAGGTGAGTAAGAGGAGGATAACACATGAGCCAATCGGGTGGCGCCATGTGGGTCTTTGTGTAATGACCATAATCTAGGGAGAACACGCCTAGCCGGTGATGCGTGATGACAGTGTTCACCCAACGCCTCCTCTACAAAGGTTCTCTCAAACCAAACCCCTCCTCAATGTGGGAGGGTATCACACCCTCAATGTCTAGAATGGTCGTACCGAGGAGGTATGTCTCCCATCTAGTACATTGTAGCCTCGTCCCTAATCCTGCCAGTCCATAGCCTCCTGAACATTCCCAGGCAACCATACGTCCACCTAAGTCTTTGTCACTTCTTGGTGGTTTGTGATGTGATGACTCATTGTGATAGTGTAGCGGTGTGTCTACAAGTTGCATCATGGATGGTGATTAATGGACCTCCATGGTACACCCATGAGGGTGACATTAATCATGCTACTGTAGGGGTGACACCCCATGGTGCTGCCATGGGGACGACCGTCATGGGTACTTCAGTGGCGGCACCTCAAGGGGTGCACCTCGGTGGCACTCCATGGTACGTCCTTGGTAGAGACGCTCCCAATACGCCATAAGAGTTACACTTTTCTAGGTAGTCAACGTTGAGGTCATCAACCCTCATGTACATTTAGTCCCCTATGCGAGCATGATGCAGTGTAATCGGGCTTGTACATAATTTCTCCAATGTAGCAATTAGTCGTATTATCAAGTCCTCAATCTCTTGATCGTTCCGTTATGTAGTGAATGTGGGACGCATTGATCCGTCATGCCTAATGTGCTTCCTTTGCATGGTATAGGTATTTCCATGTGACATGAGGTCAAATTTATAAGATAAATTTTTGCAATGCAAAATTTGAAAAAAATTCAATTTCTTGGAATTTTTTTTGGGAGTCCCCACTCCCTTCTCCCTCTTTTGAAAAGAAAAAATCAAGTCGAGTGGTGACATGAAGTAATAAGGTGGAGCATGATCAGCCTCGATTGGGGGCATGGTCTGCAGAATGGACCTTGGCCAGCACGCCGCCACTAAGGCTCAGTGGCAGCTAAGCATGCTTGGCCATCAATTTTGTAAAAAAAAAATTGTGAGTCCCCACTCCTTTCTCCCACTATAAAAAACGGCTACAAGCTCCACCTACCCTTCTCCCCTTCATTTAAGTGTCATTAAAGCAAAATTATCAATTCCTTCTCCCTCCAAATTTTTGAAAAAATTCTTGGGCAAGGTTGAAGGCTTGAAGAACTAGGGTTGCATATTTGGACATTTTTAGCAAAAAAAAAGAAATTCAAAGCTCCAAGCAAGGTGTTCTTCCCCCTTTTTGCTTTGGCTAGGGTCTGAGGTAAACCCATTTATTCCTCACACTTTTCTTGCATTTTTTGAGTGAAATTGATGTTGTAAATTGATTAATGCTCGCTGGAAAATTTGTTGGGTGCTGTAATTTTGTCAAATTTTGTTGCCATGGGAATGTTGGGGACGATTTTCAGCCATGAGGGTGTTGGGGTCGGCCATGGAAGCTTGCGATACCGTCACCAAGAAGTGAGCGTGGTGGCGGTACTACTGGGCGCGCGAGGGAGGAGAACGCATGGTGGCGGTTTGGTGATGGTGAAACTCTAGGTGGGGAGCTTAGATGGAGGGAGTGATGTGCGACATGGACTTGAGTGCGAGTTGATGGTGCATAGGAGTTGTTCTTGTTGGGAGCGGTCGTGACGTGGGGAGCACCCTTAATGGTGGATGGAGTGCAGTGGCGGCTTGGGAGAGCGGGAGTGAAGCGCATGCTTTGGTGGGGAGTGGGTGTGCAGCGCCTGCTTTGGTGGGGGAGTGGGAGTGCATCTCCTGCTTGGTGGAGCGGGAGTGCAACGGCTTGAGGGAGCGGTAGTTCAGCTCTGCTTGGGGGAGTGGTTGTGCAGTGGCTTGTGGGAGTGAGAGTGTAGCTCCTAGTTGGGGAACGGTAGTGCAGCCTACTTGGGGGAGCAAGAGTGCAGCTCCTGCTTGGCGGAGCAGGAGTGCAGTCTGGGGAGAGGGAGCACAATGGCTTGGGGGTGGGAGTGCAGCTCCTGCATAGGGGAGCGGGAGTGCAACGGCTTGGGGCGGGAGTGCAGCGCACGCTTTGGTGGGAGCAGGAGTTGCACAATGGCTTTGGGGGAGTGGGAGTGCAGCAGCTTAGGGGCGGGAGTGCAGCTCCTGCTTGGGGGAGTGGGAGCACAGTGGCTTAGGGGAGCAGGAGAGCAGCGTCTGCTTTTTAGGGGAGCGGGAGTGCAACGAAGACTTGGGCTTGGCGTATTCTTGGTTGCTTTAACCAAGTCTTTATTTTATTTGCATATCTTGCTTTGACGGACGATGGTTGTGTGAATGTAGGAGTCGAGCTCTCTCTAATTTGGACTTCTCTATTAAGGTGAGTGAGTTACTCACTTTTGTACTTAAAATTTTTTGGAGAATTTTTCCTCCGTCAGACATCCCTCCACTGAACATGCCTCCACCGAACATGCCTCCGCTATAAGGTACTTGTAACATGCTTCCCCCCTTAGGAAAATAGAAGGAAAATTTCACTTCCATCGGACATGCCCCCGCTATAAAGTGATTGTAACATGCTTCCCCCTTAAGAAAATACATGGAAAATTTTGCCTCCGTTAGAGATGCCTCCGTTGAGCATGCCTCCGCTATAGGGTTTGCTTCCCACCTTGGGGAAAATTTCAAAAATTTTGCTTCCCCCTCCATCAGGGGTGCTAGATTGCCTCCGTCAAGGGGTGCGTGGGAGCCTCTGTCAGGGAGTGCGCGGGAGCCTCCGACAGAGAGTGCACGGGAGCATTCGCCAAGGCGTGCGTGGGAGCATCCGCCAAGGAATGTGCATGAGAATCAACAATGAAGTGCGTGAGAGCATCCGCCAGAGGGTGTGCACGAACATACACAACAAAGTGCGTATAAGCATCCGCCAAGGAGTACGTGGGAGTATCCACCAGGGAGTGCGCGGAAGCATCCGCATCGGAGTGCGTGAGAGCATCCACCAGGGAGTGTGCGGGAGCCTCTGCCAGGGAGTGCACGGGAGCATTCGCCAGGGAGTGTGTGGGTGCCTCCGCCAGGGATTCCGCAAAAGCATCCAACAAGGAGTGCGCGGGAGCCTCCGCCAAAGAGTGCATGAAAGCCTACGTCGATGAGTGCGTGTATGCCTCCGCCGAGTAGTGAGTGAAAGCCTCCGTCGAGGAGTGCATGTATGCATCTAATCGAGGAGTGCGTGTATGCATCTCACCGAGAATGTCGTCTATTATGGATGTTCTCAAGTAGATGCGTGAAAACCTATGCATCTCACCAAGCATGACGTCTATCATGGGTGTTCTCAAGTAGAGGCGTGAAAGCCTATGCATCTCACCAAGCATGACGTCTATCATGGGTGTTCTCTAGTATGGGCGTGAAAGCTTATCATGGGTGTTCTCAAGTAAAGGCGTGAAAGCCTATGCATCTCACCAATCATGACGTCTATCATGGGTGTTCTCAAGTAGGGGTGTGAAAGCCTATCATGGGTGTTTTCAAGTAGAGTCGTGAAAGCCTATGCATCTCACCAAGTATGACGTCTATCATGGGTGTTCTCAAGTAGATGCGTGAAAGCCTATGTGTCTCACCAAGCATGACGTCTATCATGGGTGTTCTCAAGTAGGGGCGTGAAAGCCTATCATGAGTGTTCTCAAGTAGAGGCGTGAAAGCCTATGCATCTCACCAAGCATGACGTCTATCATGAGTGTTCTCAAGTAGATGCGTGAAAGCCTATGCGTCTCACCAAGCATGATGTCTATCATGGGTGTTCTCAAGTAGAGCTGTGAAAGCCTATGCATCTCACCAAGCATGACGTCTATCATGGGTATCTCAAGTAAAAGTGTGAAAGCTCATGCATCTCACCAAGCATGACGTCTATCATGGGTGTTCTCAAGTAGTGCTATGCGTCTCACCAAGCATGACATCTATCATGGGTGTTCTTAAGTAGAGGCGAGAAAGCCTATATATCTCACCAACCATGACGTCTATCATGGGTGTACTAAAGTATAGGCGTGAAAGCCTTTGCGACTCACCGAGCATGAGGTCTATCATGTGTGTTCTCAAGTAGAGGCGTGAAAGCCTATATATCTCACCAAGCATAACGTCTATCATGGGTGTACTCAAGTAGAGGCATGAAAGCCTATGCGACTCACCATGCATGGCGTTTATCATGAGTGTTCTCAAGTAGAGGCGTGAAAGCCTATGCATCTCACCAAGCATGACGTCTATCATGGGTGCTCTCAAGTAGAGGTGTGAAAGCCTATGTATCTCACCAAGAATGACGTTTATCATGGGTGTTCTCAAGTAGAGGCGTGAAAGTCTATGTGTCTCACCAAGCAAGACGTCTATTATAAGTGTTCTCAAGTAGAGGTGTGAAAGCCTATGTATCTTACCAAGCATGATGTCTATCATGGGTGTACTCAAGTAGAGGCGTGAAAGCCTTTGCGACTCACCAAACATGATGTCTATCACCTTAGGGATGGGTTAAAGATGAACTGTTGGATGGGGCACAGTGGAATCTACGGTACGGATCTTCCCGCTTGGTCACGGTGGCAATCTACCACTCCTGCTTCTGACTGGTTGCTTCTGCTCGCGTGGACTTCCAGTATTTGCAATATTTATATTCCCTGTCATCATCATATAATTTTCTAATATCATCTTGTCGGTTCATCTTCCCGTTCAAAGAATGTAATACACGTGTCATTCGAGAGTGATCTTCTTACTTTTACGCGTTTTAGAGAGATTCTCCCCATTCCCGTTCAGAGGATGCTCGTCATATACCATTTTTGAAAAACCTTTCATCTTCCCACTTTGGGGATACATAATATGTGTCACCTTAAAGTGATTCTTTGATTACCTGCACACGCGTTGTTTCATAACTTGTCAACAATCGCGTCTTTGCGTATCGCCAAATCATTATCTCGAACGATCATTTCTGCACTGTCTTCTATCCCTCGATTTCTTCGCTTCAGAAATAGACCATTCTTCATTTTAGTTTGAAATTCTCTGCTTATGTAAAGTCTTTTTATCCTTTTCCTGCTTTCATCTTCCAGTTTCTCACTTTGAAAGTCCCAATGACGGGGAGGATGATGTCCTTTAGTGGCACTGATGTATGAGTTTAATGTATCAATGACTCTCCTCATCCTAACTTTGGAAGCTTGGAGCTCCCAGATAGATTCTGCTTGCTCTTGTACCTACGCAACCACGCTTGGTTACATCTCACGTGAAGTGTTCTCCTAGTCTTGTCCACGCTCGTCGTTGAGTATGGGTCGATCTCCCTCCGTGCACGATAGAGCTGCTCTTCCCTTTGCACGTCCAGCCATAGTGGTCATTCGTTAGAGTGACAACCCTCTCCCCAGTGGAGTCGCCAAATGTAGATGCAAGGGTGTCACGTAGGTGAGAAGCAGAAGCGTCTAGTCCTAGCTCGTGATCGGAACAACGCCTGAGAACGAAAGGAGGACATCGGGAAGTGAAGGGGGAGCACTCTAGACACTCAAAGGTGGTGAAAAATGCTTGCTCTCTCTCTCTAGAAGTGGGAGTTTCTCACTCTAGAAATGGGAGCTTCTCTCTAAAGTGAGAGCTTCTCTCTCTAAACTTCCTATCCCCTCAAATGAAGTAGGAGTCCTCCTTTAAAAGGTGAACAAAAGGAGGGGGGACCATTGCAACTAATCCCTTGATTAGTTGCAAGCCCGCCAATCAAATTGGGCCACCTAATCTGACTGATCATGTTTAGGTGAGTAAGATGAGGATTACACATGAGCCAATCGGGTGGCGCCATGTGGGTCTTTGTGTAATGACCATGATGTAAGGGGAACACGCCTAACCGGTGAGGCGCAACGACGGTGTTCACCCAACACCTCCTCTACGAAGGTTCTCTCAAACCAAACTCCTCCCCAAGGTTGGAGGGTAGCACACACTCAATGTCTAGAGTGGTCGTACTGAGGAGGTATGTCCCCCGTATAATACAACGTAGCCTCGCCCCCTAATCGTACTAGTTCACAGCCTCCCGAACGTTTCCAGGCAACCATACGTCCACCTAAGTCTTTGTCACTTGACTTGGTGGTTTGTAATGTAATAACTCGTTGTGATAGTGAAGCAGTGTGTCTATAAGTTGCATTACGAAGGGTGATCAATGCACTTCCATGGTACACAATAAGGGTGACATCAATGGTGTTGCCATGTGGGTGACATCAATGGTGCTACTGTAAGGGTGACACCCCATGGTACTGCCATGGGGACGACCCCCATGGGTACCTCAGTGGCGGCACCTCAAGGGGTGCACCTCATTGGCGGCACCCCAAGGGGTGAACCTCGGTGGCGGCACCCTAAGGGGTGCACCTCAGCGGTGACACTGCATAGTACGTCCTTAGTGGAGTCACTCCCGATATGTTGTAAGAGTTACGCTTTGCGGGTAGTCAACGTTAAGTTTGTCAACCCTCATGTACACATCTCACCCGAATACATAACGGACGCCTCTACTTGAGAACACCCATAATAGACATCATGCTTGGTAAGATGCATAGGCTTTAACGTCTCTACTTGAGAACACCCATGATAGGCTTTCACGCCCCTACTTGAGAACACCCATGATGGACGTCATGCTTGGTGAGATGCATAGGCTTTCACGCCTTTACTTAAGAACATCCATTATGGACGTCATGCTTGGTAAGATGCATAGGTTTTCACGCCTCTACTTGAGAACATCCATAATAGGCGACATTTCTCGGTGAGATGCATACATGCACTCCTCGACGGAGGCTGTCACTCACTACTCGGCTGAGGCATACACACGTTCTTCGATGTAGGATTTCACGCACTCCCTGGCGGAGGCTCCCACACATTCCCTGGCGGATGCTCCCATGCACTCCCTAGAGGGAGAAGGAATTGATAATTTTGCCTTAAGGACACTTAAATGAAAATGAGAAGGGTAGGTGGAGCTTGTAGTAGTTTTTATAGAGGTAGAAAGGAGTAGGGACTCCCAAATTGTTATTTTTACAACATTGATTGCTAAGCATGCTTGGCCACCACTGAACTTCAGTGGCGGCATTCGCCAACCATGCTTGGATGCTGCCACTTAACCTCAGTGGTGGCATGCTTGCCAAGGCCCATCCCACGGACCATGCCGCTAGTCGAGCTCGATCAAGTTCGACCTCATTACTTCACGTCTCCACTTGACTTGATTTTTTCTTTTTAAAAGAGGGAGAAGGGAGTGGAAACTTCCAATTTTTTTTTCCAAAAAACTAAAAAAATTTCAAAATTTGCACTGTAAAAATTTATCTTTTAAATTTGACCTTATGTCACATGGAAATGCCTACACCACACAAATGAGGCACATTGGGCATGGCGGAACTCTTATGGCATATCGTAGTGTCTCCACCAAGGACGTACCATGGAGTGTCACCACTGAAGTGCACCCCTTGGGGTGCCACCACCGAGGTGCACTTCTTAGGGTGCCGCCAATGAGGTGTACCCCTTGAGGTGCCGCCACTGAGGTACCCATGAGGGTCGTCCCCATGGCAGCACCATGGGGTGTCACCCCTACAGTAGCACCATTGATGTCACCCTCATGGCAGCACCATTGATGTCACCCCCATGGCAGCACTATTGATGTCACCCTCATGGATGTACCATCGAGGTACATTGATCACCCTTCGTAATGTAACTTGTAGACACACCGCTACACTATCACAACGAGTCATCACATCACAAACCACCAAGTCAAGTGACAAAGAGTTGGGTGGATGTATGATTTTCTGGGAACGTTCAGTAGGCTATGGACTGGGAGGATTAGGGGTGAGGCTACATTGTACTAGACTAGGGACATTGAGAGTATGCTACCCTCCCACCTTGGGGAGGGATTTGGTTTGAGAGAACCTTTGTAGAGGAGGCGTCGGGTGAACACCGTCGTCCCGCCTCACCGGCTAGGCATGTTCTCCCTAGATCATGGTCATTACATAAAGTTTCACATGGCGCCACCTGATTGGCTCATGTGTAATCTTTTTCTTACTCACATAAGCATGATCTGTTAGCTTACGTGGCGTGATTTGATTGGAAGACTTTCAACTAATCAAAGGATTGGTTGCAATGGTCCCTCTTGCTTTTGTTCACATATAAAAGGAGAACTCGTCCTTTATTTGAGGAGATTGGAAATTTAGAGAGAGAAGCTCCCATTTCTAGAGTGAAAAACTCTCACCTCTAGAGAGAGAGAGAGCAAGCGTTTGCCACCACCCTTGAGTGTCTAGAGTGCTCTCCCTTCATCTCCTGGTGTCCTCCTCAATGTTCTCAGGCGTTGTTCTGGTGACGAGCTAGGACTAGACCACTCTTGCACCTCACCCATGTGACACCCTTGCATCTACAGTTTTCTCTTTAGCTGATTGTTGGCTTTGCAACATTTGCTTAGATCTGTTTTCTGTATTTATGTTATAGATGTTGGACATAATTGTTGAACATTCTGCATGGAGTCTGAGAACATTCTAAATTTCCCTCTCTAATAAGGAGTTTGAATTTCCCTCACTGAGAATGTTGTCGCTGAACCGTCGAATCGTAAGTCACGATTCAATTCATATGAAATTCACGATTCGGTTCGGTTCCACACATTGCGAACTGAAAGTTTTAGTTTAGTTTGATTTTTCCCCAAAAAAATTGACCGAACCAAACTGTGAACACCCCTAATCATTCCATCAATCCTCATATTTTTTATGATAATCTGAAGTTCCCCCATTTTAAAAATTTCCCGACAATGAATATCTTGGTTCCAATGTCTTATATTATGCTTTTTCAATGCTTCTCATAGCCCATTATATGTGTTAAATGATGAATGGACGTTGTATAACATGTCTACCAACCCGCTTAAGATGTAATTTCAGCATAAGAAATATGAGTGCATCCACGTCTTTTTCACCGATGTTGTCTCCTTCGTCTATTTGACGGCTAGAGTCTCGGGACAATCCTCCTTCAATTGTGATCGGGCTGAAGGGAAAACCATCTTCTGCTACCAACGCTTGAAATCCTCCCCTTTGAGCTTCTCTAGTTTCTCAACATGAATAGACTTGATTGCACCTTGCTCCATTGCTTCTGTCTTTAGATTGTTACTTGTAAATGAACAATACTATATAAACTTTTTGTATTAATATTGAGGATCATTACAACTGAATAACTTTAAAATGAAGGACAATTAGAGATGCTGAAAAAAATAAAGTATTCAATTGTGGCATGCTGAAAGCAATGTCCTAAAAACAGAATTCACCATCCACTAGTGCTAGGAGACTATGACGACCGTCTCTACAAGATATAAAAATCTAAGCTGAGAACATTAACTAGTGAAGCTAACCTCTATCGAAACTCTCAATGTATATTCCATAGTAGTCAATTCTGTTACGGTGACCGTTTCTGTTTTAAAAAAAAAACAGAACGTTTTAGATATTTTGGTGTTTCGGTCATCCATTTTGAAGAAAAATTTCAGATACATAAAAAATATTATAAAATTTATAATAAATAATACAATAAATAACTAGCCAGATACACATAATTCTCAATTAAATTTTTTTTTATATTAAGAATCCGTACCTTATTCCAAACATTTCAATTTATTTAGCGTAATTGTTCAAGTGAAAAAATAACAAAATAATACACAAACCCAATTAATCTAAACAAATCACTCATTTAATCTAAAACTAATAACTCATTTATTTAAATTTATAAATAAATAAATCACCACATATCTAAGTAAGTTATATGTTTTAAAAAAATTATAAACTTTTATTGAACAAAAATGTAGCAAATGAGCTGCTGCACTTATATTAAAATACTATTTCCTTTAATACTTATTATAGTCTTCTAAATAAGGCTCTATTCGGAATTGACCGAATTCGGGTACATAATTTTACTACCCTATGTTCCGTTCCGTTTCCATCCCAGAATCGGAATATTCCGGTCATTCTGGCCGGAATGGAACAAAAATGACTACTATGGTATATTCACTCTCTAAGACCGAACGAAATTGTAGAAATAAAACATAAGAAGACTTTCTAATATGTGTGTTGTATTCAATGTGTTGTTCTTACCCGCCCAAGACATCTATTTATACAGGAGGAGGGTCTGGAATTGTCATATTAGATAATGGACAGTTCCTAAACATGAGCTTGAAGAACAAGCAAACAGTTCCATGGAGTGAGGAATAAGCAAAAGAGACATTTATTATAAAATTTATAATAAATAATACAATAAATAACTAGCCAGATACACATAATTCTCAATTAAAAACTTTTTTATATTAAGAATCCGTACCTTATTCCAAACATTTCAATTTATTTAGCGTAATTATTCACGTGAAAAAATAACAAAATAATACACAAACTCAATTAATCTTAACAAATCACTCATTTAATCTAAAACTAATAACTCATTTATTTAAATTTATAAATAAATAAATGACCACATATCTAAGTAAGTTACATGTTTTAAAAAAATTATAAACTTTTATTGAACAAAAATGTAGCAAATGAGCTGCTGCGCTTATATTAAAATATTATTTCCTTTAATACTTATTATAGTCTTCTAAATAAGGCTCTATTCGGAATTGACCGAATTCGGGTACATAATTTTACTACCCTATGTTCCGTTCCGTTTCCATCCCAGAATCGGAATATTCCGGTCATTCTGGCCGGATTGGAACGGAAATGACTACTATGGTATATTCACTCTCTAAGACCGAACGAAATTGTAGAAATAAAACATAAGAAGACTTTCTAATATGTGTGTTGTATTCAATGTGTTGTTCTTACCCGCCCAAGACATCTATTTATACAGGAGGAGGGTCTGGAATTGTCATATTAGATAATGGACAGTTCCTAAACATGAGCTTGAAGAACAAGCAAACAGTTCCATGGAGTGAGGAATAAGCAAAAGAGACATTGGAGAGGAGGTTATCTCTCTTTGACCGGTTCAGAGACTTCTCCTCCAAGGGCAACAAAACAAAATGTGAGCAAAGAGATAGGGTTTGGATCGGATGAAGCCAAGCGGTGTCAAGGTGGTGGCGTGTGTGTATGAGAACCATGTGTCATCTAGGTTTTCTCTCCCTCATAAAATGCAAAGTGCCTATTGAGACTAATTTTAAGTCACATATATTAGGCTTATAAACAACACGTTTTCTTTTACCCTTTCCAATTTGGGACAAAGAACTCTCACATCTCAGGTTTAATATTTTTCATTCAGACACTCACTTCTTTCTTTCTATTTTCCCTCTATTATTCCAACGCATAAAGGATATTGCGGAGCAGAGTAAGGGAATTTTCCTTACAATAATTTAGTTTCAGTGGAACCAAATCACGAGGAGAAAAGATTTTAAATGTGGTTTGACAACTTCATCAAATCAAGGTAAAGGCCGAATCCTTTTTAGTTGCAAAGATAACCACGGTGCAAACTTATTGCAAATGCTTGTGGGTTAATAACGTTGATTAGAGAACTGCGACCTGATGAAAGCGAGATACACAGCTAAATATTAAAAATTAATGTGAAGTTTCATGTCTACTGCAGAAAAGGGATATCGAAGGCGGCGGCAGCTAAGTGTGAGGTACTTGGATTTCAACGTGTGAGGGGAGAAAGGTGGCGTGGAATGCCTCAGAATTCATTTGGAAAGCACTGATTACTCCCAAGTATCACGAGAACTTTGAGATGCTGTTGCTGGCTTTTCAGAGCCATTACATTCTTCAAGCAACAGATGAATTTTATTGCGTTACTACTTGCCATGTATTGCATGTTTCTGTCCCATAAACTGACACACGTAAGAGAAAGAGGTGACCTCTCTGCCGAATATAACCTCATTGAACATCTTCTCCTCTTCCACTTTCCCGCTAGTGGGAGAAAGAATCACATAATCAATGTTTTCTGGTTTAGATGAGGCTTTAGCTTCAGCCAAGTTGATGACGCAAACTCCCCACCTCTTTGTTTAAGAAACTGAGACATACTGTGTATTTTGAGCAGGTCGATTCGGTTAGTTAGACCTTTTACTACTAGGAAAACATACCCATTCTGCATCTATAGATCCTAAGCTATGTTCATTTTGATCTCGGATGATTAAAAAAAATTGACTTCAGTAATTTTTTTATTGATCGGTGAATCCTTTGTTTAATTTATTTATATACCAAAAAGATTGTGACTTAGGAGTAAACAACTCAGAAATGGAGTCAAACTAATATACTTAAAAGAAAATCGTTCTTGTACAAAAGAAACTAAAACGAAGAAGAATCCATATCCAATTGCAGACCAAGAGAAACTCTCTCAACCCAAATGTAATGTAACTTTAGTCAAATATTTATGAAAATTTCTCATGTACAACAGATTAACCCAACTTCCACCATTAGTCAGAGCTCCAAACGCAAAGCTACCGCCTTTCTATTACCCATACCATCACATTACACAGTTGCTGTGCCATGAAATGACAATGTTTTGTAGCTTTGCTTTTAAATCTTCCCAATAAAGCTCCTCAAACTCCGCCTCTCCTTCAATCACCCCAACTTCCACCACCAACAACGACGGCGTTATTTCCAGTATCTCCACCATCAAAACCACTCTCCCCTTCCCCAACCCAATTGCTCTACTCTTCCCTTTCTCCACTCTATACCCCAATTCCTTCCCTATCTCCTCCATTTTCTCTTCCACCTCCCCTGAACTCGCACTCGTCGTAAACCTCTTCTCTTTCCTACATTCAGCCGTCTCGAACAGCCCTGAGAGATCCAAACCCGACGACATTGATATGATGTTGAACGCATTCATTACTGGCACACCCATGTCCAATTTATCGTTCTTCACCGATTCAAATAGACTCGCGTTCTCATTCTGCGGTTTCGATTTCATCGACTTTTTGAACCACGAGTTCTGCGTTAGGGTCTCGATGCTCATCCGGGTTTTCGGATCAGGATCGAGCAATTGATATATTAGGCAACGAGCTGGCTTCGATATCCAATCGGGAAATTGATACTCTCGCCGGTAAATTTTCTTGTACATCGTCACCATGTTCCGGTCGTCGAATGGTAGATACCCGGCGAGCAAGACGAACAGGATTACTCCGCATGACCAAACATCGGCCTTCGCTCCGTCGTAGCCGAGGCGGCAGACAACTTCGGGGGCCGTATAAGCCGGGGTCCCGCACGCAGTGTGGAGCAGCCCGTTTTTTAGCTGCTCCGGTAATGCCGATAGCCCAAAGTCCGAGACTTTTAAGTTGCCATCCTTGTCCAACAAGAGGTTTTGGGGCTTCACGTCCCGGTGGGCGATGCCGTTTTGGTGGCAGAAACTAAGAGCGGCGATCAATTGTTGGAAGTATCGGCGGGCCACCGGTTCACTGAGGCGGCCACGGCGCGAGATTTTGGCGAATAACTCTCCGCCGGAAGCGTACTCAACGACGAGGTAGATCTTGGATTTGGTTGCCATTACCTCGTGGATTTTGAGGATGTTAGGGTGGTGGTGGAGGCGGCGCATGGCGGCAATCTCCCGGACTATACGAGGCTCCATGGAGGCGTCGACGGTTTTCGCCTTGTCGATGATTTTGACGGCTACGGTAGTGTTATCGGCCAAAGAATTGGCTTGATAAACCTTTGCGAAGCTACCCCGGCCTAATAGGCGGCCCAATTGGTATTTCCCTAGAAGGGTAGCTCCGGCAGAGGGAGGAGCTTGTGGCGGAGGAGATGGAAGTGGAACCCCTGTTTCCATGGCCCGAAGGTCGTGGAATTGAGGGCACGGCGGCACAAAGCAGCCGGAGTTACAGCAGGGGACGAAGTACAAATGTACGAGATCTTTTCTTTTATAGCGTATTCCTAGACTCCAAGTTGTCGCCCACTGGCAATTTTGGTCGAAACAATCTGTCTTTCCTAATTTACCCTTTTGGACATTACCACTTTCACGATTTTCCTCTTTTTTATCTCTCAAATTTGTTTAATTCATCCCAGAAAAAAAAATGCTCTAATTACAAAAACTGCCATTATTTTCCCCACACAAAATAAAAGCGCATTTGACTATTAAAGCTTTCTCTTTACTATATTAATTAACAATAATTATGAGCCGCTAACCTTTATTATATATTATCTTTACGTTTAACCTTACGCCAAAATGATTTAACATTCTACATATTGCACAGTTTTTCTTTTTAATATAACATCAAGTTGTATACAACATTAGAATGATCGGAGAAATATAATTGGTACTAAAATAAAGTGGTTGATTATAATATTAGGAGTACCAAACACTAATCATGACTCTAATGAAAGGTTTAGTGCATCTAATTTTTTGCTATCGTAGGTAGTTGTACATTGATTAATATCTCTAATAAATTTATTTGATCAAATCGTTATATCAATTATTTATTAAAAATCACATTATCACTCATTAATATAGTTGATGATTTATAGGTTATTTACTTTTGAAAAATTGATATATAACTTGGCCCATTGAAAATTTATCTAAATCTTGATCAATTTAAGAATACTAAGACGTAGAGTAATGTCGAGTAGTTTTTTGGCAAACTTATAATTTTTTAATAAAAATTAAAGATAATAATATTTAAAAATTTAAACTATGATCTCGTAATATGGATGTGAAATTTTAATATTATTGTTAATTAATCTCGTCAAAATCTAAGTAGTCTTACACTATTTACTATTTCAGAACTTTATTTTTTTTTAAATTTTCTACTAAGGACTTGTAGCCTAATTATCATAATTTTCTTGTCTTACTTGACAAATAAAGAAGATTTAAGATATGTTTTTAATCGCCGATGAGATTTTATAGCCGTTGGGGAGAAAACTGAAATATGCGGAATTAACTGGCACTCACCAATATAACAAGTAACTAGTTTGACTGATTCCTAAGATGGTGGGCCATGGTGGTGCAACTGGGCCCGCCAAGTCAGTTACTTCGATCTTTGTTTTACAGAGGATATTTTCGTAATCTAATCAGTCGGAGGCCATGTTTTACAGAGGATATTTTCGTAATCTAATCAGTAGGAGGCTCAAAGTGGCCTTGCATTGGGAGTTGGAGGGTTGTAGCATCCAGGAGAGCGAGGACCTTTATTTTTTTTCTTTTAAAGTTTGGCGGTTGCTGTTTTATTCTTTGATTAGTTGATCTTTGACGGCTCAGAATGTGCCATGTTGGCAATTACGTGACTGTGTGGGCCCTATCTGAGGAAGTCAAAGGCGGAAAAGGTGGCGGCTGGCGCATCCGTCTAATGCTATTTACAAGTAAAATAACTGTGGTACGCACGGTTTGTATAAAAAAAATTGACTATTAATATTGTTTGGTAATTTTAATTGAAAAATTAACATTTATTAGAAAAGATAAAGAGAAAATCTAATAGACATGAGTTGAAAAGTCTATTCATTTGTGAGTTAGAGTGTGTTATATTTTTTTACCCGGACATAATTATGCGAAAGTAATATATATATATATNTTTATGAGGCTAGGGGAAAAATATTTTCATTTTAGGTAAGAAAGGAAATCAAATAAAGAGACTACTAATCATTAAATAATATTCAAAGATTTAATTTTTTTTAAAATAATAATAATAATATAAATAAGTGACGCTATATAATATGAAAGTATGTAGAAATAAACAAAGCAGAAAATAAGATGTTAGTAAATAAATCAAATAACAACATAATATTGAAACACTATTAACTTAAAATTTTTAAGAGCTAAACCAAATAGAAATGATGATTTAACTTATAAAAATGCAAATCATGAAGTATCTATGAGGGGCTTTTTTATACTCTCCTCTTTCCATTTTTCTTAATAATTGATCATTTATATAGCCCAATTTAAGCTTATTTGGGAGAGTTTTTATCCTTTCATTTACCCACATTTATTAGGGACATAACTTGTATTCTTTTAAAACCTCCATCTCTTATTAACATGTAATAAATATGAGTTGTGAAAAGAAAGCAATGAATGGTTGGAATGAAAAAAACTGGTCATGTTTAAATGATAATCAATAAATCTTCGTATTAATATTTTTATTGATAATATTATTATTTTAATAAAATTTGGGTATAATTTTTAAATTTACATATGCAACTATACTTGGCATAGTTTATATATATGTGTGTGTGAATTTATATATGTGTGTTAAAAATGGCGGGTATTGTAACCGAATTTTTTATGCATTAAACGAAATTAGATTAAAATTAGAAATCACTATGCATCTTTCCCTAATGCCTACCATCATATGAAAAACAATACAATAGACCTAAAGACATATTCCCTTACCTAAAATAACTCTTTATAGTAATCAATACTCAACTAAGAAATAAAAGCACGATAATTCTCGAAATAATCGATTTAGAATTAGTGTCATATAATGGTGGATAGTCCAAATCATAATAATAAAAGACCGATTGGGGATTATTAAAAAAAGAACTAATTTGAATCGTAGCATTTGTCATATTATAAATTATTGGTGGGTTATATAATTCATTGGAAAGGCACTAAGAGATATGAAATATCGTGCTTCGTAAACCACTATATGAAGAGTATTAGATTTGCATGTCAATATCACCAACCACCATAAACTATTTCAAAAAATGATATTTTTTTAAAGAATTTTTATTTCCAAAAATCAAAACTAGCATAACCGTTTGTTTTTAGTATGGAACTCTAGTAGTTAAAATAATTGTGAGAGCTATATATTTATTTAGCTTCGAGAGAAACTTTAATCATTGTCTTTTGTTTTTGACGTATAAGCAGGTGATGAACTTTAATGAAACAACGAATTAGACGTGTTTTTATCGAAGTTACAAATTTAAATAAGAAATATCACGGCTCAAATTTACAATTGCATGATATATGTGTGGTGATAGCAATTTATCTTATCAATTAGTCTCAGAGTTGATTCTTCTGTTTTTCCCCTTAACATAGACTAAAACTTAGTTGACAAATACAGGGCCATTTTAAGAGGTCTTTATCTACATTGATCTACCATATTAAATGGTGGTGGCCCTATGATAAAAAAACAAAATAAGACAAATCATCATCTATATCTATACTATGTCAAAAGTGAGTTAAAGATATTTTTTTTTCAGTGCTACTTTTTAAGCTCCACTTATATATTACATGTGATTAGGTTTTTCATTTTATTCATTTATTCACTAATAACGTATTTGGTAGGTTAGTAAATTAAATATTTTATATTATCATGTTATTAGAATTTTGAAAGTATGTGAAGATGAACTAAGAGACTCTTATATTACAACATTATTTTAACCAATAACATTGAGTTTTTATCTATCTACATGTATATTTTCTAAGTTTATAAATGAAGAGTTCACTCTTTAATGTTTATCAAATTTTTATTCATAATAAATGTAATCAATTTTTATGTCCATATTATCTCTAGCAAACTAATCTATAAGACTCAATTTTCTCTTCTCAAAGAGTGATATTTTTTTCTCATAGTTTCTAGATCTTATCCTAAAATTTATATTTGTTAGAAAGATTCAATCTTTATTTAAACAATCTTAGTTAATTAATTTATCATAAAGATGCATAACTTATTCAATTTTTCTTTTATTCTTAAAAGTTTCAGAGCACTTGAGAATCAGAGAAAGACGTAAAATAAACGTCTTTTTCAAGTGATTAAGAAGCAGACCTAGTACGATACAAATAGAAATACTGTTCAACTAACAATAATAACTAGAAAAATCGTGCATTTGTAACTAATCTATAACTTAATGTAGATACTAACTGTAGAAGGATACAATAGTAAAATCATCTAATATTTCATCTAAAACTAATTCAAAAGTTGTCATGAGTTTGTCTCTGAAAATTAAGAATTTGGCAATTGACAATGTCTTTCTGAACACATCTACAACATTATCCTGACAAGAAACAAATCAAACTATGAGATCTTTCCTCACCACTTTCTCCCTTAAAAATGTGTATCAGTTTCAATGTGTTTTGATCTTGCACGAAACACTGATTTTAATTCTAAGGAAATAGTAGATACATTGTCACAACACAAAATAGAACAAAGAGGTAGAAAAATATGAAGATCACATAAGAGTTTCTTGATCCAAGAAAAATCTGTAGCGGTATTTGCTAACGACCTATATTGTGCGCGCCTTAGTTGAATATCTTGACCCAATTGCCTATTTTCTCACTCTAAGAAATGGAGTTAGATCTAAGATACATAATAAATCCACTAGTAGACTTTCGATCTAATGAGTCTTTTGCCCAATTTGCATCATAAAAGGCCTCAAAAGCCATATTATCAACTGAGAAAAGAATATCTAGATTGAAAGAGCCTCGCAAGTATTTGAGAATCGTTTAACAATAGAATTTGAATCATAATAGGAGCATGCATACCGGAAAACTTTATCACAACAAATGTGATATCAAACGTTGAAAGAATAGTATTGAAGACCCCTTAACTAGGCTTCTTTAAGGCATAACATCAAAGAAATTAGCTACAGATGTGTTGGAAAGATCAAGCTTGAAATAACATGGTGATTTGCAAGATTGATAATCACTCGTACTAACCTTTTGCTAAGAAACAAATAAACCATCAGATGGGGTATGAATTTCAAGGGTGAGAAAGTATATGAGAGAGCCAAGATTAGTCATTTCAAACTCCTCTGTGATTTAGAGATAGAAGAAGTAACGAATGATGTGTCATTACTAGTTAAGGGATACCATCCACACAGAGTAATAGGTATGTGAAATACTGAACAGATTTCCTAGCAAATTGAAAACTGCCAGTTGTTGAAGCAACAAAGCCAAAATTATAAAGATGGGATGTATACCTCTCAAATCATGCTCGAGAAGCTTGTGTAAGGCCATAAAGAGATTTACGTAATTCACAAATAGTGAGAGAATATGTTGAAATTGTGTCCATAAAATAGTGCGTAATAACTATTTATGAGTATTTAGTTATTTCTCTGACTTTTATGTATTACTGAATTTTATGAATAAATAAAAGTTTTCATTTAATGAAAGTATGTTTAAAAATTACTTAAGTCATGCAATTAATATCAAAGTAAGAAGAGTAAAGACAGATGGGTCTTCCAGACAAACTTTTCTGAAATAGTTCAGAATGTTAATGGCGGTTTTAGTGCCGATTGGGTAATCAAGTTTGATTATGACTGTTAGGTTGAACTAAAGGATGCCAGTCTTGGGGCATGAGAATGGAGACTCTAACGGTTGACCTATACATGTTATGGAACATGTTGAATAGACCAGTAACAAATTAGTTTAGAGTAAAGTCGTTTATCTAGCTCTAAATCTAATTGTTACAACTTAAAGGTATTTTCATAATTACCTTAATACTGAGATGAATACGAAACTTGACCTAGTTACGTGCGATCTTTGATACGTCAAATGAGTGAGTTCGAATTGTCGAACAATACCTTGGCTGTTAGGATTGTGATTCAACTATGTTGGAGTTGTGATTCACAGATATAGAATTCGTGGTAAGATTACAATAGTAACAATATCACCTTATGCTTTATTGATGTGCGTGTGAATAAATAAATCGGGCCTTGTATTCGATGACATAAGTCAATGGATAAGACATTATGAACTATACGAGACACTTCACTGGTATATTTTTCTTATTCACAGTCAATAAAGCAGTTAAGGAAATAATAAGTAGAGGGCTATAATTGTAATTTTACATTCATCCATTGTTGCTGATATTCACGAAGAGTAACATCGTAAAATATCCCATGGACCGTGAAATAAAGATGTTTATTTGTACAAACAGAAAATGTAGCGCGCATGAATCGAGAGTTGATTCAGCATCAGATTTATAGTAGAGTCGTACGATGTCAGGATTAAATAGGTCATGAATTTATAGAGATAAATTAACCGAGTATTGATTCCCATAGCTTTATTCATGTGGGTCCATTCGGTCTCAAGAGTAGCTCATACAGACATGAATGAGACACAATATCAGTTGGACCAAAAATATGTTTTGGACGAAGATACACTTTCCGAAACCATATGTGATGGGTGTCATCGCTAAATTAGTGAAGTGAAAAATTAATGTTCAAATTATTTAATTTATTATTTTCTAATTATTAGATAATTAGTAAATAAAAGAAATTAACTAATTGATAGAGATCAATTTAATTTATCAATTTAGATTGATGAATTTGGACACAGTATTGGCTCTAAGGGAGATGTAAAAATCATAGAGAGCAGTGCAGGGAGATGATGAATTTCAGCAATTTATAATATATGGGTATATGTTGAGGGTTATGCCCTCAAAGCATGTGTATTGATATTTTTATATGAAATTTAATGAGAATTACATTTGTTTATAATTATATTTTAAATTATTATTAAATAATTTATATAAATATCTAAAAATGACATATTTATTAATGAGACTATGACATTGAATTAGTACAAGAGGATTAAGATCATAGATATGAATAAAATTATAAGCAACATATTAACGTATGTAATCTATATCCAGATAATTGATGTATATACACATTTTAGTGAATGTACTTTATATAATGAGTTTATATATGACTGTACCGATGTGAATTATTATCTTTATCAACGTGCCGTTTATCATAAATATTTAATACATATCAATTTGATGATCATATGTAGATCAGTCTGAATCCTGAGTAGTCATGAACTCTTATGCATGTCTACTGGATCTTTTAATTCACTCATTAAGGTTTGTTTGTAAAATAGGCTAGTGACTTTTGTTTTAGAGATTCAGTGATGTGAATGGCTGAGAACATGATCTTGCAAGAATTAAAATCCAACCTTTCCTAATGGATCATATAATGGTTCCCTTAAATGTTAATTCTGGAATTGAATGATTATTGACCTCCAATTTATAATAAGATTATAAATTATTCATTCACTAGTGAATTAATGGTATTTAAGGATCAATATGTATTTAGAAGGGTAAAATGATAATTTTGATCAGCTCTAATATACAAACCAATAATTGGAGAACAGAACTATATCAAATGATTATATTAGTAGACTACATGAGAATACTCTGTAAATACATTCTATAATTACTAAGAGTTTAATTTCATATTTATAGTGGAGTAATAATAGAATTAATTAATAAGATTATTTAATTAAAAACTTAAATTAATAATATGATTTATTGGAGTTTAGGATTATAGGTCCATGGTCCCAAACTCACTTCTATACTACATAGTCTAGGATGTGAATATTTCAGGACATGAGAAAATGACTGACTTCCAAAAGAATTTTTATTCTGAGGCAAGTACATAATTATGAGATAATTATATATNATTTTAAATTAACTGATATCTAGATATTTATCTAATTAAAATAAATATTTAATTTATAGTAATTGTCACGTGTCGATCAATGATTGAGAATCATTTATCACCACGGACTACTGTAGTGCCACGTTGCATTACAACAGTAGGCATGTAACACTGTAGTGTCACATGACACTGCAATGTGGCGTAACACACAGTGCCCTGTGGCATTGTGATGGTTTACGCCAACTGCAATGCAGTGTGACATTGTAGTTGTGCACCATTATATAGCGGGTCTCACTGTATTGAGAAAATATACATATATTTCTAATGGCCTTAGTTGATGATCAATTCATCAGTTCATCAATCAAGAATTGAATTGAGAACACAGTTAGTGTCAGAGTAATTTTTCTCTGTAATTAAAAGTTAATCAAATCTCTAAAAGAATAATCATCACATTCTTTTAAAGAATCGTCTCACTAAAGTCTTTCTCAGTAAATCTCTAGATTTCATATGTTGAGTACATCTAGAGACAGAAAAATTGTCTTGTAATATTCTACGAGTCCACACACGTCTTAGTGCGTTGAGGATTGACTTCGAAGATCTTGGTGTGGATCTTGGAGTCTACTGATCGTTAGAACGGTTTCGTGGGATAGATGATCGATTGGTTTTGCAAGGACGCTTGATATAGACTACAATAGGTATATGATTTCTAACCTTGTATGTTGTGGATTTAGTGTATAATATATAATAATTAATTTTTAATTTTATGAAAATTAGAAATTAATAGGTTGATTGAGTTTGACCCAAATTTTATCAAATTAAATAAAATATTTATTTGACTAAGTTAAAGTCAACTATTTTTAAAGGGGTAATTATAGAAAATAATTTTAATTAAGAAAAATAGTTTTTCCTAATTAAATAGGTTCTTGTTCAAAGCTTGAACATTATGAAGATGGACATCAGGAGGAGAAGACAATATTTGAAAAATTTGTATTCTTAAGGTCCGCTTTGTAATTTTATTTCTTTATTTCAAGTGTTGTATTTTAGAAATACTCAATAGTCACTCGATCCATTATTATTTATTTAATTGTTAAATAATTTTTTTAAATGTTATGTTTGATAACATATCCATGCATTAGTTTATTACATGCCATACATGAAATTTCACACAGTTTCATTTGATCATACATCTCATCAGTAGAAACATAGAACAATAAAGACAACAAGCCCAAGGGAAAATGTTTCTACTGTGGGGTTGAAGGTCATTGGAAGAGAAACTGTAACAAGTATCTCTTCAAGCTAAAAAAGAAAGGTAAATTTTATTTACTTGTACTTGAAGCGTGCTTAGTGAAATATGATTTGTCATCCTGGATACTTGATTCAGGAGCCACTAACCATGTATGTTCTTCTTTGTAATATTCTACGAGTCCACACACGTCTTAGTGCGTTGATGATTAACTTGGAAGATCTTGGTGTGGATCTTGGAGTCTACTGATCGTTAGAACGGTTTCGTGGGATAGATGATCGATTGGTTTTGCAAGGACGCTTGATATAGACTACAAGAGGTATATGATTTCTAACCTTGTATGTTGTGGATTTAGTGTATAATATATAATAATTAATTTTTAATTTTATGAAAATTAGAAATTAATAGGTTGATTGAGTTTGACCCAAATTTTATCAAATTAAATAAAATATTTATTTGACTAAGTTAAAGTCAACTATTTTTAAAGGGGTAATTATAGAAAATAATTTTAATTAAGAAAAATAATTTTTCCTAATTAAATAGGTTCTTGTTCAAAGCTTGAACATTATGAAGATGGACATCAGGAGGAGAAGACAATATTTGAGAAATTTGTATTCTTAAGGTCCGCTTTGTAATTTTATTTCTTTATTTCAAGTGTTGTATTTTAGAAATACTCAATAGTCACTCGATCCATTATTATTTATTTAATTGTTAAATAATTTTTTTAAATGTTATGTTTGATAACATGTCCATGCATTAGTTTATTACATGTCATACATGAAATTTCACACAGTTTCATTTGATCATGCATCTCATCAGTAGAAACATAATTTATTAGGATTGTCCTAATATGTTTATATGCAGTATTTTATAAAATTAATTGCATGTAAATTACTAGGTTTTAATTAGTTAAAACTTGGTAGGCACACCACACTAGGGGTCATAATAGTCGCGATTAGTTATTGTTAAATTTGTGTGTTTATTATTTTGCATTCATGTATCATGTTTACTATTCAAATTCTAGATATTCATCAATTAAATTGAGCTTGTATGTTTTTACATTGAATGGTCATAAGTTCATTCTTATTGAATAATGTCCTGAGGAGCTCGCTGCTAATGCCCATAAGAATGCTAAGGACAAATATGATGCTTTGATCATATCAAACAACAAGGCGAAGTGCTACATACTTGTGAGGATGAATAATGTTCTAAGAACCAAGCATGAAAAAGTATGGAGACTGCCTATGGGATTATGGAATCTCTACATGCGATGTTTGGGCGTCAGTTTGATCAAATTCGTCATGAGGTCACCAGAAGCTATATGACGACTAAGATGAGAAAGGGTACTTCTGTGTGAGAACATGTTTTGAACATGATCAACATAATACACGAGGCAGAAGTATATTGGGCGACCATTGATGAGCGGACTCAAGTTAACATTATACTTGAGTCGCTCACACCAGTTTTTTCTACGTTCACGACCAACTATGTTATGAACAAGTTGTAATTCAACATGACCCAATTGTTGAATGAACTGTAAATTTTTGAATCACTCAACCTTAGAATGACCAAAGAAGGCAAGGTTAATGTTGTTGAGCAAAATAATTCTTCCAATATTGTTAAGAACAAGAAAAGGAAGAAGAACAATGATAAGGACAAAGGTAAGAACAAGAAAGGGAAGAACGCCAAGACATTTCCAAATGCCAACAAGAACAAGAAAGACAGCAAGCCCAAGGAAAAATGTTTCTACTGTGGGGTTGAAGGTCATTGGAAGAGAAACTATAACAAGTATATCTTCATGCTGAAAAAGAAAGGTAAATTTGATTTACTTGTACTTGAAGCGTGCTTAGTGGAATATGATTTGTCATCCTGGATACTTGTTTCAGGAGCCACTAACCATGTATGTTCTTCTTTGCAGAAGGCGAGATCATTTTGAGAGTTGGTAGTGGTGCGCTCGTGTCAGTTAAGGCATTAGGGACAGTCTGTTTACTTTGTAGATATATTTACTACTAGATCTTTTGACCAAAGAAGGCGAGGTTAAATTTGTTGAGCAAAATCATTCTTCCAATATTGTTAAGAACAAGAAAATGAAGAAGAACATGGTAAGGACAAAAGTAAGAACAAGAAAGGGAAGAAAGCCAAGACATTGCTAAAAGCCAACAAGAACAATAAAGACAACAAGCCCAAGGGAAAATGTTTCTACTATGGGGTTGAAGGTCATTGGAAGAGAAACTGTAACAAGTATCTCTTCAAGCTGAAAAAGAAAGGTAAAATTTATTTACTTGTACTTGAAGCGTGCTTAGTGGAATATGATTTGTCATCCTGGATACTTGATTCAGGAGTCACTAACCATGTATGTTCTTCTTTGCAGAAGGCGAGATCATTTTGAGAGTTGGTAGTGGTGCGCTCATGTCAGTTAAGGCATTAGGGACAGTCTGTTTACTTTGTAGATATATTTATTTCGTTTTGAATAATGTTTATTATATTCTTGGTTTTTCGAGAAATTTGATTTCTCTTTCTTTTTTGTAAGAACAGTTATTCAAAGTCTTTTCTTATTAATAAAGAGTTTATTGTTTCTAAGAATGGATTGGATATTTGTCATGCTAAAGTTATAAAAAGACTGTATATGCTTAAATCGACTGAATGCACATTAAATAATTCTGAATTATTTAAAGTAGAAAAACCTAAAAGTAACAAACGACAAAGAGTTTCTCATGAACACATATCTTTGGCATCTTAGGTTGGGACATATTAATCTAGATAGGTTAAACAGGTTAACAAAGCATGGTGTTTTGAGAGAATTAAAAGTTGGAACTCTTCCTGGTTGTGAATCTTGTCTAGAGGATAAAATAATTAAGAGACCTTGCACAGGAAAGGACCAAAGAGCCAAGGAACCACTTGAGCTAGTATATAGTGATGTCTGTGGACCGATCAATGTACAAGCTAAAGGTGGGTATGAGTAACACTTTCATTGATGACTACTCGAGATATGGTTATAGTTACCTAATGCATAGAAAGTTTGAAACTTTTGGAACGTTTAATGAGTTCAAGGTTGAAGTTGAAAAGCAATTAGGTAAATCATTGAAAACCCTTCGATTTGATCAATGTGTTGAATACGTGGATTTAGAATTCAAGAATTATTTGCTGGAGCGTGGAATCCTATCCCAACTCACAGCACCTAGAACACCACAACAAAATGGTGTTGCAGAAAGGAGAAACCGAACCTTATTGGATATGGTTAGGTCGATGTTAAGCTACTCTTCATTGTCACTTACATTTTTTTGGATATACATTACACACGGCTACATATATTTTGAATTTTGTGCCCTCTAAGTCTGTAAGCAAGATTCCATTAGAGTTATGGAATGGCTATAAACATAGTTTACATCATTTCCATATATGGGGGTGTCCAGCTCACGTTCTTAGACCCAAGATCATAAAGTTAGACTTAGGGTCTGAAGTGTGCATATTCGTAAGCTATGTTCCAGAGACTAGATGTGGGTACTTTTGTAGTCACAACGAACAAAATATGTTTGTGTCGACAAATGCAACCCTCCTTGAGCATGACTAATGCAAAACTACAAACATCGTAGTAAAGTAGTTCTTGAAGAATTAGTGGTTGTGAGATCAGACCACCTTTCATTTTTCTAATAAATGACAAACCAAAGAAATCACATTTCCTGCAAAGGAAACCCCAGTGCAATGTCGTAGTGGGAGGATTTTGAGATAATCAATTTGCTACAAACTAGAAGCACATGTCCTGGTGTTAGACACTGATAAGGACGATCCATTATCTTATGAAGAAGCGATGGATGATCCTGAAAAGGAGAAATGGCAAGATGCCATGAACCAGGAAATTGAATCTATGTCTTCCAATTTCGACTAGGAACTTGTAGATCCATCTAATGATGTCAGACCCATTGGATGTAAATGGTCTTCAACAAGAAAAGTGGTGCATATCAGAAAGTAGAGGCTTTCAAGGCACGGTTAGTAGCCAATAGTTATATACAAAGCAATAGAGTCAATTATGAAGAGACATTCTCCCCTGTGACCATGCTCAAATCCATTCACACCCTTTTGTCCATAGCCGCTAATTTTGACTATGAGATATGGTAAATGGATGTCAATAGAGCTTTTCTGAATGACTCTCTTGAAGAAAGCATTTATATGATGCAACCAGAAATGTTCGTATAAGAGGAGCAAGATCAGAAAGTTGCTTAAATCCATTTAAGGATTTAAACAAACATCTAGATCTTGAAATCTTACCTTTGATGAGATTATAAAGTCTTATGGGTTCGAGCAAAATGTTGACGAAGCTTGCGTTTATAAATACATCAAAGATAAGATAATGATTTTATTTGTTCTTTATGTTGACGATATTCTACTAATTGGGAATTATGTACAAACTTTGTCAAAGGTAAAGAAGTGGTTAGCTGAGAAATTTCAAATGAAAGATTTGGGAGAGACGAGCTATGTTCTAGGCATCCAAATCCTAAGAGATGGAAAGAATAATCTCTTGGCACTTTCTCAGGCATCTTCCATTGATAAGGTGCTGGTGAGATTTTCTATGGAGAATTTCAAGAAAGGTCAACTACTGACCAGACATGAAATTGTCTTCTCCAAGGAACAATGTCCTAAGACACCTCAGGGGGAAGAGGATATGAGAAAGGTTCTCTATGCTTCAGTAGTTGGAAGTCTCATGTATGCCATGTTATGTACGAGATCAGACATATGTTATGCAGTGAGAATGGTCAGTCGTTATCAATCGAATCTAGGTTTGGAACACTAGATTGTAGTAAAGCACATTCTCGAGTATCTTAGGAGAATGAGAAACTATATGCTTGTTTATTCAGGTGGAGACCTGAATCCCATTGGATATACTGATTTTGATTTTCAGACAAAGATTGTCAAAAGTCGACGTCTGGATCAGTATTCACCCTAGGTGGAGGAGCTGTACTCTGGAGAAGTATTAAAAATACATCATTATAGACTCCACTGTGGAAGCCGAATATATAGGGGCTTGTGAAGCTGCGGAAGAAATGGTATGACTCAAAAAGTTCTATACTGATCTGAAAGTAGTTCCAGTTATGGACAAGACACTGATCCTGTACTGTGAAAATAGTGGGGTGGTAGGGAATTCCAAGGGACCGAGGAGTCACAAGAGGGGTAAGCACACAGAAAGAAAATATCATCTTGTAAGAGAGATCGTGCATCGATGAGATATGACTATTATGAAGATAGCATCGGAACAAAACCTGGCTGATCCTTTTACAAAGACACTTCCTTCGAAGTCATTTGAGTGCCACGTGCGTAACATGAGATTGAGAGAAATGCACATTTGGTCTAGGGAAAGTGGGAGATTGTTGGGGGTTATGTCCTCAAAGCATGTGTATTGACATTTTGATATAAACTTTAATGATGATTACATTTTTCTTATATTTGTTCTTTTAAATTATTGTTAAATAATTTATATAAATATCTAAAAATTTCATATTTATAAATGAGACTATGACATTACATTAGTACAAGAGGAATAAGACCATGGATAATGAATAAAATTTTCAACAACATATTAAAGTATGGAATCTTTAATGAATGGTTGCTAGTATGGTTCACTAAGCATTATGAATGCGTGTGATCTAAATCTGGATCATTGATGTATATAGATATCTTAGTGAAGAGACTTTATATTAGGAGATTATATATGACTGGGCTAATATGAATTAATATTTTTATCAATGTGCCATTTATCATAAATATTTAATACACATCAATTCGATGATCATATGTAGATCAATCTGAATACTGAGTAGTCATGAACTCCTATGCATGTTTACTGGATCTTTTGATTCACTCGTTAAGATTTGTTTGTAAAACATGCTAATGACTTTTGTTTTAGAGATTCATTGATGTGGATGACTGGGAATATGATCTTGCAAGAATTGGAATCCAAGCTTTTTTAACGGATCGTATCTTGGTTCCCTAAGGTGTTAATTCTGAAATTGAATGGTTATTGAGCTCAAATTTATAATAAGATTATAAATTACCCATTCACTAGTGGATTAATGACACTTAAGGATCAAGAAGTATTTAGAGGGGTAAAATGGTAATTGTGACTAACTCTAATTTACAAACCATTAATTGGAGAACAAAACTACATGAAATGATTATTTCAGTAGAGTACATGAGAATACTCTGTAAATAGAGTACATTCTATAATTACTAAGCGTTCAATTTCATATTTATAGTGGAGTAATAATGAAATTAATAAATAAGATTATTTAATTAAGAAGTTTAATTAATAATCTGATTTGTTAGAGTTTAAGATTATAGGTCCATGGTCCCCAAGTCACCCATATGCTACGCAATCCAGGGTGTGAATATTTCAGGACATGGGAAAAGGACTAACTTGCAAATAAATTTTTATTCTGGGGTAAGTACATAATTATAAAATAATTATATGTGATTAATTAATTAATTGAATTATTTATATATATATAAATATAATTTTCAGAAATTATATATATTTTGATTATTTTTCAATTATCGATAAGTGAGACAGGATATCTAATTTATGAAATAAGATAATTAAATTATTTTTAGATGATAATTTGAATCAACTAAATCTGTTATTTGTGAAATAACAGAAAATTTAGTCGATATAGATAATCAGATATGTTAATTTTGAATTAACTGATATCTAGATATTTATCTGATTAAAATAAATATTTAATTCACAGTAATTATCACGTGTCGATCAATGATTGAGAATAATAGATCACCATGGACTATTGTTGTGCAAGGACTATTGTATTGCCATGTGGCACTACAGAAGTAGGAAATGTAACACTGCAGTGCCACACGACACTGCAGTGTGGCGTAACACACAGTGTCGTGAGGCACTATAATGGTTTATGCCAACTGCAATGCTGTGTGGCACTACAGTTGTGCACCGTTATACAGTGAGTCCCTCTGTATTGGACAATTTAAAATTAAATATTAATTTTTTATTATCCTAAATATTGATACGTCATATCTATAAAAGATACATATATTATTTTAATGGCCTCAGTTGATGATTAGTTTATCAGTTCATCAATCAAGAATGAATTGAAAATACAGTTAGTGTCAGAGTAATTTTTCTCTATGATATAAAGTTAATCAAATCTCTAAAAGAATAATCATTACGTTCTTTTAGAGAATCGTCTCACTAAAGTTCTTCTTAGTAAATATGTAGATCTCATGTGTTGAGTATATATAGAGACGGAAAAAGCGTCTTGTAATATTGTACGTGCTCATACACGTTCTAGTGCGTTGATGATTGACTTGGAAGATCTTGGTGTGGATCTCAGATTCTATTGATCTTTAGAACAGTTTCGTGGGACGGAGGATCAATTGGTTTTGCAAGGACGCTTGATATAGACTACAAGAGGTATATGATTCCTAACTTTTATGTTATAGATTTAATGTATAAATATATAGTGGATCCAGACTGATTAAAAAAATCCAATAAAAAAAATTTATTTGGTTATCGTGGCGTTGCGCAAGTTTTATTTTGTTAAAAGATTCGATCTTTATTAAAAGTTTAATTTTAAATGGTTATACGCCACACGCTTCCACCACGCAATTCGCCGCGACGACCAAAAGTATATGTGTAAATTTCATAATTATTATATATGAGATTGCAATAGGGTTGCATCTCTAATCTAAGCTTAACCTAATAACAGTGTGTGATTATTCAGAGCAAAAAAAAGGTTATCTCTCCCCCACGCCCTTGTTGCCACCGAAAATCATAGTGAGGAAGAAGAAAATTGTTTTTTCTTCCTCAGTTGTTTAGAGTGCCTACACTCTATTCCTGATAATATCCTTGCAAGACATACTTCTAAATCCTACGTGTGGTTGTTGGTGTGAATATCGATTGAAGTTCTACGGGTGATTGTTGGTGCGAATCCTATGAGTGGTTGCGGTTGTTATATGTTTTATATTTAATATGATTAAATATTTGTTTTGAAATTTTTTTGATATTCCGCCCACGAACCGTTCGTAGTATCAGAGCCTTGATTATACATACATTTGTATGTATGGATAGATATTGTGATATTGGCATATTTTTTTTGTATGGTAGATTCAAAACATGTTTGAATCTGTTTTATGTTTGGATCTCGATCGATTGGCTCTAATGATTTATTTTCAATTTTAAAATTGATGTACGCCAAAATTGAGGCAGAAGATTTAATGTAATTTAACTTTTGTAAAAGTTGTATCTTTAAATTCCATGTAAACCCATCATCATAAGAAAAGTTGTCGTTCACCTGCTGCCCAACGCTGTCGCACGCCGCAACTTACTGTCACTGCTCGCCGCTATAGGTTTCCTAATTATGGTTTAGGAAATATTGGGGTTTTAGAAATTTTTAAGTTTAGGAAACCTTGGGGTTTTAGAAACTTTTAGTTTTAGAAACCTTAAGGTTTTAAAAACCATAGTGTGCACAAAACCATGTTAGGCCTTAGGCTGACTTGGACTCACCAAACCTATTAAGGTGTTGACTTAACAAGGGTTGCTTGGCTCAAATAATTTGCATGAATTTGGAATTTGATTCCAAGCCCTATCCAGTCCCTTAAAATTATTTTTATTTATTTTTTCAACACTAATTAATTGAAATTTAATTTATAAATTATTTTTAAAAATAAATTAATTGATTAACTTACTTGGTAATTTATTTATCAAGGTAAAGATTATTGAAAAATTAAATTTTAAATTAAAATTGAAATTTTGAGAATGAGACTGGAACTTAGTATAAAAAACTAAGTTCCAGTCTCATTCTCAACTAAGTTACAGACGCTATGAAAACTATATTTAAATTATTATAATTTATTTATTATTCTTTTTATGGGTTGTCTAGAAAGAGCCATATAGAGGTAATTTTGAATGTATGATTTATTATTAATCTCGTATCATCATATAACATGTCATAGAAATATGGATATGCCAATATCAAAATGCCATGTAATATGTACATGTATCATTTTATTTTAAATTTATAATTAGTTATAATTTAAATACAATGCGAATTTTATAAAATTTATAATTTTTAAATTTTGATTTAAATTTTATTACAGTTTATAATTTTCAAAACTTGTTTTTCCAAATTTATAAAGAGTTATGTTTCTTTTAAATGCAAAGAAAAAAATCATTTTTCCAAAAACTAAGTTGGGAGGGTCTTTTACGTTGAAACATTCCCAATGTCCCAAATGCAAACTTGGTCGTGGAATGAGGAATGGTTTAGAGACAACCTAGCAGTCCTCTCTTCAGTGAGAGAAACTTGAAAATAGTGTCGCTTTGAGTCATCGAGTTGCTTGAAAAACTTAAGCTTGTAAATGAAGTGGTGAGGCAGGATCGTTCCTAGACAGACTGTTACTTCATATCAACCTTTAAAGCTGATGCGTTGGTTAAACACTTAGACCAAAGCACATTGGAATCTCTGGTAGGAGCTAATCAATGGGGCCAAGGTGACCAAAATCATTAGTGATTGGTTAAGCTAGATGTAGTGATATCTTCAGAAGCGTTAACCAAATGAGAAGAGTCTCGATGCGACATGAGGTAGCTTGGGCGTTGTCCTTGGATGGGACAATCTATCATTGTTGATCGTAACATCATGGAAGAAATATTTTTATTAGATTTTTTAATATTTAAGTATGTGCATCATGCGTCATACTTTCCTAAATGATTAAGTAATTATTTATACCACTTTATTTATTCTTTTCAGTAATCATGACATTATCCTCACTCTCAACGATCTTAATCGTGAACAAACTTACTGGTGAAAATTACTTGGATTGGAACCGTAATCTTGATATCGTATTGGCGGTAGAAAAGAAAAAGTTTGTGCTCACCACCCCTTGTCCCCTTGAGCCTATTGCTGAATCGATTCAAGAGAAAAATGATGTTTTATGCTTCTTAGCTGCATTCTGATGAGATTGTTAGGTGTTACACCTTAGCATCTGTTAGCAATGTGTTGCAACAAATAGCATCAGAACATGGAAACCGCCACTGATATGATGTTGAATATCACTGAAATATTCGGAGATCAGGGTCGTCAAGCCAAATAGAGTGTTGTGTGAAAATTCATGAACTACCGGCTGAAACCTAGAACTCCTATCAAAGAACACATGATGTTGATCATATAAGTTATCTGAATGTGATGGAGATCATGAGTGCTAAAGTAGATGGTGAGACTCATGTTAATATGATCCTTGAGACCCTGTTAGACACTTTTGAAAGCTTCAAACCTAATTATCCGATGAATAAGTTGAGGTACTTGCTTCTGGAGCTTATGAAGGAGTTGCAAGCTGTTGAGACCCTATTTCTGAAAGGCAGGAGAAAGACTGGAGAGGTAAAATTTACTGAAAGTAAGCCTTCCACCTATGGTGCCAAAAAAAAACTCAAGAGAGGTCAAAAGAAAGCTCAGAAGCAGAACTCGAAAGCTGCAAAAGTGGATAAGTCGAAAGACAAGTGTCATCATCGTGGAACCGCTGACCATTGGAAATGCAACTGCCCAGATTATCTCAATGAGTTGAAATCGAAAGGTACAATACTTGTTACTTAGGCTTGTTATGTGCTCGACTCTAATTTTTTCTTAGATTGTAGACTCTACAGCTACTAACCATATATGTTATTAATTGTAGGGGTCAGGGAATCAGAAGGCTTGACAAGGGTGAGTTCAGCTTTCATTGAGAGAATGGAACACTAGTATCGGGTGTATCAGTTGAAACTATTAAATTATCATTTGATAACATTTTTATTTTATTTTATGAGATGTTTATTATATCTCAGTTTCTGAGAAAAAACGTATTTCAGTAACTAGTTTAATTGAGCCAGGACTCACTATGAATTTCATTGATACATATATTCGTACTTTTAGAAATGATTACTTACTCACTACTGCATGATTGATAAATAACTTATTTTATGTAAAACTAAAAGTTCCAATGATATGTGACACTGAAGTAAATACTGATTTACAAAGAGATAGTAAAAGGTTGAAGTCTGACTCAATCGATCTAACCTACTTATGGCACTTGCGTCTTGGTCACATTAGCCCAGACAGGATTAAAAGACATACAAAGGATGGTCCATTGCAAACGTTAAGTGTGGGATCACTACTCATATGCGAATCCTGCATAGAAGAATAAATGACGAAGAAACCCTTTTCAGCAAATGGTGAAAGAGTCACTCAATGCCTCAAATTCGTATATAGTGATGTATGTGGGCCATTGAATATCCAAGCAAGAGGAGATTATGAATATTTTGTAACCTTCACAGATGACTACTCGTGTTTTGGACATGTTTACCTAATGCGCCAAAACTCTGAAACCTTTGAAAAGTTCAAAGAGTACAAGACTATGGTTGAGAAGAAGTTAGAGAAATAAATCAAAACACTACGATCAGATCGTGATGGAGAGTACTTTCTAGAAAAGTTCAAAAACTTTCTTAAGGAAGAAGGTATTCTTTCTCAGCTTACAACACCTGACAATCCAAAACAGAATAGTGTATCAGAGAGAAGGAATCAAACTTTGATAGATATTGTTAGATCCATGATAAGTTACTCATCACTTTCAGATTCGTTCTGAATTATGCCTTGAAAACAGTGACATATATTCTAAACCAAGTTCTGAATTAGCCTATGGAACCTCGACGTAGTAGGAGGGTTGTGAGACAACTTGACAGGTACATGTCTTATGGAGATGCTTTAACATTATTCTTAGATAAGGATCATGATGAACGTGTTTCCTACTTGCAGGTCATGGTCTTGAAGCAAACCTATGGCAAGAAGCCATGAACGTCAAGATACAATCAATGTACTCGAACGGAGTCTGGAAGCTTGTAGATCCTCCTGAAGGAGTAAAATATGTAGGGTGTAAATGAATTTATAAGAAAAAAGAGAGGCTTGGATAGTAATGTGGAGACATTCAAAGCTAGGCTAGTAGCCAACGACTACACCCAATTGGAAGGTATTAATTACGAGGATACCTTCTAACCGGTGGTCATGCTTGAGTCCATCCAAATCCTCCTGTCCATTGCTTACTGCCACCCTCAATTATGAAATCTGGCAGATGGACATCAAGACTTCATTTTTGAATATCAATCTTGAAGAGCGCATTTACATGGCTCAACCAGATGGGTTCATGGAGAAAGGCCACGAGGGCAAGGTTTACAAACTCCTGAAGTCCATTTATGGACTTAAGAAAGTGTCTCGATCGTGAATATTAGATTCAACGAAACTGCCAAGAACTTTAGTTTTGAATAATTAGTGAATGAACCCCGTGTGTATAAGCTGATACATGAAGGTAATGTGGTTTTTCTAATTTTATACGTGGAAAATATTCTACTCATTGAGAATGATATAGAAAATTATCCATTGTCAAGTTTGGCTTGCAAAGCAATTGACATTGTCTCAAACATCTTATATTGATAAAGTGATGGATCGTTTTAGTATGTAAGACTCCAAGAAGGGATATTTTTCCTTAAGGTATGGAGTCAGCCTCTCTAAGGAGCTCAAGATTCCTCAGGAAGAGGAAGACATGAGAAATATTCCTTATGCCTCAGTCGGAGGAAGACTTATGTATGTGATGCTTTGCACTAAGCCAAACATTTGCTACGTCGTGGGCGTGGTGATTCATTTCCAATCGAATATTGGACTCGAGCATTGAAATACCGCAAGCATATCCACAAGTATCTTAGGAGAATGAGAAACTACATGTTTGTGTATTCATGTACTAACTTGAATATGGCGGGTTATACCAACCCTGATTTTCAAGCAAAATAGATTCCAAGAGGTCCACTTCAGGATCGGTGTTCATCCTGAATGGTGGAGTAGTAGTATGGAGAAGTATCAAGCAATCTTGGATTGTTGATTCTACCATGGAAGTTGAGTATATGGCGGATTGTGAAGCTGCAAAGGTGGCTATCTGGCTTAGAAAGTTTCCGATGACTCTGGAAGTCGTTCCAGATGCTGACAAGCCCATGACACTTTATTGTGATAATAGTAGGGCTGTAGCAAACTCAAAGAAATCGAGGAGTCACAAAAGATCCAAACACATAGATCAAAAGTATCACATCATCAGAGAGATTGTTCAGCGTGGAGATGTTGTAGTAATGCACATATTGACGGTCAACAACTTGGCAGATTCATTCACGAAGACTTTAGCAGTAAAGTCTTTGATGGTCATCTAGATGGCATAGAGATACAAGATTGTACACGCATACTTTAGTCCAAGTGGGAGTTTGTTGGAATTGTGTCCATAAAGTATGGTGTAATAACTATTTATGAGTATTCAATTATTTTTTTAACATTTATGTATTACAAAATTTTATGAATAAATGAAAGTTTTCCTTTAATTAAAGTGTATTTATAATTTTCTTAAGTCCCAAAACTTTTATCAACATAAGAAGAGTAAAGATAGAAGGGGTCTTCTAGATAAACTCTTCTGAAATAATTCAAAATGTTATTCGCAGTCTTAGGATCGACTGGGCAATCGACTCTGATTATGACTGTTAGATTGAACCAAATGATGCCGGTCTTGGAGCATGGGAGTGAAGACTCTAACGGTTGACCTAGACATATTACGGAACATGTTGAATATACCAATAACAAATCAGTTTAGAGCAAAGTCATTTACGTAGCTCTAAATCTAATTGTTACAACTTATGAGTATTTTCATAATTACCTTAATTCTGAGATGAATACAAAACTTGACCTAGTTACTTGCAATCTTTGATACGTCAAATGAGTGAGTTTGAATTATCGGACAATATCTCGGCTGTTGGGATCGTGATTCAACTATATTGGAATTACGTGATTCACATATATGGAATTCGTGGTAAGATTATAATATCAACAATATCACCTTATATTTTATTGATGGATGTGCGTATAAATAAACCGGGCTTGGTACTCGATGATATGAGCCATTGAATAAGACATTATGAACTGTACGAGAAGCTTCACTGATATGTTTTTCTTATATACAGTCAGTAAAAGAGCTAAGGAAATAATAACTCGAGAGGTAAAACGATAATTTTACATCCAGCTCTTGTTACTGATATTCACAAAGGGTAACATCGTAAAAATATTTTATGGACTGTGAAATAAAGATATTTATTTGTACCCTCAGAAAATATAACGCGCATGAATCGAAGTTGATTCAATATTAGACATATAGTGGAGTCACACGATGTTGGGATTAAATAGGTCGGGAATTTATAGAGATAAATTAGCTGGGTATTTGAATCTCATAGCTTCATTCATGTGGATTCGTTCGGTTTCAGGAGTATCTCATAAGGACATAAATGAGAAACAACACTAGTTGGACAAAAACGTGTTATGGACCAAGATACACTTCCTGAACCCATATGTGATGAGTTTCATAACTAAATTATTGAAGAGCAGAATTAATGTTCAAATTAATTAATTAATTATTTTCTAATTATTGTATAATTAGTAAATAAAATTAATTAATTAATTGATGGACATCAATTTAGTTTATCAATTTGGATTGATGAATTTGGACACAGTATTGACTCTAAGGGAGATGTAAAAAAACATAAAGCAGTGCATGGAGATGGAGAATTTTGGCAAATTACAATATAGGGGTATATGTGTAAATTTTATAATTATTATATAAGAGATTACAATAGGGTTGCATCTCTAACCTAAGCTTAACACAATCACAATGTGTGATTATTTAGAGTAAGAAAAATGTTCTCTCTCCCCCTCCCTTGTTGCCGCCGAAATCATAGTGAGGAAGAAAAAATATTATTTTTTCTTCCTTAGTTGTATGGAGAGCCCAACACTCTATTCTTGACAATATCCTTGCGATATATACTTCTGAATCCTACGAGTGGTTGTTGGTGTGAGAATCGATTGAAGTTCTACAAATCTCAAGAACGAGGAACGCGAGACAATAAATTGGATCTTGTCAATTCAGAAATTCTTCATTACAAGAAAAGAAAAAAATGTTTCCATATTTTCTCGATACGTTATCTAAATATGTATGATCGTTGAATGATTTTATATCTAATATGATTAAATATTTATTTTGAAATTTTTTTATATTCTGTCCATAAAGTGTTCGTGGTTCATTAATTTTCTTCAATTTTTAAAACCCGATCCAAGAGAATCGAGAATCCAAAAACCTTGAGGTTAGGATATGTAGACCTCTTACAAAAATTTATGACATCTAATTGGGCATCCATGACAATTGAATTGAGCTGCCAAGGCAAGTAAAACCTGAACTGTGATTTTTTCAACAACAGGTCTGAAGGTCTCAACATATTCTAAACCAGTAAGTTGACGAAACCTTTAGAAACTAGTTGATCCTTATATCTAGAAAGTGAATCCTCAGGATTATGTTTTAGCTTAAATGCTAACTTACATCAAATGACACGCTTATCTGGAGGTAAAAGGGTCAATGATCAGGTACCTTGCCTTTGCAAAGCAGTGAACTCCTCTGACATAGCAGGTCTCCACTCAGGTGATATAGTGGCAACAGTAAAAGAGGACTGGCTCAATTGAAGTACTAGTTATGCAAAAAGTAGAAGTGGCAACAAGGACCTTCTTTATTTCAAAATATTAGACTTAGATCTGGTTTGCATATGGTGCATATTTAAAATAACAATATTAGTAGAATGTAGATCAGTTCCGGTAACAATATGTTGTGGAGCAGAAATAGTAAAATCAGGTTATGGAGTACAAGCAAAATCAAGTAAAATAGAAGGAGAAATAAGTAAGGTAGGGACATGTGTATTAGTAGGAAACAAATGATAAGGTAAATTATAAGTATCTGAAGGAATGGAAGAGGAAACAGAGGAGGATGAAAAATAATGAGTAGAAAAAGGAAAAAAAAAACATACTCATCAAACAAAGCATGCCTAGAAATATGAAACTGATCAGTAAAGATTAAAGCAATGTGGCCTTTATGTTCAAGAGTATAGCCTAAAAATACACATAAATTGGTCTTAGGTTGTCATTTGTTAGAATTGCAAGGTTTGAGCAAAGGATAACTTGCATAGCTAAACGTTTTGAGTCTAGAATAGTCAGGCATAAAACCAAACAATTGTTCAAAAAATGAAAAATGATCAGTATTAGAAGATGGCATTGTATTTATAATAGAAATAACAGTTTAAAAGACATGAAACCAGTATGTTTAAAGAAATATAAGCTTTGAACATAAGAGCTAAGGCAGTTTCTACAGTATGCAAGTGCTTGTGCTGAACTACCCTATTTTACTTGGTATAAGCACTAGACTTTTGATCGAGAATATCATGTGCTTGTAAGAATATAGCTAAAGAGTTTCCAATGTATCCTCCAGCATCATCAGATCTTAAGATTTTAATGCGACGACAAATTTTCAACTGAAGGTTTGAATCTTTGAAAAATAACAAAGACTTCAGACTTATGAACCAATTGAAAAATCCAAGTATTTTTGTTAAGATCATCAATAAAAGAAGCATAATAGCGATATCCAGAAGGGAAAAAAGATGAGACAGGTCCCTGCATATCACTGTAAATCAATTCAAGAGGATAAAGTGACATAGATTTGGACAAAGAAAAAAGTAACTTTGACATTGTTGCTTGTAAACAACTAGTACATAAGCAAGTATCTTTCAAGGAAGTACAAGAAAGGTCTAACTTATTTAAATTTTAATGAACAATATTATGAGATACTAGATGCTTTAGTACCTAGAAAAGCAACAATATTAGAAGAAGGAAGTTTATCAGAAGTTGGAGAACTTTCAAAGCAACGCTCTCAAGAACTAGTACGCTCTGTTCACGGCAGCCGAGGAGCAACTAAACTAAGCAACTTGTTTACTTGGGATGAGGTAGAGACCATTTCCACTCAGCCTTTGGTACAGTAATTTGCCCAACGCTTTGTCCTGAATAACAAAGAAATCAAAATATAAAAGTGAATATACAATTGTTATTTAAACAACATTGGTGAACATAAAATAATGTTTGAAGCATTTGTGGATGTGGAACCCTAAAGATGTTGTTTATAGAAAAGTTATGGGAGGGAGTAGACAAGGAGTTAGAACCTGCATGTGTAATTGGAAGTGAATTCATGAGACAAAGAGAGATTGTCAAGTGAACATTACAACCTGTATCAGATAACCAGATTGATGATAACAGTCCAAAGCATAATGTCTTGGTTTGCCACACATCTGATAGTAAATTTTATTACTAGAATCAACATGATGTACTCCCTGAGTAGTAGAATTATATTGGCAATTCTATGAATGTGAATTAGGTGAAAAATTTCAGACTTGAAGGTTTACCCAAAATACCTCCATCACCTATGGGATTAAAATCTCTGCCAGGTATGAATCTACCATCTCTGTTAAATTGTCTTTCACCGTTGCCTCTAAAGTGATTTGAACCATAAAATTGAGTTGCAAACATTGCAGATGGTTGAAATTGAGTATCAATTTCTTATGTTGAGATTTAATAGACTTATTTTCAGCTTTAAGAATACGTGAAGCTCTTCTGGAAACACAGGCTCAGATCTTGTACGAACAGAGGTCTTGAAGGCACTAAACAGCTAGCTTATATTTGATTTCCTTGATGAGAATATCCTCATCTTCCACAATAACAGAGACAACAACTAGCCTATCTTTGATTTCCTTGATGCATTGAACATATGTATCGATGGATTCGGTATTCTTCTTGGAAATAGTCTGAAGATCATATTCAGCGGAATAATGTTGGTTATTGACAATGAAGCAAATCTTCTTTCAATAAATTCCCATATCTGCCTTGATGTTAAGCAACCAACAACATAAGACAAGGCCAGGGGAGAAGGGGTGGCTTTAATCAAGGTAATTAAGGCGCGATTTTGAGCAACCCACTGGTCATGCAGAGGATTTACCCGAATTGTTATTTCACTTCTCTCATTACGAAGACGCCTCTCAGAACACAAATTGGAGCCATCGACAAACTGAATGGTGAGCGAGCTTTAAGAATGATAGAAATTTGGTATTTCAGAAGAATAAAATAAGTAGAGTTGAGACGAAGAGGGATGAAATTGCATATGACAACAGAAAAAAATGGAGAAGAAAATGAAGTATTTGAAGAATATGCAGAGGTGGGGGAAGAGTTTAAAGAGGTTGTTGCCCTAACGGACATTTGGCCTATGGCTTTGATACCATGAGCGCACATAAGAATCGGAGAGAGAGTCGCACATGATAAAATATTGAAATTATCATGTTATAATATATGATTAAATTAAAAAATTATTGAAATTATGATTTTTTTATTTGGTATATATGATACTTAAAAAAGTTGTGTAAAAAATTTGATAAAATTATTAAAAAAGTTATATAAATACACATTATGTATTTTATATATATATAAATTATCTTACACACTAATTAATTAACTATTTCACTAACTTATCCATAAAATTAAATCAACTATTTTTCTCTTATTACGCCAAAAACTAAAATATTTTTTTACTTACACCGTACAAATAAATTCAATGACAAATTGTTCAAAATGACATAATAAAATTGTATACAGATTCTCTATTAGCAACTACTAAAAAATCTTAATAATTCATGCCGTGTTTGATTAAATAATTTTCTCTGATATCGTAAATTAATTATCATACAATTTTCCTCTTTTATATATATAAAAAATCTGATATAAATAATTGTAATTTATATTAAAATATTTAATAATATATAACAGTTTTACCGTTACATGTGTTTTTCTTCAGTAAATATGTATACCATGGTTATCAATATCCTTCCGCTCTGGCAGGAACGAGCAAAATATTTTAATTCTGCCACATAAACAAAACAATTATGTAAATTTTTTTTATATTTTGGTTAAATACAATCTAAAACTGAATATAAATTATTGAGAGACCCCTCATTCTTGGTTTCGTCTCACGGGTCTGGTCCTCCACACAAAAAATAAGACGTGATAAACAATCCAATTATATTCTCTTTTATAAATTTAGTATTTTATAAATATTGATAGTTTATGAATAATTATTATTTTAAGGAAGAAATTAATTTTAATTTCAAACAAATATTTGATATTGTTAACATGTATTCTAATCATTTATATTTTATATATATGAAGAGTTTATCTATCATTAATTCAAACTTAATATTTTATTTCATTCATTCTAATTAACGTGCATATCTTAATCTCACGAGATGACACCGAGATGAGTTGGCGGACGAGTCGGAAGGGACAAAAAAAATTTCAAAATTCGGTATCAGGACCGTTTCGGTTCCGATAGGATCGAGATATTTTATGACAATTTTGTAAGGCTTTGGTCTTCAAGAAAATAAAATATCAAAATCAAGTAGGAATAATTAAAATAAATAATGGTATTTTTATGGAGATTTAGGAAAGTAAAAGTGATTTTGAAAAATGTGTAAACGTGTTGTAAGATAAGAAAGTTATTTGGTAAATTGGATTTTTGTGAAAAAATGGTAGGAAAAGTAATGTGAAATTGTTATTTTACGAGACTAAATAACTTTACCATGAAAAATGAGAATACTTGTAACAAACATGAGAAAATGCTGAAAAATAAGTTTACCACGCGGAAAGCCAGAAACAAACGGCCCCTAAGTGATTAGAAAGCAGACTGGTCACAATATGACAGAAGCATCGTTTCAACTAACAATACTAAACGATTAGAGGCTAACTACAGAAGGATACAATGGTAAAATCATCTAATATGGTTTAGCTGTTGAATATGAGAAAGCAACATTTTTACTCTTACTATTTTACTCAAGGTTGTCATGATCGTAATTTTGATTAAGATCGGTGGAGGGATTTTGCAGATCGGATCAAGGATCGTAAGATTATACTAAATATTAACAATTAAAATATATATAAAAAAATATGTATGAGATTCTTAAAATAATATTTATTACTATAACTAAGTAAAATTAAGGAGAGTCACTAATGTATCATATATTTAAACTCAATTATTTTAAGAGATTCACCACTATTTAATAAATTTAAATTTATAAAATTGACACATTTGAACTGTAAGTTCAGTATATCGCTGTAAAATCTCAGAACTTCACCTAATTGTTGTTTCATACTATTAAAGATAAATAAATAAATATGTAAATATAATTAATGATTAAATATGTTAAGATCATTATTATAATACATTAGGCTTGGGAGTGTTTAATTTATAAATTTAAATTTAATAAGTTTGTAACAGTATTAAAATTAATGTCTGAATATAATAAAATAGTGGTGACGTAATTTGTTCCTAATTTGGTACTTTTAAGTGGTGTAAGTATTAAAATAGATAAATTGAACTGTCATAAAAATAGTCAAATATTTAACTAAATATAAAATATATTCATTTTTGTTATATAAGCATTCTTGGTTCAATGATTAAATAGTTACAATGTTAACCTTCAGTGCAAGGATTCAAATCCCACTATCAATACACATTCTTTAATTATTTTGTATTTGTAAATAAGGCAAAAAGCAGGATAGATGGGATCGTACGATTCTACATGATCCTACCCACCCTATGGCGATCCTACATGATTCAGATTCTATACAAGATCTGGATCGTTTAAGAATTATGGTAATGTAAGATCTTACGATCCTACGATCCGGATTGTGATTCTAACCACTATGATTTTACTTTTATTTTAGATCTACAGTAGTTTTTGAAGGTAATGTAATAATATCAATGTTAATGTTAATTTCAATTATCTAGTATGTCTGAAATTATTTGAACATGTGCGAAGCACATACTTTTCTACTAATACACAAAAGTACTAAAAGGGAAAACATTTTTGGACTATTTGTCCATATGGTTTTCTTGCTAATCTTAAGTTGCCCTTACTTAATAACATGTTATGTGATTTTAATTGACTACTCATCAATATATTAAATCTATCTACTTTATTCTACTTTCTTTCTTGTTCTCTACTATTAATTAAAATGTAGAAGGAGATTTAGCATTTCTTAACAAACCAATCTAATTATTCGTCTTACATTTTTAAAATATTTGATAAAAAAATACTTTGCACCTAAATTGAAACTCTTTCTCTCTCCCCCTTCATTCTCTTTCCTTTCCGCCTATCATTTGTTAAAGAATCATAAAACTTAAATAAAATCGTTTAAGTTGTGTTTTCACTACTACAAAAATGAGCTACAATGACACCAGTAAAAATGACAGTTTTGTTAAACCTGTCATAGAAAAAATGTGCTTAGAGTGGGAATTTTTTTAGTTAACATGACAGTGTTTACATAATCTGTCATAAGATATTTATCTATTATGACAATAATTCTTTTAAACTGACATAAAAAGATTTCACCTTTTTCAGATGACAAGCATGTCATTTTTTTCTATATACTCATAGTTGATGTTAATTACAAAAATATCATGTATATAATACCAATATTTCTCTCACTATCTCATCCTCTCTCAAACTCGAGCCTCTATCTTTCCCCCTCTCTCTAATTCTCAAACTATCTCTCATCTCTCAAACCATGTCTCTCTTCTCCATATTTCTCTATTCTCTCTCTCTCTCTCTCTCTCTCTCTCTCTATGAGAAACTGAGGGTTTGGAATATCTAAGTGCAGTCATGTTCAGGCATAAGCTTTCAATGAGCTCCATCCTCATCTTGATGCAATTTTTTATCGGTTAGAATCTTGTTCGGTTTGTTAAAATTGATTTATGGTTTTCTTTGAGTTCGTAGGTCATGTTTGATTTGAGGTAACTATTTAGCTTTGTTCGTTATAGCTAAGCTTTTGATTTTAGGCCCTAAGCCTGTGATTTTAGGGTTTATGTTCCTTTCTCCATTTATTGTCTGGGTGTTGGTGATTCATCGTCGTGGGTTTCACGGTCTCACATAGTCTATTAGATTTTGTGCAGAGCTCTTTGTCATTTGGACATGATGATAAACCTTATTTCACCGTCACAGAAGTTGAGCTCGCTAATGGTGAGTGTTTCATTTCTTGATATGCTTCCTTATTTCCCTTAGATGGTTGTGTTTGTAATTTTAGGAACTTCTAAATCAAAAAAATGTGGATTACCTGAGCTTCAAGCTTATGATTGTTGGTGAGAGTGGAGCCGGTATGACTTTGTTTTCCTTTGTTTCACCTACTGCTTGGTTAATCAAAAAAATGGGGAAGGAAGATAATCGAGCTTTCTGTTTCACCTAGAATATTTTAGAGGAAGATTTTATCCCCTTTGCTTTAGTACCTTTCCCCACGGAAGCAATTTATCCAAATTGCATAATACATCATTGTTTAATATTAAATACAGTCGAGCCCTTCAAAAGGAGTCCTAGCTGTAAAGAATATGCTCAATAATAGGAACTTTTTTTTAGCATTTCCCCTTAACTCTATAGATTCTTTTTCTACTATGAAATTTTAATAATTTCTTCAAATTTGGAGAAAATTCTTAGCTTACAATGAAAATCGGGGAGTATGCGACTATTAGGTGCTTATATTTTATGGGTAATGCTTGATGCATGGGCTTCGTATAAGGTACTTTATTCTCAAATCTAAAGTCAATATTTCAGGAACTTGGACCTACAGTTTCAGAGGTAAGAATGTTGGGTACATATTTTTTGTTCACTCTCTCTGTAGTTTCATATCATATACTGTTTAATCTGATGTTTTTTTACCTCATAAAATGTTCATGTCTCGAATCTCTACTCTTAAACTTCTAGACTACATCATTTTCAGGGAACTTTAGTACCGTTGTTGTTCAATCTTACATAAGTTATCATCAAATTGACACATTTGTTTAAGTTAATTTTAGTCGTTGTTATGTGTCATGTCAGCTAGTGCATCTCTTTTTCTTCTTTATACTTTTGGTGTGAACTAGTACTAGGTGATGTGTAAAAGTGTTACAACAATAACGATTCTATTGCTGTATGTCTGGGTGTACTGTGTGAGATCTTGGCTCTTTTAAGTTGGCTTATTGGTTTTTTAGCTAATTGATTCGTTGTTAGTGCCTTTACATGGTATTCGCATTACTCTAGGGGATTTTAGATAATTGAGAAGAATTTTAGGTGAACTGCTAGATCTTTGTGAGATGCCTTTCTTTGGAGAGTTTAGATAATTGAAAAGAATTTTAGGGCGTTTAGGTTAACAGACATTTAAATCAATTAAATGTTTCAATTTAGCTATTTTGCGAGGACCCGATTCACCATATAATTTTTTACAATCAGTTGGCAATTACAAACTCTCACCATTGTTACTACTAAAAGCTCAGTTAGGATTGACTTCCTTCTGTTTATTAAAGTTCCCTGATTGGTTTAAGGACTTGAGAACTTGATTAAGGAAGAAAAGAGCTTCAGATGAGTTCGTTTGGTCTTTTTGAAATACCCTTTGTTTGGGATGACATCATAATATTTCTAGACCTAGTGCATCATAAGGTGAACAAAACCTTGATTGAAGTTGCACCTGCCTGACATTTATTTAGACTGTACACTGAATAAGTTTTAATATTCTTACTATTCTTAGGTGTGCAATTCATGACTTTGACGTAAAGTTGCACTTATATGATTGAAGTTGCACCTGCATAATACTTTTTTGTTGTCTCATCTCTTTTGTTGACAAACTTTGCTTATATGTTTGAACTCTTAAGTCAAAATTTGCCCATTTTTCAGTTTTCTGCCAATGATTATTTTTTCTAATGCACCGATTGAATGTAATATCTCCACTATGACCATTTACATGTTTGAAAAAGTTCACCTAATAAACTGAAGTAAGTTAATTTGGTCACCGATTAATGGATATACTCTGAAGCTTTGTGATTATCAAGTAAGCTTCAAATTGGAGTTAAATGATTGACTTCAATATTTCTTTATTATCTTGTTACTCTTTCCAGGGGAACTTGGCTTGTGCTCAGTTATGATGGTCTACCTCTCTATATCTATAGACAATATAAAAGAATAGTCACTATTTGATTAATTTTGCATCTATTTTTCATAGTTAATGTGAAGAAAATGGAGATCAGTCACATGAAAGAGGCTACATCTGGGCACATGCATTAAAACATTAGAGTTTTGTCCCAGTCAAAGGTAAACTACCCATTAATAGTGTTTGATAAATTAATTGATCTAAAAGTTCCCATTGTACTTCAATTTCCACTCTTTTCATGCATAAAAATGTATTTTTTCAATTGCACGATTCCAATCTTCTCTACCTTGAAGATATTTTAAATCTTCACAATTGTTTGATGTTATTCTAGGATTCATTCTATGGCTTCTTTCCTTGTCTCTTATTCCCTTTTTATTGGGGTGAGTATAGGTGAAAACCTTCTTCACAGCACTGAAGGCATTGTCAGTTAAAGAGATGCCCTGTGGAACTTATGCAATGTCGGAGCAGGTGGATTTTATTTGTTCTACTTTCTGAAAGATTTACCTACCAACTTGATTGTCTGAATTGTGTCTTTTATGATGTTTTATGCAATTCAATACTTCTCTTACACAGCACATAGTGTGATTCATTTCTCTGTAGGAAGGAAGTAGCTAGTTTTCAGGTATTACTAATATTGACATCTTATTAAAAATATGTAGAGCATTTAATAGGTACCGCATATACTGACTACTATAAAGAATATAGAGTACGTCTACTTGCTGATATCTAAAGCATATGTACTGCTTGAATTGTTAAGCTTAATCATCTTTCTCATGCAAGTGTTCTAAATGCTAAAAATATATGAGAACAATTGGAGGTGTATGTAAATTATATTTAAATTCTACATATTTATATGGACCATTGTGGAAGGCTTTAGATTATTTTCTCTGCCTGCCTTTTCTAGATACAGTTCTTCACGTTTGGCCTTCCTATTTTTATAGGGTCTCATGTGTTGAAGAATTTTCTAGAATAAAATTTTATACCCAATCTTTTATAAAAATTTCAGTCTGGACCAAAATAGAAAAGACCAAAAACTGTCATTGAAAAATGTCATGGAAAGGTAATTTAATGAAAACGGTCATGGAAAGGATTTTCATCTTTCCATGACAGTTTTTTTAATATGACATTTAATGACGGGGATCAGCTGTCATCTATGTTCTTTTAACGGCAACTAAGATGACGAGGATTCCTCGTCATCTAAATTCTACGTGGATTAACTTTAGATGACAGGAAATCCCCGTCATCTATATGCTTTTTGCGGCGACTTAAGATGACGGGGATTCCCCAACATTGTATCCCCTTATAATGACGATTTTTTTAAATGATTAAAGATGACAACCTGATAGATGACAGTCGGTCAACCATCAATATAGGATCATAATGACGGGTTTTATCCGTCATCTAACCCTCTTTTTGTGGTAGTGTTTCTTTTCTTCCGAAAAATGTTGTGTCTTCCTCTTAAGTTGAGAAAAGATTCACATTTATATGTACAACGTTTCTTGCTTAATAATTATTTAAACGATGGTATCGTTAGATAGCATTAGTGTTAAATGTTCAATTGTTATGTAATTGTGATTATGACCAGAGTATTTAATGAGTACTCATATGACATTTATCAACGTTATACTACTTTTAGCTTTAACTTGTTATGTGAATTTGTTCAATTACTACATAAATTTTTGGGTAAAATTGTATCCCATAGTTTGAGGTGAATTTTAATTTTAACTCCTCACTTTAAAAAATCTCAAACAAGACCTTACAGTTTAATTAACGTTTCACGTTAGACTTTCTATGATTATTTCGCTAATAGAAACACACAATACATTACAGATTACGTTGTTGGTCATCATTTGCAATACGTGGCAATGCCACATGATCTAAAAGAACTTCACCTCATCTAACTTAACCCTAAAACCACGTTAGACCTTTTAAAATTCTTATAGCCCTCACTCTCTCTAACCCTCTCTTGCAGCCAGTGGCTTCCACCATTTGGGTTCCACCGTTAACACGTTGGTAGGGACCTTGAACGTCTTCTGTGCTTCACCTGATCAAGCTAGGGAAGAAATGCGCGATGCATGCTTTGATTACTTGAGCCTTGGAGGAGTCTTCTCAAACGAACCAGTCTCTTTTCTCTCTGGATTGAACCCTCGCCCACTAAGTTTGGTCCTCACTTCAAAGGTCAACACAATGGGACCGGATAAAGATGAAGAGGAGGAGAAGAAAAAATTGAAATCGAAGAACCCCCACTAACAGAAACTACAGTTACGTGACAGAGTGACTGAAAGTTGATCATTTATAGCTTCAATTTCATTCTCTTGGGGAGTGGGAAAAGAGTTTTGTCACGATTTTGCCCAATACACCACAGTACCACATCACATCCCATTTATTACACTTCTTCATTCTCCTTTTTGACACACACCTCTTTCTTTCTTTCATCATCATCACATGGCTTTCACGCCATCTTTAATGATAGAATTTGGGTCTTGTTCTTGGTGAAACAAACTATTCTTTACTTGTCCTATTCTGTTCACTAATGGAGGCTACAGAGATTTTAGGATTCCCATCCCATTTTCACTCTGTTTCGTTTGTTATCTGGGTGAAATTCCTCTTTAGTTATTTCAGTTGATTTTATTTATATTTTCTAGGCTCCGAATCCCACACTAGTTTTGTTTATTTTCAATTAATCTCTTCTCTTCCTTTGTTCGTCTTTTACTCAAACTATCCTTCTTCCTTGCAATAGCTATCATCGGACTGCTTTCAACGTCACCATGTTTTATTCTTTGTTTCTCTCGGACGCCTCTCCTTTCTTTCCCTTTATGTTTATTTGTCTATCCTTATCCACCTTGCCCTACTCGAACTAAAATTCACCTCAAACTATAATTTTACCCAAAATTTATGTAGTAATTGAACAAATTCACATAACAAGTTAAAACTAAAAGTAGTATAACATTGATAAATGTCATATGAGTACTCATTAAATACTCTGGTCATAATCACAATTACATAACAATCGAACATTTAACACCAATGCTATCTAATGATACCATCGTTTAAATAATTATTAAATAATTAATAAACAATTGCCAACAATATAATCTATAATGGACCGTATATTTCTGTTATTAGAATAATTACGGAATGTCTAACGTGGAATGCTAACTAAACTGTAGTGTCTAAGTTGAGCTTTTTAAAGTGAAGAGTTAAAATTAAAATTCTCCTCAAACTCCAAGGGGTAAAAATATAAATATATTTTACCATAAGTTTTTTAAGTGATCGAATAATTTAAAATATGTTTTTTCTTTCTAATTTGTAAGCATTTAAGTGTTTAATATTGTTGGTCATAATATGTACTTGTTGCACGTGTAGGTTTACTAGTACATATAAGAAAAATTAGGTATTTAAGTTATTTTATGTTTTAGTTTTGCTTAATGTCATTTTTTTTATTTTTACAGATTTGGCCAAAAAATAGGAAAGATATATTAGGTAGTTAAGATTCTGATATTATTTTACTTTTATGCCTTTAATATTGTTTTAGGTTTTCTCTTTACTCTTTCTAGCAGGTTTCTTGAAATTTCTTTGCCGAATTCAATCGAGCCTCATACTTTAAGTTTCTTGATTCTGTAGATTTTGATCTTCTTCTTCAATTTGTTTATTCCTTCAAATCTGTAATAAAATAACAAGATTTTTTAATTTGGTGCTCTTCGCGGCAATATCTTATTAATTTCGCAATTATATTTTGGACGAATTTATAAACAATTTTCTATAGTAGATTTTGTTTAGAATTGATAAATAATTGAAATCGAGTACATTAGATTTTAGGGATTTTAAGCTCCATTTATATTTTCTGTAATTTTTTGTTATAGACAGTGCTAAGAATATAAATTTTCATTTTCTGTAGATTTTGTGTGTATACTATTTTCTGCAGATTTTTGTAATTAATGTCATATAGTATATATTTATATACTATAGGCGTATAATGGTAGACGGTTTTTTATTTACATACTGATAATATATATTGATGTACTCCTAGTAAATGATTATGTACATCATGTAACAACTTTTATTATAACTATGTACTCACCGTATATTATTATATTGTGATGGTATATATTTATGTATTCATAATGCTATGACAACTATGATAGATATTGTTGGTACGATGATAAATTTTCTAATGAATTATATTATTTTATGATAGAAAGTATAGTTTGAAATGATTTTAAGAACTTATACTCATTTTATGATGATGTGTATAATATTTCATAAACATTTTTCAAGTGATGGGTATATGATTATATACTACAAGTACATAAATATGTATTGTATATAATTTTGAATGAATAACATTATTTTATGATTAAAAGATGGATTGAAATGATTTGAGAATTTATACTAACTTTATGATGATGTATATAAAGCTTTATCTTTTTAAAATATGTGATCTTTGTGATACTTGAATCATAGTTTCTACACATATGGTACTATACCATGCGTACATAAATATGTATTATTGAAAGTTTTAACATTGCTAATAAACTTAGTGTTGGATATTCTCATTGACATAATAAACTTGATTTCAATTTATCCCTTCATCTACCTACATCATAAAGACGAACTATGAATTATTAATCATCTTGTATTTAAGAACAAAAATAATAATAATAACAATCAATAAGTTATGATGTCATACAAAATAGTATGTAACACACATTGAGGAAGCTTGCCCCTTTTCTCCTACTTTCGTAAAATATCTGTTTCTGCCACGTTGGGTTTTCCCCATCATCAGGCTCTACTCTAACCTTGCCTCTACTTTTTTATCTTGATACTTCCTAGTAAAAAGGGAAAACTTACTCTTCTCCTTATATCTATATACATATAATATGTAGCAATATACACATAACAAATCTTAAGTACGAGAAATCTGCATAGTATAGAAAATACACTAGTTCACCTTCAGAAAATATAGTAAAACAGAGGGACAAACTACTAACTCACAAAATATGTATATTAAGTCAATTTTTTTGTCAAGAAAGGTAAATATATAAACCAAAAGATACACAAATACAATGGGGATGCCCCAAGATAAAAGTAAGCATGTACAAAGAATCAATACCAAACCTAACAAGTCATCATCAATGCTAAGATTCATATGTTTATTAAGAAAGATTAATCTATCAAGAACCATACTAGAGATTTTCCTAGAGAGGATAGAAGTGTCCATGATTTTATTGGTGAACAACCTTCTATTTCTCTCAATCTAGATACAATAGTGGAAAAATAGAGAAAACAAGCTTAGAACTCAAACCAGGGTAAACACTAGATTGCCTAATGTAAAGCGACCAAGTTAAGAAAGACCTCCAGGACGCAGGTTAGGAAGAAAAGGCACACTTATCCATCAGTTTCATGAAAAAAATTCAAATAAACTTAGGAAAAACTCATAACAATCACAAATCTCAGATAAATCATGTATGAACTTCATATTAAGCCTAAATCGCAAGCACAGAATCTAACCTCTAGTTTTGACCGTAATTCTTTGTATTTTGTGAATCTTGTATATATTGCGATGATTTTCTCTTAGATCTTGAAGTAGACAAATCGTTTCGTAGGGTTCCTCGCATCGACGCTTGAGGAAATTTAGGGCTAAAGTTTTGGTTGTTCTTGATTTTTTGCTGAAATGAGACGTGAAGAAGGCAGGGTTTCCTTTGTTAGTAAGGGTAATTTCAGTAGTTCACTATTGTTAGGGAAATTTAGGCTATTCTCTTACTTATTTTCCTATAATGAATTAGTTCCCAAATTGAGCTACATATAAATGGTACAAAATTAAAGGGAAAATTATAGTAGATGACCATCTTTATTCAATAATATGTACCAATGACCCTTAATTTATATAGATGCAAAAATGACCCTATTTAAGTTTAGAAATTTTTTAACTTACTATTTTACCCTTTTTAACTAACTTCCTGTAGAGAATAATTTGCTTGAGATTCTGAGTTTTCTATCCCGCCAAGCAAAGGACTTTCTAGAAAATTGCTTAAGGAGGAATCTGAGAGAGATGGACCGGAGAAAAGCTAACGAACGACAAGTGATATATTGTAAAATTGTATGTGTTTTCACTTTCAGGGTATTTATGTTCGTCGGATATATTGGCGACCATGGAGAAGTACAATAATATTGTGGCAAAGACTATGATTGAGAAGGTGAAGATGATGTACAGCAAAGAGCTCTACGAGTTGAGTCTTTTTGTTAATCTTTTGATTGTTAAGGTTAATTTGGTCTTTGTGGAAGTAATTATTAATTTTGAAGAATTGTACGTTCACCTATGGGTGTAGAGTTCAAGTTAAGGTGGAGACGAGAGTAGAAATGGAGATCCAAGGAATGTCATCTATTAGATGGTCGATAAATTGGGTGTTGATGTTTTGGTGATGGGAAGCCATGGTTACGATCCCATCAAAAAGTAGGTCTCACTGTAGTCCACCTATTATCTTTGAGTGTCATAATAAAAATGTATAACAATGTCAATGGACATTATGTGTAATAATGTTATAATTAAAGAGTGACAATGGTAAATATGAAAAATGTAGGGCTTTTCATCAGAGTGTGAGCAACCATTGTGTACAGAATGTCAAGTATCCTATATGCAGAATACTCTTACTGTCTCTTTTATATTTTAATAAAAAATGTGTCTGGCTAAATATATTTTACGAGTCGTAGAAGTTTTTTTACTTGTTGAGTCTGGAGATGCAGTGTGCTTTGCTGCATATTTGTTACTGTATTTTATATTTTTTATTGAAATACATATAGATTTTACTAAGTTGTAATTGATTTTGATATTGTCTTCATGATATTTCAATAGTATATATTTTGTTAATTATAGGTCAGATAATTGAAAACATGTTTAAAATTTAGCTGCTAGTGCTTCTCATTAAAAATTTTTATTTTGACAATTTATATCTTGTTCTGAAAATAGGAGAACTATCTGCAACATACTCTTACTGTCTCTTTTATTTTGAATAAAAAATATGTCTAGTTAAATATACGTTTACGAGTCGTAAACATCTTTTTAACATGTTTTGTTTGGAGAGTGTATTTTCTGCATATTTGTTACTGCCTTTGATGTTTTTTTTCCTTGAAATACATATAGATTCTTACTAAGTTGTAAATTAATTTTGATATTGTCTTCATGTTATTTCAACAATATATATTCCGTTAATTATATGTAAGAAAATTGAGAACTTGTTTTTGACATATGAATTATGGAAATGTAACACTAAGGATGCCTATAAAGTATGTTGTTAAAACTCAGACGAAATAAAGTTATTCTTTTCTAAAATAAGAACGATGTTCAAATGCGAGCATCTCAAAATCAAAGCTTCAACAAAACATCAATGAAGTACTAGTCATCTACCTCAACTAATATTCATATCCAACATCCAAATATCGTTCTAAGAATTCAAACACTCATACATCCAAATATCTAAAAAGTTATGTAAGTTTTTTAAACTTTCCAAATATATCAAACATCTTTCAAAATGTGGTCTAGGTATTGCATTGTCTTTTGTGAAAGATTCTCGAAGGATGGTGGCTCAAAGTATGAGGATTTGAAAAATAGTAAAAACATATTATATTTTATATAAAGAGACTTTTACAGGATGTAAAAAATATTAATAGACTTACTTCATTTGTTACAGCCTCGGCCAGAATTACTTTCCCGCTGTCTAAATTTCCAGCAACGTTAACCTGCACTCATCTATTTCAAGGGGGATCAACAATGCCCATTCTTGCAATGTTGCCACTAACAATTATTCATTTTTAATACTATCAAATAGTGTAAACACATTTTTTAACAACATGTTAACTATATGTTTACCAGCTATATAATATCCTTAGTTCTTTACTGAAATAATATCCTTAAGTTATTTTGGGTTTTGATGCAAAAATTGAGTATATGGGTTCACTGACAGACAATAAAGAGAGATCATTTACCGATGGAAAGAGGTTTATCAAACAATCATCTCACTTGATTAAACTGGTTATAGCACAAACTACAAATGATTGCTTCTCCAAGAGAAGTCATGAATATTCTTGAACAAGCTCAAAAGCAAAGCATAATCTAACAAAACAAGTTACATTAGACCAAAAGGCTTCTAGCAAACTGTTATTACAAGAAAGCTTCATATATACTTTGCATTGGAGTTTAAGAAATCCAATGGGAAGAAAGTTATAAAAAACTTCATTGCAGTCAGCTTTGCCAACAAATACCCTTTCGTTTCTCCCATTTTCTCACCAATTTTGTCCCACTAAAAGCCTGAGACAGTAAAAAGATAATTTAGATCATAAATTTTCTTTTTTGCTTGATACCCATATGTTATTTTTCAATGCCTAACACTATTTTAATATTAAAACATCAGAGAAGCATTTCATGCAGTTAGGTTATTTTTCAATGGCCAACAAGAATATGTACATAAAGTAAACCGATTTCATGTCTTGAAACTAGATAACAAAGGCATTTATAATATAAAATTTCACAACAAAAATAAGCTTAGGTTCCAAAAGAGTCTAAACAACAAAAATAAAGTCTAGAAACTAAGAACCAAAAATCAATCAATTACAGAGCCAAGAACTGACAGTGTTTAACGGAGCACCTAAGAACATGGCCAAGAGCCAAAAATTAATCAATTAGTTTTTTACCACTTGTATAAATCGGTGATGGTGTCTAACGGAGGGGAGTGATGCAGGAATGGCAAGGAAGTGAGGCGCCGCTCGACGACAGTGGCTAATGGTGGCCATTCTCGGTGGATCGGTGTCTCGGTGGCTCTGTGGCGCGGTGGTTTCCAGGTATAAATGTTGGTGGGTTTCTCGGTGGAGATCGCTTGAGAGAGAAGGAGATGGGATAGACGGTTGCTTGAGGCTAGTTTTGATATTTTCTAATTTAGTTAGTGGGTTATATTAGTTGGCGTGCCATTCTTGCAGTATTATTATCTAGAGAAATTTTGCTTAATAGACAATATTAGGGGGGTGTTTTAAGAAATAGCAAGTTTTCAATATAATTAGGTAAACAGCAAGTTTCTTAAATAATCAATAATTTTATCCAAATATACCCCTCATCTATAAATAACATATATTCTACCTATATTTTCAAGTAAATCTGATAGACTTAATTGATATATCCTACAAATAAGTAAACAATACTTATCAATGGATTTAAAGTGTAATCAAGATCAAACCGCTACTTTTTTATATATATTTTCAGGAAGTCTTTAATCTCCATCTAAACCACTACTTTTTTAACTACATCAATCAATTAAATACTAAACCAAAAATCTTAAAAAGAAATCAAATTAAATCGATAAAAAATCAACAATAAATTAGTGATAATTCGATCAATGAACTAAATTCAAAAATTCTAATAAATTAATATATAATACATGTTATGTATGATTATCATAGTAAATCATAAGTAAAAAAGTGATACACTTGACTCAACTATAGCATATATTAATGCTTTAATTGTATAATTGCAATTTCCATAAACGATAATTAACATATTTAACGAAAAATTTTAAAAACCCAACAAATCCCGCCTTCACCTTAAAAAATGGATATAATATTAACTTCCCTAAAACACATTAATTGATAACATATTTCATTTTGAAATAAACCAATCAAAATTCACTAAAATAATTAGAAAAGTAAATAAAAATCTAACTATTGTTATGGAAATTACTACTTAACTAAATATGGTAAATAACAACTAACCTAAAATGTCAATCAATCATCCAAAAAAACTCTATAAAATCTCGGTCAATATATCATAGTAAATCATATATAAATAAGTGATATATTTAACTCTATTATGACAGATATAAATGATTCAACTGTTTAATTATAGTTTTCATATTTACCAAAAATTTTAAAAGCCAAAAAATCCCGCCTGCACTAACCTTAAAAAAAGTAACAAATTTTAACTTCCCTCTACCTCATTAATTGAAATAATATTTTATTTTGAAATTCACCAATCAAAATTGGCCAAACGATGAAAAGGTAAAAAGGGAAAATTAGGGGAATATGTTGTTTTAAGTTACAATTTTGTATTATGTCCTTTAAATTTATGATTTGCACATATAGTCAAATTCTCCTTTTAGGTTGTTAGTTAGTTATGCGTTTAGTTAGTCTTTTATATCTATACCCTTCTTCTTCATTTGTCAAAGGAAAGCTTCCATGGTTGAACGTGAGAGGTTCGGCGTCTCATTCCTCCTCATGGGCAAGTTTTCTATTTCACCTTTTAGAAAATTTGAGTATGGATTCTGGATTTTCCTTAAAGATTAATGCCACACCTAAGATTTAATCTAAAAAACAGATCTAGAAGTGTATGCATTTTTTTTTTCTGAATCTGGCACCATGGCTTCAAGTGGAATAAAAACAATTTCTCCTTTCACGGTGGAAGAGTTCTCTCCTTTCACGGTGGATTTTTTCATAGAGCTTCTAAAAAAAGATCAACGATAAAGGATCAAAATTTCCAGATTTGGTCAAGGTTCTATTTCTGGTTTTCGAGCGAGAGGGATGAAGAAGAAGGAGGGGCGGGGCTTGGGTGTGGGAAGGGGTATGGTACCGGATGGTATATAAACTTATACTAATGGTACATAAAATATACTATTGATATACTGATGGTACATAAAAATATATTAGATACATACTATGATATACTTATAGTATATTAAAATATATTACGGTAAATATGCATATCATAATATATTATAATATTAATAGAGTAAATATATATATACTACATAACATTTAGTGTGGGATTGTTACGTGAATAGAATTTTTCGCTGGGGTTGTTACACAAATAAAACCATTTATTAGTGAGGGCAATCTCATCTATTTATAATATTTTTTAGGTGGGGCATTATAAAACTTGGAAATTTGTGTAAACAATATTTTTTGGGACATTCTTTTCTTTATTTTCTTAAACTGGTCTATTTCCCTAAAAAAACCAAGTAAAAAATCTCCAACTATGGTTATGGAAACTAGTTTAACTATGGTAAATTTAACTAACCTAACTTGTCAATCAATCATCAAATCACAAAACCAAATAAAGCAAGAAAGCCTAACTTGGTCAATACTTTCGAATCCTCCATCAACAGAGCCGAGATAACCTCCATTGACGTCCTTTTTGCAGTAAAAACTAACCTTTCATTATTGAATCCTCTAAAAATATGTGGAGAATGAACCTTGAAGCTTGAGATGTATATAAAATATAAATGAATAACAATACCAAAAAACTTCTTCACAGATTTGAACACAAACAGCTTAGTGATAGTTTCACTATAATGGAGAATGAATGCAATTAATGGTATTGTTTTCCTTCAAACGAATATGAAATTTTGGATGGAAAAATCTTTCTAATGGGAGTATTACGTTAATGGTAAATCAAAACTTGTCAAAAAGATATTGAATTTCCTTCAAACAACACTGGAAATCTGGATGGCAATTATTCGGGTATGAAAAAGATCATTTTCATAACCGAATTCACTAAAAAAAGTTAATAAAAAACAAACAATTAATTTAATATAATTAAAATTAAAATTAATATATATTAATGATAGTATAACCTGAAATTTTCTAAAATAATGATGACTCATTAAATGAAATGACCTCACAAATCAGATGATAGAATCTTTCAAACGAAGTGTATAATTATCAACTGGAAATCATCAACTGGAAATCATCAACAACTGGTTGATGACGTGACCTTAAAAATCAGTTATTTACCTAAAAATTTAAAAAATCTGATATCCCTTAGCTCTGCTTTCAAAACATGTATATTTGATGCAATTACATTATTATCTAAGGGTCATTCATAAAATATAGTAATCTTAATAAATAGCTAACTTTTAAGAAAATCATAAAAAATAACTTCAAATATAAAAAACATAAAAATGACCTCTAGATACAATTTTCAAGAAAAATAAACTCCCATATGAAAAGAATCTGGCGCGTACGCGCATCGATGCCCATATTTCTTCAGTTTATATAGTATATATTTCACTACATGTGTAATTTTTGCAGTATGTTTATTTATACAGCATATATTATAAAAAATTTGCGGACAGAAATATAAAACTTCACTGACGCGTGTAGAGGACAGTTTTTTGTGTGAATTTTTTTGTTTATTTTTCAAATTTGGGTGACTATTTTTTTTATCCTTAGTTATTTTTAATTTTTTTTTCTTAAAAAATGATATATTCTAGATGATCATCCCATAAAATAGGACTAACCTTGGAAAAAGCTTAAATTAAAGTTCAGTAGTCAGATATTAGGCCCAACCCATATCACAGAATAGTACAGGACGAAAAGAAGGCTAATCTTTAGAAATTACTGGGTGGGGTTTTTCAAAGAATGTTGTCGCAGTAGCACAATCACATGGGACTATGGGAGGGGAGCGGAGCACCAGAGGGGAATTATTGCAATTCTAAGACTCAACGACGACGGGGAGCTGGGAGGGAAGGAAGTCCACCAAGTGAGCTAACCTTAGCAAGAAGTTCTGATTTTAGTTTATTCTCATCTAAACATTTTAATTTTGTCCATATGAATATTAGATCTAACAACTTACGTGTTTAATTATTTTTTATCCCGAGACTATATGAATTGGTGAGATAGAAAGTACCATATTATTTTTCCAATAACTATTATCGAATAAGAGAAGTTTGATTGTTTTTAAGAATAAAAAAAAACATATTAAATTCTAGATCTTGGAAATTTAAGGTTAAAGATGAAATAATGAGTGTAAAAGTATCTTGTCTAACCATTAGAGACTCTGACGTCTAAGTGGATAAATTATTTTGACAATATAAAAAGTTAGGATGTAAATCTTTACGAATGAGTTATGTACCTTATATTTAGGGATAACTTCATAAAACCTCATCAATTTTAGTCATTTTTTAAGGAGACCGCCTTAACTTTACCATATTCCTCAGAGACCATTCATCAAAAAGACCTCATGCATTCGAAAATTCATCTTCTACCCGTTAAATTGTTTATGTACAAGTCACATGACCAATAAGTATCTTTAGGACAATGTTGTCCTTTCTATTTTGTCAACTTTAACATGTTTAAATTTTAAAAAAATGTAAAGAAAAAAAACAAAGGGTTTTGAGTTTTGAAGAAATTATTAAATGGGGCAATCCCATTGTGGCATGGGCCTGACATACGGGTAGTCGTGTTTATAGATTTAGATCTGAACGAGTGTGATTTGTTGAGAACAGAAATAATAAAAATAAACCTATATTTTACTTAGCTTTTTTTTAAATTCATGAATTACCAGCTACAACGTAGCCAGTAGTCCCAATAATTACTCGGAGTTTTGACAAAATCGAAGACTTGAAAAGCAACTAAGTTAAAAAAAACAACTAACATCAATGATACGAGGAGGGCGTGGAACACAAAATAGGGTTTCTTGTAAGGAGAAGAAACTGTCATCGAGATTCGTAGCTGAGTTCATTGTCGTTGTCGGTAGTCTGCGCCAACGTCCATCTCTTAGGTTTCTATTGATTCACGATCTGTTTAGTTTTCTGACTTTCCAATTTGAGGTTAGAGTTCCACTGCAATTTCTCATTTTCTATTTTAAATTTCTCATAAGCCATTGTGTTTTGTATGGGTATTATGTGCTCTTTGTATTACACTGGCTGTTAAACATTATGTTCTGTTCGGACATTATATTGGTTGACTTTGATACTTTAGTGTTGACTTCGTTCTAAATATAATATTTTAAAAAAATTAAATTTATCAAATGGCGTGATCGCCTTCATAAGTTTGGCGCATGGATTGACTGTCACCCTTATTGAAAGCAAGCAAGAAATAAGCGTAGCATTAGGAGCTCATGTGTTGAGCACTCCCCCTTTCTCTCTTTGTACCCTCTCCCCTCTTGCAAAAAAATAAAAAATTCTCAAATTGTGATTCTCGCTTGCATAACAGTAAGTGTTCTTTTTTAATTTCCTTTTCATCTATGTTTTCATGAGATCATGCATAGAATAATTTAAGTTTAATATCATCATAATATAACCTCCAGTATGCATCAATCTCGTGTTAACTGAATGAATACTTTGATTCATGTTAATTCTCATGACATACTTAGACTAAATACGTAGCATATAGTTAACGTATGTGACCTCAAGTTGCGTCTAGGCTAGGTCCACTGAGCAGGAAGTGCGTAAGGACCGTTTACCCCTGTAAAACATTGACAGTCTACCTAACAATGTGTTGTGTATTTGCCTAAGTGATGAATGTTAATCAGTTTGTATCTAGTTGTTGACCATGTATTCGAGTGCAGTGGAATTGGCACACCCCAGTTAGTATCACAACCATAAATAGTTTTGGTTATATTAAGATAATATTTTCTTTAAATTATTTATACATGATTAAAAAAATATAAGTGAAATTGCTTCTTCATTATCATCCATAGCAAATACAGTAGCTTCAACCTCAAAAGCAACATAATTAATAGCTTATCAGGATGTTAAAAAAGCATTAGATAAATGGACAATCCCTAAGGTTAAACCAGAAACCATATATAAAATTGTAACATTTGATTTTACCAGTAGAAAAATCATCAAAACATTTTAGCATGCCATACCATTACACAATAATGATGATATTGTATATCTGTTGCATGTTCATGATCTGTATCCTTTCATGCAAAAATACAAGTATGTGCATATAGCACTTGTTCAAATTGCATTTAAGCCTTTGACCTTACTTGATCAAAATATCGGTATTCAGTGTACCCTCCGAGATGGACGGTGCCTCAACTGGAAAACACTCTCATGGGAGCTATTGAAACTAACTTATCCCATAGGCCTGTTTATTTTAATATTTATCCGAATTTAAGTGTTTCACTTTCTGACAGTAATTTCTCTAAAGTCTTATAACTTAGAATTATTTCGCATGGTTATGATGAGTATCTCCCCATATCTCCTCTTTTTGCGATACTTTTTAGAATCTATCTGAAGGTTCTCTCTACCTTGAACCCCTACACCAAAAAATAAAGTGAACAGGGACATACTGTCCTCATCGACACCAATCTCTTTAGCTGTCAAGTAGTCATCCCTAGTTAGATAGCTTGGGAGGAAATCACTTTTCCAGACAAATGGCAAATTCCTAATGATGTCCCTACTAGACCAATCATAAGACAATCCATTGAAGATGTGGTCCAGACACATGGAGGTCATATTTATCTTCGCTTTCAGAAACTTCTTACTAGAAGCCTTTCTAGTACTAGTTATAAGAGTAATCTTCCCTAGAACATAGATCTTCCAGATCTTCTTCTATAGAATCCATCAATTCTGAGATACCAGAAGCCCATATCAGAGGTATTCATATATCAGAAAACCAGATACCTCATGCAATCTATGAAGATAGACCCAACATTAGAAGGTCCAATAGCCCAACTGCAAGTGATATGCAATTGGACATTTAATGGATTTTACACCCAATAGTGAATTGCGTAAGCACCTAAACAGGATTTTATGCAAGATAAATATCAGGATTTTCGATTATGGTATTTTCAATTCCATATTACTCAAGAGTTAAAAACCCTCAAAGATCAGTATTATTACCATCTTTGGAGTAACCAGATCATCAGATCTTTCCCCGAGTGGTATTATGAGGTAACGAAGAAAGAACCCTTTCTTAATGAAGATCAAATTAATGTCCTCACAGGTATACAGAAGAATTGGGTTACAATAATGGGTAAATTTTATCAAACTGTCCATCCTCCACTGTTATCTTTAGAGTTAGCGCCTAGCAGTGAGAGCGCTAAACCTTTAGTCATCTTTCCTTATGTTGAGACTCCAGAACAACTCAATCAGAAAATTTTAAAAGTCAAAGACATTGTACCTTTAGCCAAACAACATAATTATACCAGCATCTTCCTCCAAACCGTAGGTAACCAACTTACTTGGATAGAGGAACAGGTAAATAATATACAGGATAAAGTTGATGATCAACATCATAAAGGTGCAAAGAAATCTCAAACTCTTAACCTTCAACAAGGGTGAGGCCTCCCTTTTATACAAAAAGCAAAGACAGATAAGGTTGCGTGTCTTTGGCAAATGGAGTCGTTCATCCTTATCTTCTTGATTGTAAAGGTAATGGGAATCTACTTTAGCTAAAGTAGTTTGTCTCATTGCTAATAATGGAGGGCTACTTTGATAAAGTAGCTTTACTGTTGTCAGTGAGAATCTACTTTTGTAAAGTAGGTTTATCATGTTACTGGAGGTAGACAAGTTTTAAACGTTACCTTTTCCTTTTTCTTCTTTATCCATTTTTTCTTAAATGAGACAGGTGAGAGAATCCCAAAATCAATGATGGTGGGGTCTTCTAGTGGTTGGCTTTCTCTCCCTAGGATGAAATCATTATCTTCTTCATGATCGGATTCGGCTTTACTGCTAATAGATTTCATAATAGTATTTGTTGTTGGACTGATAGCTTGAAGGAAATGATCCTCCATATAATTCATGGTCTTCATAATGAGCTCTTTTTCTGATACGTTAGGAAACTGTGTTTTCAATATTTCTTGAGCTCAAAGAAATGGATTTTCTGATCCGGATGCTGGTAGAGCCTTGGGAAGGGCGTCTAAACAAGCCTGAGTATGAGCTTTAATTGATTTCAATTATTCTGGTAAATTGGGTTTCATCCCCTTATCCCACCACTTCGTATAAAATACTCATTTTAAACGGGGGATTGTATTCTGATAATCACACTGGAGATCCTATTTTCATATCCATGGGATGGTGAATCGGATGACAAAATGAGCCACAACTTTAGTGACTCGTATGCCATTCATTAAATGCAGTTCGAACTAGATCTGGTAGAGTCTAAAGAGAAATCCTGAATTTATCCTACCAAACAAGAAACCAGTTTGGGAGATCGTTTTTAAGGACCTCAGGACAGATTCTGATAAATCACGTGTGATTATGCACGAGATTATGATAATAAAAGATATAGGTAAAGGAATCAATATAATCTCAATAACTATATTTGTCTTCGGATGGTCCAAGACTTCTGGTAGTATGAGGGTGAATACCCCATTGCCCAATAGGCATAATATTCCGGATAGTAGCCTTACTGTAAATGATAGAGCTATTAGTTCTGATGGAATCATGGAGTGTATGTTTAATCTCCATGGCGGCTGTTTCAAGCACAATATGCTCATAAATATACCACTACTGTTCAAAATGAGTGGGAAATGCTTGGGTCGACAGATATCGTTTCTTGATTTTCCATGGATCGGACATCCATTGTTCATCCGCTGTTTCAATGAAGAGAATGGTCTCTTCAGTAATACTGTTAAAGGTTGTATTGTTCTGGTATTAAAATGACATCTTTCACAGATTTATGTGAAGAAGCGTCTTGATTACTGTATGTCTTGTTAAGACTTGGGCATTCTGTTGAGTAGGGATTTCCCCTGCCGCGGCCCCTTCGGCCTCTGCTCCTGTTCATGAACCCTGTAGATATTCACGGGTTAGAAAATTGGGTAAAGGAATTCTGTTGAGTAGGGATTTCCCCTGCCGCGGCCCCTTCGGCCTCTGCTCCTGTTCATGAACCCTGTAGATATTCACGGGTTAGAAAATCGGGTAAAGGAATTTTGCTCACCTTTGATATGTTCAATATCAAAATCAAATACTGATATAAACTTTGCCAAGAGGCAAAAATTTGCTTAGAAGCAAAATTTTGTACATCTTCTTAAAAATTTGTTTAGTTGCAGAACAGTCAACTCTAATAAGAAAATAATTATTTAATAAATCATCCTGAAATTTTAGCATGCTTTTAACAATGGCTAAACATTATTGTTTAATTATGAGATAATTCAATGCTGTTCCTTTCCAAACTCCAGAAGTAAATCTAAGGAGTTCTTCCTTCTAGTTACTAGGATTCACTTGTTTAAGAATCCCACCATAGCCTAGATTTGAGGTGTCTGTTTCAACAATTTTTCTCCATAAAGGGTTGGGTAAGGACAAGTAATGTAATTGTTGTATTTTCTATTTTATTTTTCTTACTGCTTAAGTATGGTTATCTGTCCAAGGAGAAGGATTCTTCTTGAGTCTACTGTATAGAATAGAACTATCATGGACACAATTCAGATAAAAGTCTCTAATGTAATTAAGGCTTCCTAAAAATCTTTGTAATTGAGTTTTATCTTTAATTTCATCAAAAAATTTGGATACAAACTCTATACTTCTGTTTATCGAAAAATATGGGGACCTGGTTGGAATCTGCTATCTTCAAATATCATACCAATAAACTCAATATGGGTAACACCAATTTAAGCCTTCTTGGCAGAGAGCATAATCTCATAATGTTTGATGAAATCAATAAAATGTGATAATAAGAGTTGATGAGATGGCGAATCCACTGAGAAGAGAAGAATGTCATCAATGTAAACCAAGGCACTGTGCAAAATGAGCTCAAACATTTGGGTCATGGCCTTTTGGAAAAGCGAGGGGGCGACTTTAAGTCCAAAAGGCATTACAGTCCGTTGGTACTGGGCATTCGGTATACAGAAAGTAGTCTTATACCTGTCTTTGGGGTGAATGTCTTAACTGCCAAAATCCAACATTAAGGTCAAACTTAGAGAAGATCTTGGCCCGTTTGATATGGACAGACAGAGTATTGGCCTTGGGAAGAGGAAACTCATCAGCTTGGAGAAAAAGGTTGAGACGCTTATAGTCGATCACCAGTCTCTTTTTTCCGCGTTTGAGTCCAGCTCATTTTTTGACATAAAAAGCCTGACAGGCCCAGTCAAATTTGGTGGGCTCAATAAGTCCTTGCTGAAAAAGAGACACATTTTTCGCGAGCCAATGCAAGATCATCTGGATTCATGCCTGGATGAGTGGCCTTGGTAGGATTGAGGTCTTCATTGCGTTTGAACGAAAGACGAATGAAGAATGCTGAATTTTTCCAAAGAGGGAAAGCGTGGGAAAACTGGTCATGTCAATCACCACAGTAGGGAAGAATCTGGTCACGAAGATGGGCATAATCAGGAGGAACTTGTTGGAATTCTAGGAGACTGGTAACATGGGTATAAGCATGGAAAAAACTTTTGTACTGGATTCCAGTGGATAGAATCTGGAGTTTCTTTGTGCGAGAGAAAACATCAAAACCAATTAAAATATCTTTGCCTAGAAGATCATTGCCTAACACTTTAATCCAAAAAATGCAGTTTGGGAAGAATTGAAGACCGATATGTTTCTTTGTAATCCATTCAATTTTGAATAAACTGCTATTAGCAGTAGAAAAGTATTGGTTATGAGGAACTCAATCTTCGGGAGATAGGAGGCAAAGTTTCATGACTGTTCTGCAAGAGCCAGTGTCTAAAAACACAATGGCTGGAACAGCTTTGGTAAATTTGTTAGCAAGAAGCTTGATTTCAATATGTGATTTGGTGGAAACAGCTTTCTCTTGTAGAGAAGGGTTCATGTAAGACCCCAAGAGATACCAAGCAAATGATTGGAGTAGCGTTGACTGATGTGTCAGAAGCAGAATCAAAAGAGGTGTCAAACTCAGAAGAGCAGCTCGCCTCGTTGGCTGAGTATGGCAAGACATATTGAGGTTCCTCATTGCTGCTAACTTGTTCTTCCACAGCAGATTCAATATCTCCATCTTCTCGGAGGAGGAGAACTGTCTGTAGATGTTGCAGCATCTGAATATCTCTTTTGGTTTTATAAGGACAACATTTTGCGAAATGTCCCTTTTGACCACAGATGTAACATTTATCAGACTTGTAGGAGGAAGGATGCCTTTTCTTAAAATATCGAAGAAAAGGCTTGGTGCGAGAATGACGCCGAAAACTCTTTCGACGAGATGGAAAACAGTGGGTCTTTTCCCGTTTGTCTCGTCTATGGGCCTTGGAGCATGAACAATCCTTTTGGCATGGCATTTGAGCTAGAGATGGGATTTGGTACATGCTGATCGAAGCTTGGATTCCCCTTTGAGCATCCTCTTAAAAACCTTTTGTTGTTCATATAATTTATCAAGGGTGACTAATGCAAGTTGATAGATTTCACCAAGAGAAATGTTTGTCATATCACGGCGAAGGGCATTAATAGTCTGGTGTAGTTCAGTTGCAATTCTTTAGGAAGAGAGGCAATGAAAGTGTGCCCGAGGTTGACATCATTAACTTCATTCAACATGTAATACTTGTCAAACATGCGTTGAGAATGTTTTTGTAAATCACGACGTTCCAAAAAATAACATTTCATTTCACAAAAGTCTTGGAGGCTTCGTTTGTCAATGAGTTGGAAGTCACCAATGAATTCTTTATGTAACATCCCCAAAAGAGTGCCAGCATCAAGGCTACGGGTTACAGTCAACCTTTGATAAGGACTAAGACTTTGAAACCATTCTCGTAAAGTCCCTGTGAATCAAGATAAAAACTCAAAGAAGACATCTTCGAGTGCCACATCTGGTTTAGAAAGCTGTAAGTCAATCCAGACGCCAAATTCATGAAGACGATCATGCCATTTGTTTGGAGGAAGATCGTCAAAAGTAAACCAGGGGCCAGTCGTTGGTTTATATATATTCCTCGAATCTTGGGAATGCAGTGGAGGAGGAAGATCATCGACAGAGGGTTGTTCCTCGTCTATATCATCGGGTTTAACCATGGCAATCATAGAAATATCAGCTTGGCATGCCTCTGAACGAAGACTAGAGGTATCATCAATGCTGGAGATATCAGTTCCTGAAACTGAACTGGAGAGACTATGTAAAGATTGTAATGTCTGGATTGCCGAAGCAGGATCTAGAGGGACCTTCAGTTTATGAGGTTGAAGAGGAAGACGATCCGGCAAGGCAGAATGTTTTGCATAAGAGGTTGAGGCCAGGGAGTGGGATGGAGCTGAACACCAGGAGGTATCGAAGGAAGAGGAGCATGCTGTGCTGAGGGAGCTGCTGGTATCGACCAAGATTGTCTAAGTTGTCTTAAAATGGGACAAGACATTTTGAACAGATTATTATAATCGGAGGCTTTGGGATAAGGCATGGGAGAGGAGATATACTGAGGAGTTGGGCTGCTCATGGGATAGGAAGGATATAGATCATAAAGAGTTTGAGATTTCTCCTTAACCATATTTGTCTCTATCCCGTGCTAACCGAAGGAATAATTTGATTCATGTTGATTCTCATGACATACTTAGACTAAATACTAAGGATATAGTTAGCGTATGTCACCTCAAGTCGCGTCTGGGCTAAGTCCGTTGAGCAGGAAGTGCGTAAGGATCATTTACCCCTATAAAACGTTAACAGTCTGCCTAATTATGTGTTGTGTATTTGCCTAAGTCATGAATGTTAATCAATATGTATCTGGTTGTTGACAATGTATTCAAGTGCAGTGGAATTGGCACATCCCAGTTGGTATCAGAGTCATTAATAGTTTTGGTTATATTATGATAATATTTTCTTTAAATTATTTATGCATGATCAAAAGAAAATATGAGTGAAATTGCTTCTTCATTATCATTCGAAGCAAATACAGTAGCTTCAACAGAAGCAATAGAATTAATAGCTTATCAGGATGTTAAAGAAGCTTTAGATAAATGGACAATCCCTAAGGTTAAACCAGAAATCATATATAAAATTGGAACATTTGATTTTACCAGTAGAAAAATCATCAAAACATTTAACCGTGCCATACCATTACACAATAATGATGATATTGTATATTTGTTGCATGTTCATGATATGTATCCTTTCATGCAAAAATACAAGTATGTGTATATAGGACTTAATCAAATTGCATTTAAGCCTTTGACCTTACTTGGTCAAAATACCAGTATTCAGTGTACCTTCCGAGATGGACGGTGCCTCAACTAAAAAGTATATCTTATGAGAGCTATTGAAACTAGCTTATCCCATGAGCCTGTTTATTTTAATATTTATCTGAATTTAAGTGTTTCACTTTCTGAGAGTAATCTCTCTAAAATCTTAGAGCTTAGAATTATTTCGCATGGTTATGAATATCTCCCCGGATCTCCTCTTTTTGCGATACTTTTCAAATCCATATGAATGTTCTCTCTACCATGAACCCTACACCAGAAAACAAAGTGAACATGGACATACTGTCCCCATCGACACCAATCTCTTCAGCAGTCAAGTAACCACCCCTAGGATGATACATTGGAAGGAAATTATTTTTCCAGACAAATGGCAAATTCCTAATGATGTCCCTACCAGACCAATCATCAGACAATCCATTAAAGATGTGGTCCAGACACATGGAGGTAATATTTATCTTCGCTTTCAGAAACCTCTTACTAGAAGCCTTTCTAGTACTAGTCATAGGAGTAATCTTCCCTATAACATAAATCTTCCAGACCTTCTTCTGTAGAATCCATCAATTCTGAGATACCAGAAACTCAGATCAGAGATATCCATATATCAGAAAACCAGATATCTCATGCAGTCTATGAAGATAGACCCAATATCAGAAGGTCCAATAGCCCAACTGCAAGTGATATGCAATTTGACATTTAATGAATTTTACACCTAAGAGTGAATTGCGTAAACACCTTAACCAAGATTTTATACAAGATAAATATCAGGATTTTTGATTATGGTATTTTCAATCTCAAACTCCTCAACAGTTAAAAACCCTCAAATATCAGTATTATTACCATCTTTGAAGTAACTAGATCCTCAAATCTTTCCCTGAGTGGTATTGTGAGGTAACGAAGAAAGAACCATTTCTTAATGAAAGGGTTTATTGTTATCACTGTTTTAGATTTTTATTTTCCACAATATTTCCTTGAGATGAAGACTATTATGGGGATATGGACAAATATGACTGAATAGTTTTAAATTATAGGGACGGGAAAAATATGACTTAATAGTTTAAATTATGGGGATAGGGACAAATTTATTAACTTATCATTATAATAAATTGTTTATTATTATTTGATTAATTTTTTGGTTACATCATAGTGATAACTGGGTGAGAGATCGAATAACTTCTTATATTGGAGGTAATGTCAAAGTTTTTGAATCTATTACTAAAGTTTTTGAATCTATTACTAAAGATTTATCATTAGTTGTATGTTTTCGTGAAAAAGTTACCACATTAGGATATGATAATTAGATATGCATATGGTACAAGTTTGGGGGAAGAATTTGATAGTTTAAGGTTGAATTATGGATATGACATGCACATCATATTAGTTGAGATAGTTGAAAAACATGTAGAGAATGTTGAAGGATGTGAATACATAAAGGTATGAAGAAGACAACATTTTTTATTATGTCACTGATTTCATCATCTTTTGATGAAGATGAGGATATTATTATCGTTTTAGCTGAAAATGAAATGATTGATGAGATGAATAATGTCATTAGTGATTCTAATGATGAAGTCCTAGGTTTCTGGAGTTCAATGCAGAAGTTGATATGCAATTTGTTGACCACATAACTTTTAAGATGGCTTTGCATTTATATGCAATACAACAAGAATCTGACCATGTTTTAAAAAAAATGAGAAGACACCAATAACTATTCTTTATAAGAAAATGTGTGGATGGAGGATACATGTAACATTACATGAGAAAATGTTAATACAAACACATAATCAATTTTTTAATTGCACCAGTAGATGCGTTAAAATGCCCGTAGAACTAACAATGACCAAAACACAATAACATAAATCTGGTTCTTCTCCACTATAAAATAATGGGGTTCCAACAAGTTCTTCTCTAGATAAAGCTAGAGAATTACACAAACTAATTAACTTGAACTACGTCACTAATAACGGTGGATACATCAAAACAAATCTTGCTAAAATAAAGAGAATCAAAACCACAACAGTAGAGATAACGGAGAAATTACCATTGAAGATTGTTGTGATGAACCCACGAAGATATCTTCAAATTACCGAGATAATGAGAGTAAAATTTTATCATGACCACGTGATAAATTTCTCTTTTTTTCTCAAAATTTTCATCCACTGATCTCACCTTTTTTTTCTCTCTATTTTTGCGTCTGAAAAACACAGGAGGGTCGAAGGCATTAGGCAATTCACCGCTGAATTGCTTAAGGCGACAGCATAAAGGGTTTTCATTGTATGTGCTACACATATAGTGGTACCATATACTCCTAAGGTCAATATAGCCCATAATTTTGGGCTTTTGCTTCCTTGGGCTAATGGAAGCAACTCTCCTCCAAACAGGAGGGATGGCCAACAAACTCCCCCTCCCGACTAGTTGAAAGTGGTCATCATATTTACCCGTTTTCTGCATATCTCATGCTTCTCCTTGATGAGAATTTTGTCATCATGTCTGACCTATTATCTTTCGTCTGAACTTTATGAATCTCCAATTGCTTCTCATTTAACTTATTATGTACCTAGTAATAACTCACATCAATGTGTTTAGATTTCGAATGAAATGTCAAATTCTTGCTAAGATGAACTCTGACTACCACAGTACAGTACGTATTCCTGCTGCTTGAACCCCAACTCTTGTAAAAATGTCTTCATCTATAACATTTCTTTGCAAGCTTCAGTAACTGCTATAAACTCAGCTTTAGCAGTTGATAAGGCAACACATTTCTATAATTTAAACTGTCACGATACTGCTCTCCCTGCGAAAGTAATCAGATATCCTAATGTCGACTTTCTGGAGTCAAGGTCACCGGTTATATCTGTATCTGTAAACCCCTCAAGTACAGGTTTCCCATTACCAAATGATAAGCATAGCCTTGAAGTACCTCTGAGATATTTCAGAACCCATTTCACCGTTTTTCAGTTTCTCTGCCAGGATTTGACAAAAAACTAGCGACAACTCCAACTATGAGCTATGTCCGTCCTCGTATATGCCATGACATGCATCAAACTACCCATTGCTGACAAATATGAGATTCTATTCATATATTCCTTCTCTATGTCAGTAGAAGGGCTTTGCTTTGAACTCAACTTGAAATGACTGACAAAAGCTGCACCAACTGGTTTTACTTTATCCGTGCGGAACATTTCATGAGAATTCTCTTCGACCCAGTCGTGTTTCAGACGCAAAAATAGAGAGAAAGAGGTGAGATGAGCGTAAGAAAATTTGGAGAAAAATAGAGAAAAATTTATCACGTGATTACGATAAGTTTTTACTCTCATCGTCTCAGTAATCTGAAGGTGTCCTCATGGGTTCATCGCAATCATCTTCAATGGCAATTTCTCCGTCGTCTTTACCATTGTGGTTTTGATTCTCTTAATTTTGGCGAGATATATTTTGGTGTAGTTCACCATTATTGGTGACGTATATCCAGTTATTTGATTGATATAATCCTCTAGTTTTATATAGAGAAGTACTTACTGTAACCCCATTATTTTTATAGTGGAGATTTGATTCAGAGTTTGTCCCGTAATTTTTTCCCTGAAAAGTTTTCTACCTTAAATCTGAATTAAATTGATTTGATTCACTATAATAGTGATCTGTGTTACTGGGCTTTGTTAAAAATCACAACAAACTGTTTAGGAAGCAATATAACAATCAAAGCATTTACTATGAATTGGGTCCGGATAAATGTTATAAAAAAATTAAGCAGCTGGCAAAATACAGACAATAAAATGAATTTATATTCAGTTATGAATTGTATAACGAACTACAAAGATGCAGTTAAATGATATATGCCGCATAATCAGACGTTATGAATATTTAGGAATGCTTAAGAAGATGAAGGGATAAACTGGAATTTCTAATGTAACTTTGAAAAACAAAAAGAAGATGAGGAATGCATAAGAGACTAACTACCATAGACATTAAAGCTTACGACAGAAAAATTTGTATGCTTAAGAAGACCTTGATTTCCGATAAGAAGCGAAGATCAGAGTTTGCAACTAAGCTCGGAATTATAGGAACAAAATGCAAACTTATGAATAATGCAACTCAGCTCGAAATCATAGAAACAAGTTATAATGCAACTCAACTCAAAATCAGAATGCAACCTAGTTCGAAATCAGAATGCAACCTAGAAAACTTACCGTGAAGCAATCGGAACCCTAGTGATGCCGACGCAACCAAGGATGTTGGCGCAGACTATTATCGGCGGCAATGAACCCTGACGACAATGAACCTCGGCACTAATGTTTTCTCGTTCCAAGAAGCCCGAGCCCTGTTTCTTCCCCCTTTCACCGAAATCCCTAATTCAGGTTCTTTTATAACCCCAATATTTTTCAATTATCGTTTTTTACTCTTCAAAACAAAAAGAGAAGGGTAACACTGTCCAATCCACGCTAATTTTTCGTCGCGCCTTGTATGTGATCAATTTAACCAGTAGAAGATGAATTTTGAAATGAGGTGACTTTTTTACGATCATGAAAATTAAAAGGTCTATAAAGAAGAGATTAAAATTGAGTTGATTTAGTTAAAAAATATCAAAGTTGTTCGTACACTTCATTTTACTTTTGTCCAAATGGATATTAAATCTAACTACATGTCTAATTATTTTTGTCTCGTGACCATATGAATAGGTAAAATAGAAATATATCATATTATTAGTCCAAGTAGCTAAATACTCCACGTGTTGAAGGAGAGAAGCTTGAGGATTGTTTTTAGAACAAAAAAGAGCATATTAAATTGTAAATGTTGCAAATGTATAGTTAGAGGTGAAATACATAGTGTAAGAGTATTTTGCCTAACCAATTAGATCCTTACGCCTAAGACGATAAAGTATTTTGACAGTGTAAAATAACTAGAATGATAATTTTTATGAATAATTATGTACCTTATATTTATATAAAAAACAGTAATACTTTTCATAGCAGGCAAACATTCTGAATCACACCCGAGACTTAGACTTGTTTAATAACCATTGGGCAATTTTTGGACTGTACATAAATAAGTCTACTTCTAGTCATATATCTGTATGAAATTTTTAATTTTATGTTAAAGGAAAAAATGGTAAGAGAAACTTAACTTCTGCATTAGAATTTAGCCCCAATAAAGAAATAACGGTCACTACCTACCAGCGAGATAAATGAAAGTCAAGTAAATAAAGTTTCAGGGGAAAATAAGTAAAACTTTCCGGGAAAAATCTCAACCCTCTTTCGCACTGCCATTTTCCACGCGCCTTCACACCCACTGGACAATGAGAGTAAATTACAATTTGATTTTCTCTTCAACTTGCCATCACATTCGCTTATTGACTTACTAAAGTCATTGTCGTCTTAGTCGTCATCTTCATCTATCTTTAAACAATTCTTACTTCAATGCTCTAATTTCCCTGCTCCTACTCATGCTAAGGAAAGCTGTCGATGATCACACTTTGTGGTGCTTTATGGTGCTACGTCGAGGTATTTTGTTCTCCTTCCTCATTGTCTTTCCTGAAGCAACTCTTGGACAGCGGGTTTCATCTGTCCCTTTAATGGTTGTTGTCTGGCAAATTGAAATGCTCTCTTCAGCCGAGTACATTTGTTGTTTTAGGCTGAGTGGAGTGTTTTTTGTTTTCTTTCGTTTTCTGTTTGATTTTTGTTTCTAAATGTTAAACTCTTTAATTACTGCTCGTACAACGAATACTTCTGGCTAATGCCATTTTGCATGAGCAGGATTTTCGGAAGGTTTGTTTCTAGTTCAAACTATGGACTCATAATTTTGGTCTCAAGGTTGATGGACTTGTTTTGTCTCAAGGTACGGACTTGTTTTATAATTGGGTCGTTAAGTTCAGGTTTTTGTTGTTCTGTCCTCCATATATTCGATTTATTACTCCTTATGTACTCTCAGATCTATACTGCAATGGTGCCTCATTTTGGTTTCCATAGTTGAATTTATAATTCTTTTTGCTAGTATAGGTAGGTTTAGACTTTAGAATACTATTGATGCTTGAGGGGTCACATACTTAAACCTGATAGATACGGGACGTGTAGCTGCTGAAAGATAAGGAAAGCTTCAAGTTTCTAGCTTGTTTGATCTCGACAGAACACTTGGCGTAGAATCATTTTCATGGCATTGGAGCTTATACCAATAGGAACAATCTTAGCTGTGCTAACTAATCAGGTCATTAAAACTGCCAATGCTGCAAAGGATGTTCTTATTGAGAAGGAGAGTTTCAAGGTGCTGTCAAAGCATTTGTTTGACATTGAACCGGTCTTAAAGGAACTGCAGCTTCAAGAACTGAACGATTCTAAAGCTGCAAGACATGCTTTGGAGTCTCTTGAATCAGATGTTAGAAAGGCTCATAACTTGGTTGAGAAGTGTAAGAACAGATCTCGTTTCTATTTACTGGTCAAGTGCCGCCATATCGTCAATGAGGTGCAAGAAGTCACAAGAGACGTTGGGAAGTCTTTGGCTGCATTATCCTTCGCAAATATTGAGGTCTTATCAAGGATATCTGACCAGGTTAATAGGCTACAGAATGAAATGCAAAGAGTGGAGTTTGAGGTCTCACATTCTGAACTCCAGATTGTTGACAAGTTAAATCAAGGTCTTAAAGACCAGAAACTTAACCAGGCTTTTGCCAATGACATTCTTGAAGAAATAGCAAGAGCAGTTGGGGTGCCAGTTGAACCTTCAGAGATAAGCAAGGAACTGGAAAGCTTTAAAACGGAAAAAGAAGAAGCTGAAATCAGGAAGGAAAGAGCTGAAGTTTTTTTCTTGGAGCAGGTTATTGAGCTGCTCTCTAGAGCTGATGCGGCAAGAGACTATGAAAATGTCAAAAAACAGTACTTTCAAAGGGTTCAGGCTATAGAGCATTACGAGCCTGGTGAGGAATACATCTCACCACTCAACCCTTTTATCTGCCGCATAACTGGGATGGTGATGGTTGATCCAGTCAGCCTTTGCACCGGTACCACATGTGAGAGATCTGCCATTAAAGCTTGGTTTGACAATGGTGAGAGAATTGATCCAGAAACTGGGGAGCTCCTGGAAGATATGTCACTGAGGCCTAATTTTCCATTGAGACAATCGATAGAAGAGTGGAGAGAACTGAATTACTGCCTTCAAATTAGATCATCTGTTGGAAAGTTATTGTCTGGAGAAGAGACTTCAGTGGAAGAGGCTCTGAGATTAATGCAGGATCTTCTGAGAGAAGATTCTATCAACAAGGACTGGGTTTCTATAGCCGGTCTTACTGATTTATTAGTCTCAATCCTTGAAAGCTCAAACAACGAAGATTTGAAGAAGAAAATTTTGATCACCTTGAAGGATATTGTACAAGGGCATGAAAGAAATAAGGTAAGATGCATTCCCATTTTATTGTATTGTAATATGCTGAAAGTTGCTAAGATTTTCTTTCATTTTATACAGATTTCATCTTGATCGCAAATCTCTATGAAAGTTGTTGCCTAGGAGGTGCATAGTTTGCATTCACCTCCAACTATTATTTGCAACCGTTTAATTTAGTTGTTTTAGAAAACTAATTGCCATAACATGAATATATAACATGCACTTTCCATGTTATAGCAAATCCGACCTATCATGCTCCAAACATGTACATTTCGTCCTAAACCCCGTAGTTGACTGACCTGTTCCTTATACAGATTCAATGTTCTTTTTAGTCCCAATCAAACTATCATTGTCAAGTGCATGAGACCAAATATCATCAAAAGCATTCATAGGCTTGACTTTAAACAGAGTAAGTCAGCGCTCAACAATATTCTAAATCTAATATTTGAATCAAATGCCACAGGACAAAGTGATTGAATCACAAGGATGGGATCGCATTATTGCCTGTTTAGGGGGTGACTCAAGAGTATCAGAAGCTGCAGTTGAAATAATATATGAGTTACTTCGGCATAATTCTAGGTGGAATTTGGCTGCTTGCCAGAAACTTGCCCAGCAAAACAGTGCAATTCTTTTCCTTGTTACCATTCTTCAGGGTCCCCCAAATGCTTCAGCTGAGAATGCAGAAATAATCTTGATGGAGCTCTTTGACATTGATGAAGAGAATATCTCTGTTGCTGCTAGATCGGGTTGGTATACACCACTCATCGATCGAATTGTTAAAGGTAAGGAACTTATTCCCTTTAGAGTCGGGGAGTTTTTCTTTCTTCGTCACAACAAAAAAAATAGAACGAAAAAGTTTGGTGACTGTTGGCTCTTACTCCATAACAATCTGTGAGATAAAAACAGCAAAAATTTCTTAAAAATGCTACCTCATTCACATCTCTACCATAAGATACTAGAGAGAATGCTTGTTTAATTTCCTTAATAGACAATATGGTTTATGCATCATAAAATGATTATACATGCCTTATCTCTGAGGATTTATGCATCATAAAGTTGTTTCAACTTTCCCCCAATGATCACAGTTATGAATGATAAGTTAATAATATAGGAAAACTTTCAGGGCCAGAGTCTTCAAGGATGGCCATGGTGAGAACGGTCATAAATTTGGATTTAATTGATGCAAACTTGAAACTTCTTGGCGAGCAAGGGATAATACCTCCTTTACTTGAAATGTTGTCTGGCAATATTGAATCAAAAGAGTTAGCTTTATCTGCCCTGGTTAAGTTATCAGGTTGCAATGCTAATAAAGAACTTATAGCAGCTGGTGGCGGGGTTCCTGGTATTGTAAATTTGATGTTCTCTCTCCACGTGCCTTCAAGTATAATTGCCAAATGCTCTGAGATCATTGAGAAGCTCTCTTCCAGTGATGATGGAATCAAATACTTTATTGATGAAAATGGGATCCAACTTGAATTACAACCAATTGTCACCAATTTGTTGTCTTTTAATCTGACTTCCATATTATCCAGCAATGTCAGGAGGCCTGCCATGCGTGCACTTCTCGGGATCTGCAAGTTTGACTCACTGTTGATTAAGAATGCAGTTCTCACTGCCAATGGTGTATCTGTAGTCCTTCCTCTTCTTGATGACTCTGACTCAGAGATTAGGGAAACAGCCATAAATTTGCTCTTCCTCTTCTCACATCATGAGCCAGATGGAGTTGTGGAATACCTTCTGAAGCCAAGAAGATTAGAGGCTTTAGTGGGATATCTTGAGAGCAATAATAAGGATGTACAGATGGCTGCTGCTGGCTTATTAGCCAACCTACCAAAATCAGAGAGATCACTAACTATGAAGTTAATCGATTTAGATGGACTTGATGCAATCATTAACATTTTAGATTCTGGGACTACTGAAGCAAAAGAAAATGCTCTAAGCACGCTCTTTAGGTTCACAGATCCAACAAACCTCGAGGCACAACATATTTTAGTTGGAAAAGGAGCTTATCCTTTGCTTGCAAAAGTACTCCAGGATGGCTCTTTAACAGCTAAGGCAAGAGCAGCAGCTCTCATTGGTGATCTTTCAGCAAGCACTCCAAAGCTCACTGTTGCAGCCAAGTCCACTGGTTGCTTGTGTTTCCGGTCATCCCGTGATCCTTTGTGCTTAGCACATGGTGGTATCTGCACAATGACTACTACATTTTGTTTGTTGGAGGCAAATGCTTTGACTGATTTGGTGAGCCTTTTGAAAGGAGAGGTTCATGCAACGGCTTATGAAGCAATTCAGACTCTTTCCACACTTGTACTGGAAAGCTCTCCTCTTAGAGGAGCCAATGTATTGCACGCTGCAGACGCCATAATGCCCATCTTAGACATTTTGAAATGGGGATCAGATTCTATACAGGAGAGAGCTTTGGAACTCCTTGAGAAAGTTTTCAGGTCGAGGGAAATGGTGGAAATCTATGGATCAAAAGCTAGACTACTTCTTGTTGGTCTGAGTGGTAGAAATGTTCATGAAAATGGTCATGTTGGAAGGAAAGCTACCAGGATCTTGTCACTCCTTGAGCGATATTCAAAATCATTGACATCCCTTTTTCCTGGGCTTTAAGGTAACAGTACTGTTATCAAGTCAGATCAAATTAAAGGTTGCTTCTGAGTTGACTGCGCTCTACTCTCTTTCTTTCCCTGACTCTAAATCCTCGTGTTTTTTTTTTTGGTAACCCATTCTCATCATCATACTCATTTGTATAATTTTTTCTGGAACTGCAAATCTTCGCTAAAGAAATAAAAATATGTATTCAAGATACTTGTAATTCATTTTTCATGTATGCATTCCAAAAGAAATATGCTTATCTATTCAATAGATTTACTTGTCTCCAAGTGAATCTCTTGGTTTAATAGCTTTGACTCAAACTATATATCATATTAATTTCATTTTCTTTATTGGTAGACTATTAGTTGAGTATGTCTTCTCCTGAATGGATCATCAACATTGTTATAAGCTTCTAGTCCATATGCAACCAGTCTTTTTAGAGAAATTATCATCAATCTCCTTGACAATAGGTGGACTACAGTAATAATATGTTCACAAGCATAAGATTCATATGCCAGAGAAGGATGGTTAAGATGTTCCAGAGTACATGGAAGGGAGATTTCCTGTCAGAAGATATGTGCTAGCTAAGGTATTGGATACGATCTCTGTGAAGAAAACTGAAGAGGTTGGTTACTTGATCAAATTTCTTTGCGATAATTAAGAAGCTAAGGTGGACTTTGACATATTTAAGGCGGGGAGGAAAGCGATTTATTAATGCGTTTTCGATATTTTCATAAGATAATTTTGTTGAATTAGTGTAGGCAAGTAAATTTTGTTCTGCTTATGCTTCGTACGTAGAACACATAAAGTTTGACCGCAGATTATGCGATATAGAGCAGTACTGGGTTTTCAATACTTTGTCTATAGGAGTATAAAAATTTCTCTCGCAGATTTGATGGGAGTTTCTTCATGTATGTCATTTTGGTAATTCAAACAAGGTAACATCCAGTTGTCCTTCTAATACTTGAGTTTGTTCATTTCTGCAAGTTATAGGAAGGCTTCTATAGTCTCTGTGCTTTGTTACTTCAATATGAAGCCAGAAATCGCTGTTCTTATATTTTTCTCAAGGCTGTTGAGATGTTCTCTCTCTCTCTCTCTCTCTCTCTCTCTCTCTCTCTCTCTCNTATATATATATTCTTATATTTTTCTCCAGGCTGTTTCTTGTTTGACTTAAATGTCTCCTTCCAATTATGTTTCTTTTTCCTAGTAATAATTTGAGTTCTGATACACAAAATATTGGCACTTTCCTTTTTGTTTCAAGAATGAAGTTTATCATATAATGGAAGAAAGAACATTCTAGGGGTATTTCCAGGAGAAAACCCACACGGAGAGAAAATGGTAAAACTCAGTCACACCTGACTTCTGATTTCTATGATGGGGTTTCTTCCAGCTGCTCTTCCATAATAACATCTTATTCTTCTAGTTGAAAGTAGCAATTCAGTTACCATAGGTTCTTTTGTACTGACCCGATACCGTACCGGGAATTAATCCAACCTTAGACATCCTTAGATGGGTCTCACATGAGCTGACAATGAATCAACTCTCGATATCAATACTGAAGAAAATTCATATTTGTGCACCATACGTCTCATTTAGGCTCTCATTTAGACGTTTCAACAGCATAAACAACGCAAACCCATAATTTAGTAACACTCTGATTTGGACATATAACTCATGAATTGGATGGTTAAGTTTCACAAAAAAAATGGCCAAGCATAATTCAGAGTAAACGATTCAATAAATTGATAGAAGAAAGAAAGTGATGGAAACTGAGGATTTCGTGTAAGTTTATTTCTTTCTTGACTAACATATATAACCAATGGTTATGACTAAGAAAATCTTAGATGTAAGCAACAAAGAATAATTGACGCCCATAATGATTTATAATGGCAGCATTCGAAAATGGTTCAGAAATTTGCCGCATCGATCGATAATTAAAGGGGGGAAATTGGTGGGTGTTTGGTTGGAAGTTTGAGCATTTAAGAGATGGGAATGGTGAAGTTTGTTGAATGAAAGCTTTAATTAAAGAAAATGTTTCAAACTTTGACACGCATTCTAGGGATTTGGGTTATACACTCAAAGGTCAAAGAGGGCCAATTTTATGTAGTTACCATCTCTTGCTGGCTTTCCAAGAAACGGTGCTTGAGGTTGAGGATCATACTAGCATAGGTGTGAAACACTAAAAGAAATTAATTGAGTTACCGATTTCAATCAATATTAGAATTTTTTTAGTTGAATAATTAGCGTAGCATATAACTATTTTTAATTTTAGAAAATTAGAAAAATAATAAAACATAAAAAGAGCGAGAAAATAAAGGAAATGATAAAGTGTCTGATATTTGTTTTTAGGGCTAATTACGTTAGTACCCACAATTTTTCACACATATATCATATTACACCATCACCTTCAAAATCTTATAATAGTACCCCTCATCTTTTATTTTCTTACACGAACACCGTCTACCGTTACTTATGTCAAAAAATTAGACAAAAGTGACCACACAGTGATAATCATATGCATTTTCTAATGGGCAATTAGGTCATTTAATACCACACTACCACGTTGCATTAATCTAACGATTTTTCCCCACTAACCCACTTTGCTGGGAGTGACCTTAGCTTTTCACTTCTTTTCTCTCATGCAAAGAGACCCTTCATTTTCCACAATGAAATAATTGTCTTTCTCTCATGCTATCCAAAACTTTGTTCTCATACTCTCTTAGTATCTTCTTGTCAATTAACAAAACTTGGTATTTGATTCATTCTTCATCTGTAAAATAATGGTGCGCCCAAGAGGAAGAGGTAGAGTATGTGGACGAGGCAGTAAAGGTGTCGATGGTAGAGGACGCGTCAGTAAAGGTGTCGACGGTCGAGGACGATGCAATGAAGGTGTCGAAGGTAAGTTTTGTCCTTATTACTGGTGACTTCAAAAAAAACAAAAATTTTAACATTTCTTTACTAAAAGAATGAGGGACCACCATTTTAAACTATTTCAGAGCATTAACACAAAAGATTGGTCCATATCTTATCTTTGTGGCCTATTTTTTTACTTATTTTTTTGTGGATGTGTATTCTTATTAAGGGTTTAAGGTTATTTGTGTTTGCATGTTATTATTTTGTGTTTGCATGCTGGTTTATTTCGATTAAATACTTGGAGATGTGTATTCTTGTTGATGTTCCTGTTTAGGCCTTTACATTCTGGTTTATGTTCTAGTTTTAGGGCTTTACATTATGTTCTGGTTTAGTGTTTTACATTCTAGTTTAGGGCATTACATTCTGGCTTATATTCTGATTTAGGGTTTTACATTATGGTTTATGTTAGTTAGATGCAACTATTTTGTAGTTAACTAGATGCATTTATGTTCTGATTTAAGGTTTTTCTAGATGTTGTCTGTAGTGTATTACAGTTTAGGGTTTTTTTAGAACAAGTCTATATTATGTTCTGGTTTAGGGTTTTGTACGTTAGTTTTCTCTGTATGTTGGTGTTGTTATGTTTATTTTTCCATATATGAGATTGAACAACCAATGAGGATGGTCAAGTGACTCTGATGATCTTGATTTTATTGATGTTGAGTCACATGATGGTCAAACAACTGATGATGATCATTTGTATGAGTCAAACATTGAACCAAAAGTAGACCATGCCTTTAGTTGTACTAATTTTAATGTAGTTGACACTGAGGAGGACAACTCAGATGAATTAAGAAGTCTGGACAGTGAGTTAGATGGAGAAGTTATAAGGGGTAGGAATAGATTAAGGTTTCCTGGGTTCTACCCTGAAACAGATATGAGAAACCAACAATTCAAATAGGGCATGTTGTTTACTGTAGTTCAGTTTAGTCAGGCTATGAGGGAATTTTCCATTGAGAATGGTAGGGTTTTAAAATTTATGAAGAATGATAGGGATAAAATTAGGGCTGCATATGTTAATGGGTGTCCTTGGTTTGATTATACGTCTTTACAAAGAGATTGGAGTAATTTCCAATTAAATCATTTAATGATGTCCTTAACTGCAATAGGACATCTAGAAATAGGTTAATTTGCCAATTCAAATTGGTTGTCACAATAATTTTTTGTGCAATAGAGGAATGCACCAAACATGATTGTGAGTGCCATGAAAAATGCTACATGACATGATCACATGGTGTTAGCATTAACCCATTAAGGATGTAAGTTTGTAGGACTAAGAGAAAAGCAACACATATAATTCAAGGCTCTGTGATGACCAATATTTTCAATTGAGGGATTACATTGATGAGCTTAAAAGAGTCAATGAAGATAATTCTCATTTCTTGAAAATTAAAGTTGGTAGACGTGGTAGACCTACATTCTAAATAATTTATATTTGTTTGAAGGCTTGTAAGAGGTTTGAAGAGGGTTGTAGACCAGTGATCAGTCTGGATGAGTGTCACATCAAAGGCCCCTTCCAGGATAATTACTAACTACAGTGGGCATAGATAGGAATAACTCATTATTCCCAATTTCTTATGTAGTTATGGAGGTTGAAAACCGAGACTCATGGCAATGGTTCTTGAGTGATTTAATAGATGATGTTGGAATTATAAACAATTATGCTTAGACATCCATAACTGAAAAGCAAAAAAAAGTTGAAGTGCGCATTGGAAAACTTATTACGCAATTCAAAGCATATGAATTGTGTATGCTGTTTGTACAACAATTTTAAGGAATAAATCAAAGGGCTAGCTTTGAATTGTGGAGTTGTTCTGAGGCAACAATAGTACCATAATTTATGTCTGAAATGGAGAAATTAAAGTCTAAAAATCTAGGGGTTTATCAATGGTTGTCTGCAAAGCCTCGTATTTCTTGGATTATGTCTCATTTCTAGTTCATCCCCAAGTGTGATATATTATTAAGCAACTTATATTAGTCATTTCCTAACAATGCTTGAAAAAATTAAGTTATATTTAATGATGTGAATGACAAAGAAAAGAGAGTGTTTCAGAGTGGACTTGTGATGTGGCTCCTAAATATGTGCACTAGTTGAGAAGAATAAAATAAAGAGTGCATTTTGCATACCTACATGAACAGGAGTAGGGAAATTTGAAGTATTCCATGCTACTAGGCCAGTTAATGTAGTGAACTTGGAAGCAATGACTTGTACTTGTCAGAAATGGGAGCTTATCACTGGCATACCTTGTTGTTATGCCATATCTACCAAAGTCACAAATATGATGATCTTCTTACATATGTAGATAATTGTTATATGAATGAGGCCTATTTGAAGAAATATAGTCGTATGATCATCCCCACAACCAGTTATGAACTATGGCCCAAATATGATAGACCACCAATAATTCCCCCTACTTACCATAAACATCCTAGGAGACCTAAAAAGTTGAGGACGAGGAAGGTTGATGAACCTCCTAGATGCTCTACAGTCCCAAATAGTAGGTCAAATGATGGTATAGTAATGAAACGTAAACAATGTGGTGAATTGGGACATAACAAAATGACATATAACAGGATAAAAGGACAATCACAGGTTGGTAATGCAATGTGTTCTTACACTTAATTTTGTTATATTACACGGTGTTCTTACACTTAATTTTGCTGTATTACACTGTTTTCTTACAATATACTTGGTTTTTTATAGGCTTCAGCAACAATCAACTGCTAATGTAGTGGCTTCTGCATCCCAATCTCAACAAGCAGCACCTGCTAAACTTTCTTGGGCGAGTCTCCAATGAGATTGACATGTCTTTGGAAGCAATGCACTAGAAAGTCAACTAGATCATTGTTCATAATGGTGCATGAAGTCTAACTGGGGGACCAATGAACTCAAGGATCAAATACTGATTCGGCTTGATGTTTTGTGATAATTTTGTTGACGTTTAATTTTAGAATATTTTTATGGATGTTTTGCGATAATTTTGTGGAATGTTTTAAGACTATATGGATGTTTATTTTGGGGGCGTTTATGTTGATTGTAGAATTTAATGTTTAGAATTTATTTTATGGACAATGATGTTTAGATTGTTCAAAACATTGATATTTTGTGGATCTGACCATACATGAGAATGTCAATTGATTAGCTCATTTTATGATACTTGCGAATGGTTTGATGAATGTTTAATTTTAGGGATGTGTATGACTCTCTCTCTCTCTCTCAACTCAAGGATCAAATACTCGTGAATGAAAAATTAAGCTTAACTTCTGAATCACTTATTAAACTAACTTACAACACCAAACCAAACTAAGCTTAATTTACAAACAAACACTAAAAACCTAAAGAGAGAAAAATGAGGACTAGGTAAAAGGGTAGGTTGGTTTTAGTCATGAAAACCCATATGTTGGTCACTACTAAATAAGTAGGAGAGTAGGGCACTAAACTCCATGTGTTGTTGGCCAATAGAGTTTTGAATTCAATAACCATAGCATCTTTCCAATGAGGACTAGCTAGAGCTGCTTTGACAGAGGAGTGTTCTTGCACATATGTAATTAAGGTAGTAAAAACCTTGGGCTTCAATGAACTTGTCTTGGACTTTGTAACCATTGGATGAGCATACCTCACATTGGTAGTAAGAGGAACATGTATGGGGAATTAGCAGATACATGGGAACTTGTTTGAGATGAGTTAAGGGAAGATTGAAAAGGAGCACTGCATGTAGGAAAAGAATATGGGAGAAGTAGAGGGAGTGATACATGTTTGAGTATAAAAAGGATCAACTAGTGCTTGTGGAGAGCAAGACTGAGAGTAAGATAGAGGTTCAAGATGTGCTTGAGAAGCTGGTGCTACTGAGATAAAGTACTTTGTACAGGAGATGGAAGAAAACCAATAGTGTAAACTGAAGACTGAGTACATGATGAGTCCTTTTTAGTAGTACGATCTGTATAAGGGAAATCTGACTCATCAAAGATCACGTTTTGGGAAATGTAGGTTCTATTTGAAATAGGATGAATGTAAATATAGCCTTTATGAGAGGAGGTGTACCCTAAAAATATACACTTCTTGCTGTGATAGTCAAGTTTGTGGTCATTATAAGATTTTAAAAAGGGAAAACAAGCACATTCAAAAATTCTTAGAGAGGAATAAGATGGAGTTTTGTGAAACAGCTTCTCAAAAGGACTTTTATGTTGCAATACAGGAGTTGGGAGCAAATTGATTAAGTGTGCGGTAGTAGTAAAAGCATGCCACCAAAATTTCAGAGGTAAGTGAGCATAAGCAAATAGAGAGAGTCATTTCTCTATGTTTCCTCTTTATCCTACCATTTTTCTTATGTGTATAAGGACACGGGTGTCTAAACTTAATACTAATTTGATTAAGAATAGGTAGTAAGGGTCTAAACTCCCCTCCCCAATCAGTTTGCACATATTTAATTTTAGTTTCAAACTGTCTTTCTACATAGGTTAAAAACTGTTTAAAGATATGTTGAATTTCTGATTTGGCTTTCAAGGGAAAAATCCAGTTAAAACGAGTACAATCATCTATTATATTGAGATAAAAATGATAGTCATCAACAAATAAAAGGGGTGCAAGGCCTCAGACATCAACATGAAAAGCCCAAGGAACAACTGACCCAAAAGGACAAAACATTGAAACTGGCACTAGACTCATTTACAGACTTAAGGACATGACTCATGACTTGGACAGAAGGATGTCCAAGCCTTTGATGCCAAAGATTGGCCTTGTTATTGGCCTTAGCAGGTAGAAAGCATGAAACAGACTCTACAGGACTAGCACGAAGCTGGTTTGAGTTGGATTTGTGAATAGGGAAGTAGTAAAGTCCTTCTTTAAGCACACCCTGAACCAGCACCTTCTTCGAACTCTTATCCTTCACATAGCAACAATTTGATTCAAATTCTACAATAACAGGGTTAGTAGCAGTGATTTATTGAAAAGCTAAGTAAATTCTTGGTACAAGCTGGAACACACAAGATATCATCTAAGGTTAGGGAAATGTGACCATGTAAGGTGTTTAGATAGTTTCTATCAATGTGAGTGATATTGAGAAGCTTATAATTACCAACCATTAGTTTGGATGTACCCTTGTAGTCACCTTTGATGGACAGGTTGTTGAAATCTAGAGTAACATGGTGATTTGCAGCACTATCTAAGTACCATGCATTGTCTTCTACAGAACCAATGGAGGCAACATAACCATTAGGTGCTCTTTGGGAGAAATTTGGTCCTGGAGATCCTTGAAAAGGGTTTGGTGAATTAGTGTGGTGAGATTCAGGTTGAAAAGCAGGATCAAACCTGTTGTAATAACTAATACCCCAAGACACTATAACCAACCACACCCTAGTGTAACTACCTACTAAAACTCTTTATACCCATCTTCCTCTCCATTTCTCTCACCCAGCAACATTTCTGTCTCCCTCTCTCTAACAGTTCCCTCCTCTATAAGTGTTGTTCTTCATCTCCTTCTTCATTCATCTTCCATTTGCTTCCTTGTCAATTTTAAAGTAAATTAATTCTATATTTCTTCATTTTCTCTCATTTCTCATGCTTTGAACCCAGATTTTTCTATCTAAATGTTGAAATAACCAAATCTAAAATTTTGCTTTAATTCCAGTGAACTTCTTCCCTTTTGTCTCTATTTTTTTAGTCATCGCAGCATCACCATCGTTCCTAGTTTCTAGTAAGCTTCTTGCTTCTTGTTTCTATTTTCTTCTCTTTTCTTATGCTATTGAATCTAAATTTATTATTAATACGTCGATGCATCAATCTGAATTTTGCTTTCTAATTTTGAGCAATTTATGTTCTTGTTCGTCTATGTTTTTTTCAATTATTCTTGCATCGTCATCGTCCATCGATTCTAGTAAGGCATTTTATTTTCTTTCTCCCGTTCTCGTCATTTCTCCTCTGCTTCTCTCATTTCTTTGCCCTCTCACTGAACTCATCCCTATTTTCATTTATTCTTCTATTTTCTTTCATTTGGGCAACCTTCATCGTCTTTTCTGTATTGCATCATCATCTTCATCGTTGGTAAGCTTGTTCTTCCTTTTCCTTCTTTCTTTCATTCATTGTTCGTTCTTTGTCTTGCCTGCAACTGGGTCTTGCAACCCAGTTGATTTCGACTCGATCCGAGCCATATTTCACCTAGTCTGGACCGGTTCATTTGAACCATACTGGACCAAACCAGTTCAATCAGTCCATACCAAACTGGATTGAACCAGTTCAATCAGACCATACCGGTTCAACCCGACTAGACTAAACCAGTTCAGACCACCCGAACCTAGTTGAACTAGTTTGAACCGCTTGATCAATTTACACCCGATTGAGTTTTCACTTGTTCCGACCTCACTCATCCTCCTAGTTAATTAAATAATTGTAGCTATTATATGAACATGTTATGATCTAGGATCATTGGATTTCAAGTCATTAGTTGTTGAATTTAATTCGTAGCGAATCTAGGTAAGTGGATATACATAATAATTCGGTTTATATGTTATAAGTGTAGCATATATAACGTAAAATTATTTTTATTTTTTCTTATGTTGCTCAATATTATGATCAAGTGTTTTATTTATTTTTTCATATCACGATGAAATTATTTGTCATGTTATGTATGATTATATTTTGAGTTATGCATGTAATAGATATATTGTTTATGTTCATGAATAATTTATATGTTCACTTATGTATATGTGATAATATGAATTGTGAATCTTAACTCAAGTAAAGTGATAAGTATACAAGAGGTAGACTTGGTCACATCCCTTGGTTGTTAAGTAATTAGATTATTCACATCATGTTATAAGTTATACGGTTGAGTGTCACCATGTTCATATGCATCCTTAAGGTTCAGATAATTTTAAGTGACATTAAGTTTCATGACATCCAATCCGCCATGCTCATGTTCACGTTACAAGTTTAAGTTTAAGTTAATGTGTGAAACAATTCTGGTTAGGCTGTTAATCGGGGGATATGCATGTTGGTTGTCTCGATGTGTGCGCCGCAGAAGCTTGTGGATCCAGGCCATTTAAAAATTAAACCTTTAATAAAGATCAATTTTTTTAATAAAATAAAACTTGCAAAACGTCACGGTAACTAAATAAAATAAACTTTATTGAAAACCATTTTTCAATCAGTCAGGATCCATTAGATATTTATACATTAAATCTACAACATACAAGCTTTGGAATCATATAGCTCTTGTAGTCTATATCAAGCGTCCTTGCAAAATCGATTGATCCTCCGTCCCACGAAACCATTCCAACGATTAGTAGACTCCGAGACTCACACCAAGATCTTTCAAGTCAATCCTCAATGCACGAGGACATGTGTGGACACGTAAAATATTACAAGATACTTTTTTTGGCTCTAGATGTACTCAACACATGAGATCTAGAGATTTTCTGAGAAGGACTTTAATGAGATGATTCTTTGAAAGAACATGATAATTATTCTTTCATAGTTTTGATTAACTATTAATCACAAAGACAAATCACTCTAATACCAATTGTGTTCTCAATTCATTTTTTATGAACTGGTCAACAGAGATCATTAATTTAATAAATGTATATTTTTTAGATAATGGCGTATCAAATTTTTAGGGATAAACTGAAATAATATTTCAATATAAAATTATCAATTGTAGTGAGACTCACTGTAACTGTGCACAACTACAATGACGTACGACACTGCAGTGTGCATTGAGGTAGCATATTGCCTCACGGCACCACTTAGTGTCGTGTGACATTACAGTGTTGCATCCCCACTACTATAGTGCCACATGGCACTACAGTAGTCCATGTCAATCTCTGATACCCGATCAGTGAACGACACATGGCAATTACTGTGAATTAAATATTTATTTTAATCAGAAATTAGTTATTTTAAAATTAACATATTTGATGATCTCTATCAATTAACTTATCTATTATTTCACAAATTAGAGATTTAATTGATTCAAATTATTATCTAATAGTAATTTAATTATATAATTTCACAAATTAGATATTCTGTCTCACTTATCAATAATTAGAAAAACAATTGATAATTATATATATATATATATATATATATATAGTTTCCAAAATGTGTATATATATATAATTTAATTAATTAATCACATATAATTATCTCAGAATTATGTACTTGTCTAAGAATAAAAATTTTTTTTACAAGTCAGTCCTTTTCTCATGTCCTGAAATATTCACAGTCTGGACTGCGTAGTACAGAGGTGACTTGGGGACCATGGACNTCTTAGTGATTATAGAATGTATTTACAGAGTATTCTCATGTAGTCCACTAATATAATCATTTCATGTAGTTTTGTCCTCTAATTATTGGTTCATAAATTAGAGTCGGTCAAAATTACTATTTTACCCCTCTAAATAACTCTTGATCCCTTTGTATCATTAATCTACTAGTGAATGACTAATTTATAATCTTATTATAAAGTTGAGCTCAATAACCATTTAGTTTAAGAATGAACACTTAAGGGAACCAATATATGATCCGTTAGAAAAGCTTGGATTCAAAATCTTACAAGATCATGTTCTCAGCCATCCACATCACTGAATCTCCAAAATAAAAGTCACTAGCTTATTTTACAAATAAAACCTTAACGAGTGAATCAAAAGATCTAGTAGACATGCATAGAAGTTCATGACTAGTCATGATTCAGACTGATCTACATATGATCATCGAATTGATGTATATTAAATGTTTATGATAAACGACACGTTGATAAAGATATTAATTCACATTGGTTCAGTCATATATAATCTCATTATATAAAGTACATTCACTAAGATATCTATACACATCAATGATCATGATCTAGATCACGCGCATTCACAATGCTTTGTGAACCGTACTAGCAACCATTCATTAAAGATTTCATACTTTAATATGTTGCTGATATTTTATTCATTATCTATGATCTTAATCCCCTCGTACCAATACAAGATCATAGTCTCATTAATGAATATGAATTTTTTTGATATTTATATAAATTGTTCAATAATAATTTAACAGAACAATTATAAGAAAAATGTAATCTCCATTAAATTTCATATTAAAATGTCAATACATATGTTTTGAGGGCATAATCCCCAAAAATCTCCCACTTGACCTAAAAAAATGTGACATTTCTCTCAATCTCATGTTACGCACGTGACCCTCAAATGACTTCGCAGAAAGTGTCTTTGTAAAAGGATCAGCCAGATTTTATTCTGACGCTATCGTTATAACAACCACATCCCCTCAATGCACGATCTCTCTTATAATATGATATTTTCTCTCTATGTCCTTGCCCCTCTTGTGACTCCTCGGTTCCTTGGAATTCGCTACCACCCCATTGTTGTCACAGGTACAGGATCAGTGGTTTGTCCATATCTGAAACTACTTCCAGATCAGTATAGAACTTTCTGAGCTATACCGTTTCTTTCGTAGCTTCACAAGCCGCTATATATTCGGCTTCCATAGTGGAATCTACAATGATGGATTGTTTAATACTTCTCCAGACTACAGCTCCTCCACGTAGGGTGAATATTGATCCATATGTCGACTTTCGACTATTTTTATCTGATTGAAAGTCAGAATCAGTATATATAGTGAGTTTCAGTTCTCCACCTGAATAAACAAGCATATAGTTTCTCGTTCTCCCAAGATACTTGAGAATATGCTTTACGACAATCCAGTGTTCCAAACCTGGATTCGATTAATAACAACTAACAATTTTCACTGCATAACAGATGTCTGGTCTCATATACAATATGACATACATGAGACTTTCAACTGCTGAAGCATAGGGAACCTTTCTCATATCCTCTTCCTCCTGAGATATCTAAGGACATTGTTCATTGGAGAGAATAATTTCATGTCTGGTCGGTAGTTGACATTTCTTAGAATTCTCCATAGAGAATCTCTCTAGCACATTATCAATATAAGATGCCTGAGAAATGGTCAAGAGCTTGTTCTTTCTATCCTTTATGATTTGGACGCCCAGAATATAGCTCGCTTCTCCCAAATCTTTCATTTGGAATTTTTCAGCTGACCACTTCTTTACCAGTGACAGAATTTCTACATCTTTCCCAATGAGTAGAATATCATCAACATAAAGTACTAAGAAAATCACTATATTATCTTTGATGTATTTATATAAAAGGCTTCGTCAACATTTTACTTGAAGCCATAAGACTTTATAATCTCATCAAAGGTAAGATTCCAAGATCTAGATGTTTGATTTAATCCATAAATAGATTTGAGCAACTTGCATACTTTCTTATCTTCTCCCTTCGTACGAACCCTTCTGGTTGCATCATATAGATGTTTTCTTCAAGAGAGTCATTCAGAAAAGTTATCTTGACATCCATTTGCCATATCTCATATTCAAAATTAGCGGCTATGGACAAAAGGATGTGAATGGATTTTAGCATGACAACAGGGGAGAATGTCTCTTCATAATCGACTCATTCCTTTTGTATATAGCCCTTGGCTACTAACCGTGCCTTGAAAGTCTCTAGTTTTCCATATGCACCTCTTTTCTTCTTGAAGATCCATTTACATCCAATGTGTCTGACATCTTCAGGTGGATCTACAAATTCCCAAATGGAATTGGAATACATAGATTCCATGTCCTAGTTCATGGCATCTTGTCGTTTCTCCTTTTCAAGATCATCCATTGCTTCTTCATAAGATAATGCATCGTCATTATTGGTGTCAGGGTTTGTGCAAAATTTTCTTAAATGTGACAACAGTTGCCACCGACCATCATCACCGTCAGCCGCTGTCTGCTGCCGACCAACGCCGGACGTCAGCCGCTGCCTTCGATTTTCCAATGACGTCGCCCGAACAATAAATTTTGACGACATTGTTGGTCAGCTTTAATCGACAGTGCCAACGCTGAAAATCCAATTTCCAGTGTCAGTGCCGGAATTCTTAAAGAATTCCTATTTATTTTATTTTTCCTTTGTCGTTCTCTTGTTTGTTCTTCGTCTTCTCACAATCAGAATAATTACAATAAATATTCCAAACAAAATTACAAAAGTTCCTACCCCCAAAACGGCTTACACAAGATCTAAGAAAAAATTTAAAAAACAAAGCCTAACCCAATAATCACCATATAATTAACGATCCATTATTTTACATACATTCAAAAAAATATAAGCATCTATCCATTCATAAATATCTCATATTATATGAATAATGCAAGAAAATCCACACAACATTTAACATATAAATATATAAAAATCTCTCTGACACCACTTGTTGGTTGTCGTGGCGCGTGCGCAGCAGAAGTGTGTGGCTCGAGGTCATTTAAAAATTAAACTTTTAATAAAGATCTAATCTTCTAATAAAATAAAACTTGCGTAATGCCACGATAACCAAAGAAAAAACTTTTTATTGAAAACTCTTTTTCGATCAGTCATGATCAATTATATATTTATACATTAAATCTACAACATGCTAAGTTAGGAATCTTATACCTCTTGTAGTCTATATCAAACGTCCTTGCAAAATTAATCCAATGATCAGTAGACTCCAAGATCCACACCAAAATCTTCCAAGTCAATCCCCAACGCGCTAGGACGTGTGTGCAAACATAGAATATTACAAGGCAATTTTTCTATCTCTAGATGTACTCAACACATGAGATTTAGATATTTTCTAAATAATATTTTGGTGAGAATATTCTCTAAAAGAACATGATGATTATTCTTTCAGATTTTTGATTAATTATTAATCACAGAGAAGATTCACTCTGACACCAACTGTGTTCTCAATTCATTTTTTTATGAACTCCTTCATCAACAAATGTCATTAGAATAATATCTGTATATTTTTTAGATAATGGCGTATCATATTTTTAGGGATAAACTGAAATAATATTTAATGGTAAAATTACCAATTGCAGTGGCACCCACTATCTGCTGTAGTGTAGTGGCACCCCCACTATTGTAGTGTCACATGACACTTCAATAGTCCATGTCAATTTCTGATACCTAAGTAATGATTGACATGTGACAAATACTGTGAATTAAATATTTATTTTAATTAGATAAATATCTAGATATAAGTTAATTCAAAATTATTATATTTTATTATCCCTATCAACTAATTTATCTGTTATTTAAAAAGTAATAGATTTAGTTGAATTATTATCTAATAATAATTTTATTATCTAATTTCACAAATTAGATATTCTGTTCACTTATGGATAATTATAAAAGTAATCAATGATTATATATATATATATATATATAATTCAATTAATTAATTTTGAATTAAGTAATCACACATAATTATCTCATAATTATATACTTGCTCCAGAATTAAAATTACTTTTGCAAGCCAGTCCTGAAATATTCACACCCTAGACTGTATAGTATAGAGGTGACTTGGGGACCATGGACCTATATTCTTAAACTCCAATAAACTAGATTATTAATTAAATTCTTTAATTGAATAATCTTATTGATTAATTCTATCATTTATCCACTATAAATATGAAATTGAACTCTTAGTAATTATATAATGTATTTACAAAATATTCTCATGTAGTCTACTGATATAATCATTTCATGTAGTTTTGTCCTCCATTTATTGGTTCGTAAAGTAGAACTGATCAAGATTATCATTTTACCTTCTAAATACCTCTTGATCCTGAAGTACAATTAATCCACTAGTGAATGGCTAATTTATAATATTAAATTTGAGCTCAATAACCATTCAGTTCTAGAATTAACACTTAAGGGAACCAATATATGATCCGTTAGGAAAACTTCGATTCCAAATCTTCCTAGATCATTATCCCAGCCATCCACATTACTGAATTTCTAAAATAAAAGTCACTAACTTATTTTACAAACAAACTTTAACGAGTGAATCAAAAGATCCAATAGAAATGCATATGAATTCATGACTATTCAGGATTCAGACTGATCTACATATGATCATCGAATTGATGTGTATTGAATATTTATGATAAATGGCACGTTGATAAATATATTAATTCACATTGGTCCAGTCATATATAATCTCATTATATAAATTACATTCACTAAGATATCTATACACATCAATGATCTAGATCATACGCATTCATAATGCTTAGTGAATCATGCTAGCAACCATTCATTAAATATTTTATATTTTAGTATGTTGTTGACAGTTTATTAATTATCTATGATCTTAATCCACTCGTAGCAATACAAGATCATAGTCTCATTAATGAATATGAAATTTTCAGATATTTATATAAATTACTCAACAATAATTTTCATGTATTTATGTAATCCTTATTAAATTCATATCAAAATGTCGATACACATACTTTGAGAGCATAACCTCCAACAATGCCTAGTCGAATTATGATCAAGCAAGTACAAGTATCAGCAAGAATAAGTATAAGTTCAAGTTATATGTTAACCATGAAATCAATTATGTTAATTACAAGTACTTTATGTTATTTAATAATCAAGTGAATGTGTTAAATTAAAGTTACATGAGTTATATGTTTACATTTATGTCATGTGAAGCTTATTAGTATGTGGGATTACTTACTGAGTTTTTTTAATACTCACACCCCCATAGATGAATATGTTGCAGGTGATGGTGAGCAGCTGGAGTGAGAGACTATCATAGTCAGCGAAAATAAGAGATTTTCACTAACTATAATTATATGACATCAGAAACAGTCTTCAGTTTAATTACAGTTGATTCAGGAATTTATAAATTTTCATGTTTTAGTCTTCGATAATACGTTTGACTTTTCATGTTTTATGAATTTTCGTAATCGACTTTATTACAGATTAATGAATCATTTATTTTAGTTTATTGAGTAGATATTCTCTTAAAATAATATTATGCTTCCACTATTTAACGTTAAAATTAGGGTTTTCAATTTGGGAATTTTCTCCAATTAGGGTTTTCAATTTACTATTTAATGTTAAAATTATGAAAAAAATTAGGGTTTTCAATTTGGGAATTTTCTCCAAATAGGGTTTTCAAGTGAATTGGAAAATTTTGAATTATGGAATTACATGTATGTTTAACCCTCGGGGATAGGGGCGTTATAGTTTGGTATCAGAGCAAATGTTTTAGATTCTGTAGACTTTTTTTAGTGAAAAATATGGCATGTCGCTCACTCGACTCCTCCATCACCTTACAAGTCAGGTACGTACGCATGTTATATGTGTTTAATTGTCGATTTAGTATGATGTGCTTTAGTTTCATTATGACATGTTTGTTACGTTTATGTTATACTTGTGCGATAAGATTAGGCTTTTGGTAAGTCAAGGCTTTTGGTAAGTCATGACTTTTGTGGGTTGCAGAGTAATGGCTTCCCCTACTAGAAACAACAATCATACACCGGTTGATCTTGCTGCGAACTCTCCGACAACCATGATCGAAATGTTTCAAGATTTTTCAGAGTTGTTGAGGAAGACAGCGACAGCTTGCCTGGCTCAACAACATCAACCGCAACAGACAACAGCACCTGACATACGGCTGAACCACACATTCAGGAGGCTGACCCGCCCTAATTTGACGGTACTCGTCCGACTCATTGTTCGTTGATGAATTGATTGCGAGATTAGAGCATATCTTCCAGTTTATGTTGTGTTAAAGATTCAAAAGGTTGTTTGTGCAGCTTTTATGCTGACACGAGAAGCTTGAAAATGGTGGGAGCTCACACAAAGAGCTCATGATGTTGTGCATAATCTGGTGACTTGGGATCGATTTAAGGAGTTGTTCTTCGAAAAGTATTTTTCGAGCACCGTCAGGGCAAGTAAGAAGGTTGAATTTCTTAGTTTGGTGCAAGGTAATATGACTATCGCTTATTATGAAAGGAAGTTCGAGGAATTATCTCACTACGCCATGCATTTTGTTGATAGCGAGATCAAGAAGGCTCAAACATTTAAAAGGGGACTTCGTCCAGAGATAAAAGGTTATGTGTCACTCTAGAAGCCACCGTCCAAGCAGCGGTGGTTGAAGCAGCTATGTTGATGGAATAAAATCTTCCACCTCGTGCACCACCCCGGTCAGAGCAATCGTTTTATGGAAAGAGAAAATCTCATAATTTTCACGCGAGTCATCACAACACAAAACATGCAGGCAATAAAATCAAATCCCTTGTACGCTACATGTAACAAGCACCACTTCAGCCAGTGTTTTAAGGTGAACAACGCTTACTTTAAGTGTGGAAAGATTAGGCATTACCTTTGTCAATGCCATTTACTTACTCAAGGACATAATAGAAACACCGTTAGAGATAAAGCAAAAGGGAGGGTTTTCGCATTAACTCACGAGGAATCTGAGTAGTCAGATACATTTGTGGTGGGTACAATACTTATACTAGGTGATTCAGCTTTTACATTGATCGATTCTGGATCCACACACACTTTTCTATCTGCTTCATTTATGACTCATGCGTCATTGTCTATTGTGCCATTGGGTTTTGAGTTATGTGTTTCTACACCTTCTAGAGCTTCTCTCCTATCTAATAAGGTGATAGAGATTTGTTTAGTAAAGATAGCAAATCGTGTTATGTATGCTAGGCTTATAGTCCTACGGATGCATGGTTTTGATGTAATCCTAGGGACAGACTGATTGGCTGCTAACTATGTCAACATAGATTATTACCGAAAAGAAGTTCGATTCCTACCTCCATGAGACCTAGCTACAAGTTTAGGGGATCCCAGAAATGGCCTATACCGAAGGTTATATCTGCTTTGCTGGCATAGCACCTACTTGATCGTGGTAACTGGTTACTTAGCTTTTGTGCTGGATACAACCAAGACACGTGTGAATATTGGATAAGTTCCTGTCGTGTTTGAAATTTTTAGATGTCTTTCCTGATGAATTTTTTGGACTTCCTCCTCCTCATGAGACATATTTTTGTATTGAGTTTGCACCAGGCACTGCCCTTATATCTCAAGCTTCGTACCATATGGTTCCTGTAAAGTTGAAAGAACTTAAGGACCAACTTCAAGAATTACTGGATAAGTGTTTCATTAGACCTAGTGTTTACCCTTGGGGTGCTCCAATTATTTGTTAAAAATAAAGATGGATCAATGAGGCTATGCATTGACTACAAGGAGTTGAATAGAGTCACTATCAAGAATAAGTATCCGTTACCGCGCATTGAGGATTTGTTTTATCGACTTCAAGGAGCATCAATATTCTCTAAAATTGATTTAGGATCATGTTACCATCAGCTCAGGATTTGAGATGAGGACATTCCTAAGCTAGCATTTCATACTCGTTACGACCATTATTGATGAACAAGGTGTTCAAAGAGTACTTGGATTCTTTTGTGATTGTCTTCATTGATGATATTCTTATGTACTCTAGGTCAGAGGCTGAGCATATGCTTCACCTCAGGATTGTTCTACAAGCATTAAGGACACACTAGTTGTATGTCAAATTCTAGAAGTGTGAGTTTTGGCTTCAGCAAGTATCATTCCTTGTTCATGTGTTATCTCGAGATAGAACCGTTGTTGATTTGTCTAAGATTGAAGTGGTGGTTAGTTGGCCTCAACCGACCAATGTTGGGGTAGTTAACATATTTCTAGGTCTAGCAGGATATTATAGGAGGTTCATTGAGGGTTTTGCAAAGATTGATATTCCATTTACTCGTTGATTAGGAAGAATGTCACATTTACTTTGACAGCTGAGTGTGAAAAATGCTTTCAGAACCTTAAAGAAAAATCAGTGATAGCACCAGTGTTGACAATTCCAGATGGTAAGAGGAGCTTTGTGATTTATAGTGATGCTTCTAAGAGAGAGTTTGGGTTGTATTTTGATGCAACATGGAAAGGACATAGCATATGCTTCTCGTCAACACAAGCCTTATGAACAGAACCATCCTACGCATGATTTAGAGTTAATTGTAGGTATGTTTGCCCTCAAGATTTGGAGACATTACTTGTATGGCTCTAAATGCAAGATTTACACAGATCATAAGAGCCTTAAGTACTTTTTCACTCATAAAGAGCTTAACATGAGGCAACGTCGTTGGTTGAAACTGGTGAAGGATTATAACTGCGAGATCATTTATCACCTAGAAAAGGCAAATGTAGTGGCTGATGCCTTAAGTAAAAAATTAGCTCATTCAGCAGCTCGATTACGTCTCAAGAGCATATCCTGGAGGATTTTGAACGTGCTGAGATTTAGGTCTTGCTGAAAGACATTACAACATAGCTAGCAACTTACAATTCAACCATCATTGTGGCAACATATTATCGATGCACAGAACTCATACTCTGAGTTGCTTCTAATTCAGAGTGAAGTGGGTTCGGACAAAAGACAATGGTTCAATTTTAGTAAGGATTTAGCTCTTTACTTTCATGGGAGGCTTTGTGTTTTGAAAGACACAACCATCAGGCAAGAATTACTCATGGAGGCTCATAGTTCACCATATACAGTGCACCCTGGCAATACCAAGATGTATCACCATTTAAAGTTACATTATTGGTGGAATGGTATGAAGCGTGATATCGTTGAGTTTGTTAGTAAGTGTTTGGTGTGTCAGCAGATCAAGGCCCAGAGACAGCGACCATCTGGGGTCTTGCAACCATTAAGTATTCCTAAATGAAAGTGGGAATTTTAAGGCTACAGAGGATGGTAAAAGGCTATAACTCCATTTGGGTTGTGGTGGTTCGTCTTACCAAGTCTGCACACTTTTTGCGTAGCAACACTACATTCTCAGTTGATGATTGGGCTTGGTTGTATATCTGAGAGATTTTTAGACTTCATGGGGTTCCAGTGTCTATAGTATTAGATCGGGATCTTCTATTCACGTCAAATTTTTTGTGGAGTCTACAAAAAGCTTTGGGTACTCAGTTGAATTTCAACACAACTTTCCACCTGCAATCTGATGGGCAATCTGAATGTACGATCCATATGTTAGAGAATATGCTTCGAGCTTGTGTTTTAGATTTCTCTGATAGTTAGGACACGTAGTTGGCACTTGTGGAGTTTGCATACAACAACAATTATCGGGCGATGGTTGGTATGGCTCCGTTTGAGGCACTTTATGGGAAAAATTATCGGTTGCTAGTTCATTGGGATGAAGTTGGCGAACGAAACATTTTGGGCCCTGACTTGGTTTAGTCAATGAATGAAGTTATTCAGAAAATGAGAGATAGAATGAAGATCATTCAGAGTAGACAAAAGAGTTACGCAGATATTAGAAGCAATGACCTCAAATTTGAAATGGGTGATCACGTGTTTCACAAGGTTGCGCCAATGAAGGAAGTTATGCGTTTTGATCGCAAAGGGAAGCTGAGTCCCAATTTTATTGGTCCTTTTGAGATATTGGATCGTATCGATCTTTTGGCCTACCGGCTCGCTTTACCACCAACTCTTTCAGGTGTTCATAATGTGTTTCACATCTCGATGCTTCGCAAGTACGTGCCAGATCCAACACATGTCATTGGTTTTGAACCTCTGCCAGTTCGTGATGACCTCATTTATGAAGAAAAGCCAGTCAGAATTTTAGAGCGCAGGAATTAGACTCTTCATAATAGAAGGATGCAATTGGTCAAGGTTCTCTGGAGAAATCATCGAATCGAGGAAGAAACATGAGAACGAGAAATGGAGATACGTGTCAAGTATCGAGAGTTATTTCAATAAAGTATATTCCTTTCAAGGATGAAAGTTCTTAAGGAGGAGAGAATATAATACCCCAAGGATTTAAGGGGTAATTTTGTAATTTTAAAAACCCACACTCACACACTATAACCAACCACACCCTAATGTAACTACCAATTAAAACTCATTATACCCTTATTCCTCTCCATTTCTCTAACGCAGCAACATTTATGCCTCCCCCTCTCTCACAGTTCCCTCCCCTGTAAGCGTTGTTCTTCATCTCCTTCTTCGTTCATCTTCCATTTGCTTCCTTGTCAATTTTAAAGTAAATTAATTCTTCTTTATTTTTTTATTTTTTTTTCTCTCACGATTTAAACCCAAAATTTTCTATTTCTTTGACCTCTCACTGAACTCATCCTTATTTTCCTTTATTTTTCTATTTTCTTTCATTTGCAACCTTTCATCGTCGTCTTCTCTAGATTACATCATCGTCTTCATCGTTGGTAAGCTTGTTCTTCATTTTCCTTCTTTCTTTTCATTCATTGTTTGTTCTTTGTATTGCCTGCAACTGGGTCTTACGACTTAGTTGATTCGACTCGATCTGAGCCAGATTTCACCTAGTCTGGACCAGTTCATCTGAACTAGACCAGTTCAATCAAATCGGACCGAACTGGTTCAGTCAGTCCATCTAGATCAAACTGACCCAACCCAACAGAACCGAACTAGTTCAGACCACCTGAACCTATTTGAACTGGTTTGAACCGCTTGATCAATTGACATTCGGTTTAGTTTCCACATGTTTCCAACCTCACTTTCCATCCTAGTTAATTAAATAATTGTAGTTATTACATAAGTTGATTCATAAGTTGATCTATAAGTTGATCCATACATATATGTGTATGATTTGTTTACTTCATCCGTCTTATCTTCTCTAAGTATTTATTTTCCATGGTGATACCCAGTTGTATAGGTTAGATCTATTTCTTTTATGACTAAATGCTCAAAAACCATGCCAATACATTGATGACACATATTTTGACGTTCTTTACAAGGACATAAACTTTTCTCTACATAATTTACATTTCTTTCTGCTATTTTAACAAAATTTCATGCTCCTTCCTGATACTCTTTTGTAACTCTATCAATTAAATCATCAACTTCTAAGATAGTTATTTATTATTATATTTTACACTTATCTTAAATAAAGTAACCCATCCTTTTACCTATTCAGACACACCCAATCTTTATCCATCCCGAAACTATAGATTATTGATAAGCCAACTACTGAAATTTAGAGATAATTATCCTTTTGTATTTTTCTTTCAACTTATCAAAAGGAAAAAAAAAAAGAATACATGATCACATACAACTAACGGATAAGGATAACTATTGGCTAAATGAGCATTAAAGTTTCATGCCCAACTTTTTTTATCAGTAAAGTAGTATATAAATTCACTCATACAAATTTGTCAATAAATCAAACTAATAACATAAGCAAATAAACTCTAGCATAATACCTTTATAGTACATTCACTCCACGCCACGCAAGTCCTTTGCAACAAGCTCTTGAGAGGGTCTCTATTGTTTGTAATCTCGCACACATTTTATAAAATTACAGTTAGGCCAAACTGAAACAATAAGCTAATTCATCATTAAAGATAAAGAAAATAATAAATTTTAGCAATAAGCTTGTGGTTTTTCTAGCGTCTACGTGGCTAAATTCACAGGGCCATAGACTCCTTTACTTGGAGCAGTTGTAAGTAATTTTCACTAAAATAAAAAAAGGTCACAATTTTTATCTACTAATTTAACATGTTGGAAGAAACCCAACATAAAACAGGTTGAAATATAATGAGCAAGATGCACTATTTCACTACTGAACTTCTGCATAACTTATTCCATGAAAGTAGAAAGAGCTACATCGATGACTGAAAAACTAGTAAATAAAACTTAATATGATGAAAATTTCGAATGAAGTAAACAACATTGAACTACCAAACGTATGATTTATTCTGTGAAGGGCACTAAAGTACCAAACGTCATATTCTGAGTTAATGTTGGTTCCAATTTGGTACATTCTCATCTACATACCTTTAATTTCGGCAAAATACTAGTTCCCATTTTCAAGAAAAAATTAATTAAAACTTAACTTTTAACCCAAAAAAAGAAATAGTTAATTAGCATTTCTAAACTTAAACAATATAATCTTGTCATTGTACTCTTTTCCTCACATTTTCTCATTGTTAAGGATCTTGCAACACCAATGATTTTGCTCTAAGGGAAGCTTGAAGATGGTTTGTATGAGTTGTTTCCTCCATCCAACCAAAAGAAGCATTATCCATTCTTAACCTTGGTGACCCCATTTCAAATATGATTTCAACTTCTTACTTTAGTCTAAAAAGTCTTTTAATAGATGTTTATCTTCTAAGTTTTCCTTTTCTTCTAGTTCAGTTGTTCTATTACTAAGAGTCCTAGTCTAATGTAATGTAAGACAGTACGTACTACTAATGTAAAACCTTACACCAATGAAAAATAATGTTTTGCTGCTACTTCTCTTTTGTCCACTGATAAATGTTTATGGAATTATAGAGTTGAAAAACCCTCTCCCAACATCACTAATATGGTACTAAATCAAACTCATATTCCACAAAAATCAAGCATACTTGCCTTTTGTGATCCTTGCATAAAAAGGAAAAGTCATGCTCAATCTCAGCCACCCACCATTACTAAAATAACTAAACCTCTCCAAATAGTTCATACTGACCTCTGGGTCTTGCATCCACTTCTTCTACATCTGGCTACTACATTCATTTTGTAGATGATTTCACAAGATACATAGTTATTTCATTAAAATTGAAAAATAAAATTTTCTAGTTTTACAAAACTTAGGTTGAATAGATAATGAACAACCAACCAAATTCAACACCGAAATTCATGAACACAAAACAATGTAAAACATTAAATAGCAGAATTTCAATTTTGGAACTTGCTCAAGACATCTTTTTGCCTTAAAAGATTATAGATTGTGATTTTAGAGAATCATGAAATCGAAAACTATTTTCTCCAAACTCATTGCCCTATATGGTTTCCAGGGGTATTTTCTTGAGGTAGACCAATCTTTTAGGCTGTTACATGGTTTTTCATACATTGAAACAGTGATTTAAGAGATAAAATGAAAGATTCAGAAAAAGAGATCAAACCCGAAAATCAAAACCGTGGCTTTTTTTCTATATCTCAAAAAATTGCTACTTCCGCATCCCCCTCCTGATCAAATCCACAATAAAAAATAAATATTTTTTTATTTGATGGATTTATTTTTTAATTCTTCCTCAGTCAGGCTTGGGCGCACTCATTATGGAAATTCCTTTTTCCCTACGATTTTTGTTGCCTGAAAGTTGGGTAGGATGGCCCTTACGGTAGAATCCTTGTGACGGAATTGCCACATAGGAAATTGAGCACAATACTTTAATCCGTTGAGCGACAACCCTTCCACTCTGGCACAACCCCCTACGGTGAAATAGGCATAAGGAAAGAGCAATAGATCACCACCACGTCAAGGTGACACTTTACTGTTGTGCAAGAAATTCTTCGATTTCTTCTGAAAGCAGAGAAAATGAGACTCGCCATCGCCTGCTAAAAATTATGGATGAGGAAAGGGTCAAAGATCTCTAATTTTTTATTTTAACTTCTGCAACAAAAACCAAAGAATCAGAAGAAAGAGATAAAATCTAACCCTTTCTCATTTCTGTTCACATAAATTCAAAGAATCAGAAGAGAGAAAGATAGAAGCTAACCTTTGCTCATTCTCTGAAGAGAGAGATGGAAGCTAATCGAGAGAGAGAAGCTGATGGACATGTTATGCTCTATCTCTTCTTCGACGAAGGTAAAACCATAGCTAGGCTGTGGGTTTGTTGTAGTGAGAAGACGAAGGGCGCTGAAGAAGATGAAGGACACAGAACTGAAGAGAGAGGGCGCTAAAGAAGGCTTCGTTACAGAGAGAATATGATGAAGAAGACGAAGAAAAGAGAGAAGGTTGTGAATGTGAAGAGAAAGGTATGTCTAATTTTAGACAGGTTGGGTTTTTTTTGTTCTCGTACCCTTATCCCCGAAAAATTGACTATCTTAGTGTTTTGACATAAAAATCAATTGTGATGTGCCATAAAAACACACATTTGTTGTAGTGAAGTTTCAGCAAGAATATGTACAAGTTCAAGTTATATGTTAACCATGAAATCAATTATGTTAATTACAAGTACATTATGTTATTTAATAATTAAGTGAATGTGTTAAATTAAAGTTACATGAGTTATATGTTTACATTTATGTCATGTGAAGCTTATTAGTATGTGGGATTACTTGCTGAGTATTTTTAATACTCACACCCCCATAGATGAATATGTTGCAGGTGATAGTGAGCAGTAGGAGTGAAGGACTGTCATAGTCAGCGAAAATAGGAGATTTTCACTAACTATAATTATATGACATCAGAAACAGACTTCAGTTTAATTACAGTTGATTTAGGAATTTATGAATTTTCATGTTTTAGTCTTCGATAATACGTTTGACTTTCATGCTTTATAGATTTTCGTAATCGACTTTATTATAGATTAATGAATAATTTATTTTAGTTTATTGAGTAGATATTCTCTTAAAATAATGTTATGCTTCCGCTATTTAACGTTAAAATTAGGATTTTCAATTTGAGAATTTTCTCCACTTAGGGTTTTCAATTTACTATTTAATGTTAAAATTAGGGTTTTCAATTTGGGAATTTTCTCCAATTAGGGTTTCAAGTGAATTGGAAAGTTTTAAATTATGAAATTACATGTATATTTAACCATCAGGGATAGGGGCGTTACATAGGCCTATTACCACTTATTCCTCTTCCTCTTCCTTGAAAGTTGGAAGAGGTACCCCTTTGAAAGTCTTGCTGAGAGAAGTTTTGCTGAGATGGGTTAAAGCTGATTTTTCTGGTTGATGTATGGGAAACATAGGCTGAAGGGTGAGTTTCAAGATAGTTTGTACTAACGAGCTGCTCAATTCTCATTTCATGACTCTGCAACATGAATTGAGCTTCTTACAGAGACACTGAATCTCCCCTTAATGTTAAATTAACCACAACAGGGTCATACTTAGACCCGCGACCCCCAAGAATATATAGTAACTTCATTAGTAATAACTTTCCCAATAGAAGAAATACTATCAGAGATGGATCTCATTTTAAGAACATAATCATTTATGTTTAGAGAACCCTTTTTAATGGTTTGAAGTTGATACCTGAGCTAACGAGTGTGTGCCTTCAACTGCGAGGTAAGAATCTACTCCAAGGTTCTCCAAACTTCACAGGAGCTTAAACAATGAACAACATGACCAAAGATCAATTCGGTGATTGAAGAGAGCAGCCAACTCATTAGATGTTGGTCTGTTCAACGCCAGTTAATGTATTATGGGTTCAAAATGAAAAGACCTTCAACAATTGGAACTGCTTCAGTGGAGCTAGTAGAAGAAACATAAGGAATTTTTAAGAATTCACTTGGACTGGATTTGGTCCCAAGTAGAAAAGGCTCGAGATCATAAGCATGAGCAATGGAAAGGATTTGAGATTTCCAAAAGATATAAGTTTCTTATATCGAGTCTTATGAAAATGGTAACCATATTAGTAGGCAACATACTCGAAAGCATTGGAAATGAAGGAACATGGAATGAGGTGGGAAGGGAAGAAGAAGAAGAAGAACCAGACATTATAATAGAAGGAGATGAAATTGGAGTCATTTCAGTGACTGGTTCTTTGCCAGTGGTAGCTATGTTTTCAGTCTCAGGAACATAGGCCATTGATGTAGTGGGAAATCGGCTCTAATACCAACTTGAGAGAGACGAAAAATGGTAAAATGGTTTTCTCAATATTATTGGATAATTTGCTACAATGTATACATCATTAAGAAATGCTTTAAATAGAAAGCCTAGAGAATCTAATTAGTTACAAGAATAAAAATAATAGTAGAAAAATAATTACATCTTGCATTTCATGCATGAGAATCAAATATGTTAGCAGCTTTAGGAGCATATGATTCGTTCATTAATGAACCAATCATTGCTTGAGCAGGCTCCAAGAAGTTAGGAGCTTGTCCAATACACGACTGTCTAGTCAGTGTTGTTGTGGCACTAGGAGAAGCATGTTGACTTGCCTCAAGAACACATGTGGCATAATATACTCCAACATAAGACAAACACCCAAAAACCTGAAAATGCAAATGTAAACAAATATCAACAACAACAGGCACATCCGCTTCTTAATCTTAGATCGTAAACTTCTATTTTTGTGCTTAAGTTGGGTCATTCCTCTTAATAATCTTGGGATAATATTTCTTGCTCTTTTACACATAGGTGGGTTAAACGACAACAAAAACCTGTAATCTTCATTGTTTTGCAAAGCGAAAAAATCAACAACAAAAAATACTTTATGAACTACAAATATTGCAACAGAGAAAAGGAGGTTAAAAATTCAATAGATAAATGGAGCTTCGTATCTTAAAAAATAGAGCTTCGGACCTTCAAAAAAATGGAGCCCAAAAAACTTACTCTTCTTTTACAACACGTAAAAAATCTTCTATCTGGGTTTAAATCGGTCTAAGAAGTCTTTAAGTCTGAAGGCCAACCACAATAGCAGAGTGGAGCTTCCATAGGTTCAAGCTTCTTTCCTTCAAGTCAACTTGTCTTCAACGAACTGGAGGGAGGAAAACAGGTGCGAAGTGGAGAAAGAAATGGCACATGTTTTCTTATAGGCAATGGGTTGGTGGGCCAACTTGGTGGATTAAAGCGACATGACAGTGGAGTGTTAAATGACCCCATTGTCCATTAAAAAGCGAATGTTATGATCATGTGTGGTGACTTCCGTCTAACTTTTTGAAAGAAGTGACAGTAGGAGGTGTTCGTGTAAGAAAATAAAACGTGGATGGATACTACTGTAAAGTTTTGAAGGTAATGGTGCAATATGATATAAGCGTTAAAGAGTAGAGAGATCATCATAATTGGCACTTATTTTTATCATTGTTTCATCAGAACCAAACATTGAAAACATGTGTTTAAGGGCTTAGCCTAGTGGAGACCACATTTCTTCTCAAGACAATGTCGTAAGTTCAAATATGCATTTTTCTAATTTGTAAAAAAAATTGAAAATCTAAACATAATCTTGCAAAACTTTTGGATTTTTTCTATCAAAATACATTATAATTTGGGGAAGAGAGTTGTAATGACTCGACACTATCGTCTCCAGAAATTTATGTAGCCGTGTAACCACCCGTCAACCTTATTTGTCAAACTAGTGAGTAGATCTCTGTAAATTTAGATTTTTTTTAAAAGGAAATTGCATTAAACCAGAATACTATTAACCCCAAAGTAGTTCACACAAATTCTTGGGTATTTTATTCGGTATTTTATTACACTCTATATAACAACTTTTATCATAACAAGAAAAACATGCAATTATATATGAGATACTAAATTTGGATATTTGGTTAAATGTAGTTTATTAGGACTAAATGAAAAAGTGAGCAACTTGTTTGGAGCTTAAGAGTAATTTTATACTAGTTAAGTATTCGATTAAGTTTTAAGTGATTAAATAATGCGTCAATCATTTATAAGTGAGTGTTTTCACGCTCATTAAAATGTTTTAAAATATCAACCTACAAATGAGCGACATATTATATAATCACTTAAAACTTGATCAATCTAAAATTATTCGAATCTTAACTAATTAACTGACCAGTATACTACTATTTGAAGACCTTTTCAATATTAAGAAATTGGTAAACCTTTTAAATGAAAACTTGTTACATTGACCAATCTCTTATCTAATATCTCACAATTGTACTCACTTAGAGCTGCCATATGCTAGGCTTAATGGCTTGAAAAAACGAATTCTAAATTCTTTGACCCATGAGAGGCGTTTTTGACGGTAAACAAGAAAATAACTTCAATTATTTTACTCTCTTTATGAGCACCTCACTTCACTCTACACATAAAAATTGTCCTAAAACTTTAGTGTGCCAATTGAAATTCAAAGCACTTCACATTTACAGACTGTTCAATGAGAAGGACATGAGAAGTCAAAGGGTACCCTACCACCATGTTATGCTTTTATATGTTAATACCTTTTGGGGGCAATATGTTTAAACCAAACTTGAACGTCCAACACCATGTTAATTCAAAGACGTATAGCTGTCTTAATAGTTTCTGATGCCAGAAGTTTGAAAGCTAAGCCTAATAAATACATATGCTATAAGAGAAGCTACTAAATGGGGCTTTACATTAAGTGCCGTCATGACTTGTTATACATGTATAATATAGAGTCATGTCATTTGCATGTAAGAGAAGAGAAATTACGAAATGCAATGTGAGTAATGTGATGATGCTTCATAATAATTTTGTTTGACTTCTCATGTACAATAATAAAAATGCTTCACCTTCTCATATGAAGATTTTGAGGTGAACAGGAAATGATCATGTTCGGCTAATTTAAATCATTCAGTTAAAAAAACAATAATCAAGTTTGAAAAAGTATATATTTTTATTTTTTTTAAAGTTCAAATGCCCAAATTTAACTTAAAAAAACTTTGGGGAAAACCTTCTACTTGAAGTGTTTTAGGAGGAGTAAAAAAAAGAAAAGAAGGAAGAAGAAGAGGCTGAATTGTTCATTTTAAGATTAAAAAACAATTTCGTGTAGCAAGAAAAATGTAATTATAGCTCACCAACAGAGATGTATAAAATGTGTTGTTGATCACTAGTCTTTTGACAAGTATACCAACTGGGATACAATACCCAACAAGTGGGAAACTATAAATTAGTTGGGAGGAAAATATGCTATAAATATGTATACTTTATTTATTTTATTTTAATTATTTGAGTTCTCATGTTTATACTCCAAATACCTCCCCCTATGTTCTCTGGGTTGGCAAATTGAATGCCTCGTTGGGTTAACAATTAAAAGTTCGTTGGGGTAGTTGCATCCTCTCTCTCTCTCTCTCTCTCTCTCTACTTCACACCCTTTTAAATATACTACCTCTTCACCTTCCAAAAGCATTACTCTTCTCTGTTAACTTTCTCTAATTTTCTCCATGTTTCCTCTTCCATTTCAAACTACTTCCCATTTTCAGTAATTTTAACCAATTTGATCTTCTGGGTTTTGCTTTTCATACCCATATATCAGTACCCATTACGTAAAGTTCTCTCCTTTCTGTTCCCAAACGTGGGTTTACCCAACTTTATCAAATTCACTGTTTTAACGCTTCAAAAGACTTGTTTTTTTCCTTTTCTTTTAGTGGCACTTTCTCTCTGTTGTGATCATCTTCAACAATGGCAGAGGAAAAGAACCAAAACCCAAAAACAGAAACAGTCACAGTTCAAACCCCAATTGAAGGCAAAATGAAAAACAACAATCTTCCCAACTTCCTCTTATCGGTAAAGCTGAAATATGTGAAACTTGGTTACCACTACTTAATCTCAAAAGCCATGTATCTTTTAATGATACCTTTATTATGTATAGCTTCAGCTCATCTTTCAACAATTACAATCCAAGACTTAGAACACCTTTGGCAGCAACTCCAATTCAACCTTGTATCAGTCACTTTAGGCTCATGTTTAATGGTTTTCATGGCCACTTTTTACTTCATGAGCAGGCCAAGAAAAGTTTATTTAGTGAATTTCGCTTGCTACAAGCCAGAACCAGAGCGTATGTGTACAAGAGAGATATTCATGGAGAGATCATGTCTTACAGGTAGTTTTTCAGAGGAGAATTTAGCATTTCAGAAGAAGATTTTGGAGAGGTCAGGTTTGGGTCAAAAGACATATTTGCCAGAGGCTGTGTTAAGGGTTCCACCAAACCCTTGTATGGAAGAGGCTAGGAAAGAGGCAGAGATTGTTATGTTTGGTGCCATTGATGAGCTTTTGGCCAAGACCAAAGTGAAGGCTAAGGATATTGGGATTCTGATTGTGAATTGCAGCTTATTCAATCCTACCCCTTCTCTCTCTGCCATGATTGTTAACCATTATAACCTTAGAGGCAATATTTTGAGCTATAATCTTGGTGGGATGGGTTGCAGTGCTGGGCTTATCTCTATTGACCTTGCCAAACAGCTCTTACAGGTAAATACCTTAATAATTTCGTATATTCTAAATATTCTAGTTTAATCAACCATGCTTTCTATTTACAAGATTTTCAAACTTATTTCATAAGCAATAAATGATTCATTTGAATGTTACTTTGACAATATAAGTATGGTATTATTATGTGGTACTTAGTGAATATTTTGCACTGCTAAAAATGGTACGTAGAACCTAATAATGCTAAAGGAGTAAAAAATGATTTTGGATTAAATACAATAAATGTTTAGTCAGCAAAACGAGTAACATTTATTATTGGAAGAATACAAGCCACCACATTTCCACATGTCCAGCTGGGATGAGACTATTTCGGTAAAGTCACAATTTTTTAAGATTATAGCAAATTTTATAGGTCGTCCTCATCTTGAAAGAGAACGTTTTGACCAACATGAAGAAAAAATTCATTAGGTAAATCATTAAATGTTCATCACAGTATGAGGATTGATCCTCTTGACTTAGTCTCAAGAAGGTCTAACCCATTCTTTCTATAATTAAAGCACTTAATTCTAACTAATACAAACGTATGTGTAAACGTATGTGTGTTGCATGTATTAAATTTAATTTTTTTTGTTGATTTATTAACTACATAAAAAGATTTAAGCATATTCATTTTATTTCTTCGCTACTAATTTTTACTTTTATGAACTAAATTCATATTGGACTGTGAATTAAATAACGAATCAATTACACTCCTTGATCAAATAAACTGTAGAAACTCACCAAAAAATGTATCTTGTACGTTATAAAATTTGTTATGTAACATATGTAGTGACTCATTAGAAGTTTAAGAATATAAATCTTAGATATTGTATATATTATAAATTTTATTGCTAGAACATAATGTAAATAAAGTTAGATGTGCCACACTATTATTTAGATGCTTGAAATTATATTATATAATATTTCCATATTACTAATAACATAAATATAAATTTTACAATTTAGTACTGAACAAATTTATTATTAACTAAAATATATATATCTTTAGTGCATAAAAAAGATCTCAAAATTAATATTTACGACATTCACATTCTTAATTACACAATACTCTAAAAAATATTTGATTTTAAACTATTTTAAAAAATTATTATGTAAATGAAGTAAACGAAGAATTAAGTGAAATATCTAATCTGTATGATGTTCTAAGGGTTCTTAAAGGATAAAAAAATCAAAAGTTTTTTTTATGTTCATTTTAATATAGTATAGATAAAGGATAACAAAAGCATGCACTTATCATTCTTTATATATATTAACCTTAAATTATTCTAAATTAACAATTTTGACCCCTAATGAATAACAGGTGCAGCCAAACTCTTATGCTTTGGTAGTTAGCATGGAGAACATCACTCTCAACTGGTACTTTGGCAATGATAGATCAATGTTGGTCTCAAACTGCCTCTTCCGGATGGGTGGAGCCGCCATACTCCTTTCCAATCGATCCTCTGACCGCCGCCGCTCAAAGTACCAGCTCATCCACACTGTACGTACCCACAAGGGGGCAGATGACAAATGTTACAACTGTGTGTTCCAACAAGAAGATGACACTAAAAGAATAGGCGTTAGGCTTTCAAAGGACCTAATGGCCGTGGCTGGAGAGGCTTTAAAGACAAACATAACCACGCTCGGTCCTTTAGTCCTCCCGATGTCAGAGCAACTCCTGTTCTTTGCAACATTAGTCGCTCGGAGATTGTTCAAGATGAAGATCAAACCTTACATTCCCGATTTCAAGTTGGCATTTGAGCACTTTTACATTCATGCAGGTGGGAGGGCAGTTTTGGATGAGCTTGAGAAGAATCTTGAGTTAACTGAATGGCATATGGAGCCTTCAAGGATGACACTTTATAGATTTGGTAACACTTCAAGTAGTTCATTGTGGTATGAGTTGGCTTATTCTGAAGCAAAAGGGAGGATTAGAAAGGGTGATAGGACTTGGCAGATTGCATTTGGGTCTGGATTTAAGTGTAACAGTGCTGTTTGGCGCGCGTTGAGAACCGTTGATCCAGCGAAGGAGAAGAGTCCTTGGACGGATGAGATTGATCAGTTCCCTGTTGAAGTTCCTAGAGTGGCTTCTATTGTTAATTAGAAAGAACACTTTCATTTCTTTATCTGGGCGAGGAAGATTATTATCCGATTTGATCGACAACGTTAGGCATTTTTTTTCTTCACTCAAAATCCCAACCCCAGAGTCAAATCCTTATTGTTTTGGTGTTTCTATGTGTTTACTTGAAGATTGTGATTCAGCAAAATTAGTCATACTCAAGTTAACTTATTCGCTAATATGTGATTATTGGATAAACTATTTTATAAACTCAGCTTTAGTTGAAGCTTGTGAATGTTAGCTTGATTTTATAAACTCAGCTTTCGTACGGGACATGTTTTTTCTTATTTGAACTCAAATTTTATGGTACTTATTTCAAAGATTCCTAATGCTATAGTGGTTGATCAGTTCCATCCTATTGCTTTAGGTCATTTTCTGTGTAAAATTATCATCAAGACTATTAGTGATCGTATGTCTGTTATTTGCTCTTGATTTATTTCTCTCAATTAGTATGGTTTCATTAAGGGGCGTCAAATTATTGATTGTATTGTTGGTGCTTCTAAATGTTTTAATGTTTTGAGAAATAGTAGTCGTGGAGGTCATGTTGCTATGAAAGTTGATATTCATAAAGTTTTTTATTCCATCGGTTGGAATTTTATTTTTGAGATTCTAAGGTGTTTTGGTTTCTCTGACGTTTTATTGTGTGGAATAATAATATCTTTGACTCTGCACAGATATCAGTGCTTATTGATGAGTCTCTTAAGGGTATTTCCAGATGCTCACGGGGTGTGCGGCAGGGTGATCCCCCTCTCCCCACTTCTTTTTCGTTTGGCTGAGGAATTTTTGAGTATATATTTTTCACATTTGGTAGATTCAGGTGGATTGGCTTCAATATCTTCTCTAATTGGGATGCGTGCTCCGACTCACTTTCTTTACGTGGATAATGTTCTTTTTTTCTGCAAGACTTCTTCAAAAAACCTGCAAGTGGTTTTAAATGCTTTTGAGTTTTATGGTTCACTCTCTGGTCAACAGGTTAATCCAAATTATCAATTTTTTGTCAATGTTTAGAATGTGTAAGGACGATATTCTAAGACTTATTTAGGGGTTCCCCTCTTTGTTGGTGCGCCTAAACATCAGTGGTTGATCCCTTGGACTGATAAAGTTAAAAGTAAATTCAAATCTTGGAAGGGTTTAACTTTATCTATGGCAGGCAGATAATGTCTAATTAATTCGGTGATCCAATATTCATTTTTGCATTTCTTTCAAATTTATCATTGACCCTCCTCTCTTTTGAAAGATTTAAATATTGTTATTAGAAATTTCTTTCAAACAGGTTCAGTTAATACTCGTAAGTTTGTTCCAGTGTCTTGGAAGTTTTGTTGTAAACCTAAAGAGGAAGGAGGTCTTAGTATCAAAGATCTTTGCATTCTTAACAAGGTAATGTTTAAAAAACTCACTTGGAGGTTGTTGATTGAGTATTCTACGATTTTCAGTTATTTTTGTGCATGTTTCTTCGCACAGGATCATCGACCGAGGTCATGGTATATTTCTTCTTTTGTCTGGCCTGGGCTGAAATATCATTATACTCCTTTGATGCTTGAGTTTAGGTGGTTGATTGGCCGTCATTCTAAAATTCGCTTTTGGATAGACAACTGTTTGGGAACTTCGTTGATTGATTTGGTTGATGATCGTCATTTGCTACATCCTCGTTTGGAGTCCCTTATGAGATATGTGTACACTGATCTAGGGGGTTGGCATCTTCCTGTATCTTTTTGTTCTTCTCATATGGCACTTACTTTTGAGATTGAGAGAATGGTAGTCAGCTTTGACACAAACTCGTTAGTTTGGACACGCTCTTTGGATGGTGTTGTTTCTTATAAAGTTGCATATGCCTCTCTTACTGAGGTTGGGAATTCTATTAGTTGGGCTAAGAAGATTTGGAAACTATTTATTCCACCATCTCGGTTTATCCTTACTTGGCGTTTGTTTCATGGAAAGATGCCTACTAACTCTTCACTGCGTGCTCGTGGCTATATTTTTCCTTCTCGATGTCGTCTCTGTTGTGCTGCGGAGGAAGAATTATGTCATTTATTTATAGAATGCCCTTTTTCTCGTGGACTATGAGATGTCATGTCAAGTATTTTTAGGAAAGATATTAAACTTGACTGTACTCTCTTAGATCTTTGGCGGACGACGATGAAGATCTCGTTTAGCACACAATTGAAAGTTTTATGGTAGATTTCGATTATTATCGTATTTTGGGTGGTGTGGCTCCTTCGTAATCAAGCCACATTTGAGAGTATAAAACTTATCTTGGCTGAAGCTCTTCCCTTGCTTTGGCGCGATGCATAATTCAATTGAGGAGCTTTTGACACTTCAACAGTTTTATGTTTCGAGTCGTCCTTCTAAAGCCCTGCGTATATTAGAAGTTTTTTGGCGTCCTCCTCCATCAGGTTGGATTGGTGAATACAGATAGAGCGACTTTCAGTAGTCATGGGCTTGCAGGTTGTGGAGGCGTTTTTCGATCGTCTAGAGGTTTTGTTAAGGATTGTTAGGCTATTAACATTGGCGTATGTTTTACTTTCGAGGCTGAATTGGCTGGTGCTATTCATGAAATTGTTTATGCTTCAAGCTTTGGATGGAGACAATTATGGTTGGAAAGTGATTTTGTTTATGTCGTATTCATTCTTCGTTTTAGATCCCGAAAGGTTCCCTAGCGTTGGCGTACTGGTTGTGATAAATGTTTAAAATTAATCTATCAGATGGACCTTGTTGTCACTTATATTTTGTCGGGAAGGTAACCGAGTTATAAATTATTTGGCATCCAGGGCCCATTAGTATAGTTACTTCAACTTGGTGGTGGAACGCTCTGAATTTTTATTCTTCATTGTTTTCTAGATAATGTTTGTAACATGCCTTCTTTTAAGTTTTGCTGATATTTTCCCTTATGTTTTCTTTTGTTGACTCTTTTATTTTATTTTAATAATATGCTGGGTTGAGTTATATGACAAGGGTGTTACGGAGATGTCAGTCTAGCTGGGATGTCCTGGTGCACCTACTAATTCTTTCCACCAACATCTTTATTTAAAAACGGGAAATTAACAAAGATTTTTCAATTTTTAGAGAATGTATTCAATCACATTGAGCAAATTAAAATCACCGATTATCTCCTCAAATTATGAAAATATTATATTTTTAGGTGTGACAACATATTATTGAATGAGTACTGAGTTTTCATTATTACCGAAATACTAGAAAAAGAAAGAAGTATTGTTCCATCAAATTCCATATGAAACGCAAAAACAAAAACAAGGTAAAAACTTGATTAACATGAACCACGTCTACCATGAATATTTGCTCGTAAGTATATGTTGAATTTCCAACATAATCCATGGTTTAGTATGACACATTCGGTTAATTTTATATATTAATCCGGGTAAAGTGTTCAACGGGGGGTTTAGCTCTATTTTAGATGAACTTTTAAACCAAACCAATCTAATCAGTTTTTTGATTGAATGACTCAAACCAAATCGTTAATTAATGGTTGAGTTGGGTAGGGTTAGTGCCGGCAGTTCTCCCCGTAATTCTAGTTAATATTGAAAAAAAATTGTATCTTAGTAAATTATATGACCAAGTTAGTCATAAAAATTATAGGTTTATCTTATTACATAACTAAGTTAATAGTATAAATAACCAAATATTGGATACTAAAAGAAAGAATTATGGACCCGATCTGAGTGAAGGAAAGCCAAATTACATGAGGGTAAGAATTATGGACCCGATCTGAGTAAAGGAAAGCCGAATTGCATGAGGGGGAGATCATTCTTGTTATCGTTACTATTGCTTTGATTTGATTTTGTTGGTTTGATTTTGTTCACAATATAAGTAAAGTGAAATTAAACAAATTTAATAAGTTTTTTTAAAAAATTAAACCTAACCAAACTAATATTAATATTTACATCACCCAATAATCAACAGTTTAGATTAATTTAGAGGGTTTAGTCAATTTTATACTTAAACACTCCAAAATCTAAGCAGGGATGTCCAAATCATCCGTGAGTCACCGAAACCCGCGGAGACTCGCCCTTGATAGGTTAGAGTTTTAGTGAATAAATGGATGACGAGACAGATATGGTGCAATCGTAAATAAACTCACGCGGGTATGACGGGGATAAATATAATAGCCCGGCCCCATCACCTGCCCCATCCCCGATTCCCAGCCCCATTTATTATTATATATAAACTTTTATTATATTGAAACTATAACTCCATATCACAACTCTAACACTATTTTTTTAATACCTCACTGCTCTAGCTCTTTAAACGTCAAATAAGACGATCATATATTATTTTTCTCCTACATTATCTTCATTGTTTTTATTGTCACCATTATCTATTATCGTTCTCTTTGCGTCTGTCAATGTCTCAAACCAGCTCTGAAAAGTTCTACACATAATCAAACCTAAAGAGAGATGGGGAACCCATGGGTAACCAATCCTAATGGGGAATCCCCATCCCCGCCCCATGTCTTCATAAATGGAGAATGGGACGGATGGGGATGGGGATGGGGTTGACATATGAAAGTGGAGATGAGAATAGGGGAGGCCAACCCGCTCCCGCCCTATTGGCATCCCTAAATCTGGGCAATAAGGAACGCGTCATTAAATACAGAAATAGTACAAAGATACAATATGAATACAACATTTGACTAATATATACTGTTACATAAGAAACCGGATTGAGCCGTTATCTTCTTTGAAGCAAAGCAAGACATGAAATTAAACATAACACCAGAAGGCTCACAATCACATACCCCAAACACCATGAGCTGGTGCTGCTCTGTTATTTGGTCTGGGCGTCAGTTCATATAATATCCTCGCAAATGTATCAGAATGTCTTCCATCCGAGAAGAGTATTTCTGCAAAGGCATTCTCGTATGCTAGGAGCAAAGCCCTGTTCTGTGGCTCAGCAACTAAGCTCTCCACAATCATAGCTGCTTTCCTGCATATTTCTGGAACTGGATGCGGTGTCTTTATCACTTTTAGAAGTCGATCGATCGCCCTGATTTTAAAGAACATTTAAATGACAAACAATATTGTGCTTAAAAAGGTCTTGAGTCCTAAATATCATTGTTTTGTTCAACAGAAGGAAGAAATTTACCATCGCTCGCTTGCAAGCTTCAATCTGCAGTCCATGTTAACTTCTACAAGGTTATAAAGGGCACCGACTGCTGCTGCTTGAGCATCCAATGCTGGGAAGCTCATAAGATCAACTAAACGCTTGTGTATCTACAGTGTTAATCAACATCTTATTGTCTTTGAGAAAATGCAAGAGATGTTTATTAATTATAAACAGGGGATGTTAAGTGACATAGTATAAACCTGTGAAACAAAGGGGAGAAGAAAAGGCTCATTATCAGGATTTATTATCAAACGCCCTATCAGTTCTGCAGAAGCACAATGCCAGACTTTGACTGCAGATCCTAGCATCCCCATGATTGCTTGAGCGGCACGTTTCTCTCTGGTTTCAGAAGAAAAATATCAGCCAGAAGTCACCATGGTATAATATAAAAATGAAAAAGAGTGGATAGAAACATGTCTCTCACGTTATTTTGATGTAGGACGGCTTTGATGAGCTAAAGATCCGCAGATCAAGTAATGGAGCTAAATTAACAATTGTCTCCAGGGCATTTGTGACGAGTTCCTCATCCTCTGCCAAACATCTAGAACTTTAAGAGACATAGATATATAATCTGTAACATTCAAGGAAATTTTTGGTTCTTTCAAAATTCTTTCTATCATAGAGATTCTCCTCAATTTATAATGGTCCCTGATGAACTCATGCATGTCTTACCTGTAGCATGATCCTCGATGCATTGGAACACAGATTCCAAACAGTGCCGATGTTGAGCCATGATGACTTCGTTATCCGGCATAAAAGAGAAGTTCCTAATGATATTTGAAGCAGCAACAGCACATTGCTGTTTCTCTGCTCGGCCTTCTTCATCTAGATTAAACAGACCATCTTCATCAAGCCACCAATGTTGGGTCCGAGATTTGGTTGAGCCACTGTGTCCAGACGCTTCCGTCACAGAAGAACCAATGCCCAGGCTGCAACATAAACACTAAGCCATATTCAGTTTCCATATGCCCAAGCCGCTTTTATGCATTTAAGTTTCGAAGATTGCAATAGTTAAGTAATTATAAAGCCTACCCATTTGTTCCCAAAGCTTCAAACTCATTCCCAAAGCCTGTTACAAGAGAATTTGTACCTAAAGTTCTGACCCTTCGAGTCTTTACAAGTTCCTTTGGGAGAGCTATATCACGCCAATCATCTATCTGTTAGATAATAACACATTAACTAAGTAAGGTATCAAACCCAGTCTCTCTTTTCAAAACTAGACAAATACGATGGCACAATGGAAATTGGAACCTTATCAACTACCATAAACATAATTAAGAGCAAACGGTTGAGGAGCATCATGACAATAAAAGAAATAGTTACATACTACTTGGAGAAGAGCATCAAGCAAGCCAGGAATTTTTGCGAGAGGAGTAGCGTCTTTCCGCAGGTCATCCTTCTCTTTGAAGGAGAGCAACGTGAGAGTGTTCAATGCCCATGTTAGCTCGCTTTTCAATCCACTCTGAAGGGCCAAAACGATCCTTTTATTGTTTTGATCTGGATAGTACCCCCCAATCACCATAACAAATTTGCAGGGAGTCAGCAACAGTCTCAGTTAATTAACTAATTAATTCACTTCCTTAAACCTACTGGTTAAAGTTGAGCAAATTTTACACATTTAAGCGAAAAGAGACTATTTTTTATTCACTGACCGGCGAAGGAGCTGTGAACGAGAAGAGAGGGGCCAAGGAGAGCCGAAGGAGCAACCGTATCGGCCGCAGCTGCAGCCGCGCCGCTTCCAGTCGTGCTACCAAATGGGCGGCCTCTTTTTGCCGGAGGAGCTGTGGCTCCAGTAGCAGCACCAGTCAACTTGTTTTGTTCCCTCTTCTGCATGGCCTTCGATTCTCAGTTTCAGCTATGGCGATTCGGGCAATCAGATCAGAAATTTACCACTTAGGGCATGAAAACTGTGACCCGAATCCGCCAAGCTTCCTGATAGAAATTGGACCACCAAGAAGCCCGTCGTTTAGGTGCGCTTCTAGACAGTCAAATCGAGCCCTAAATCAGCCCATACTTCTCCTCCTTGATTAGCCCTTTATCAACGGTTTCACGTAGTAACGACCATCTCCAGTTCTAGCTCTCTTATGTGATATGCCATTTGAATTATTATATTAAACCATTTAAAAATGCTGCTAACGAACAAATTAAGCAATTATGTGGAGTAAATAAATTATTTACACCACGTGAAAAATGTCAAAGTTTATCAGTTATTGTATACTTTAAACAATTCAAATCTCTACGCAACCCGCACTTTCATCTTTAGACCAATAAGTAGTTTAATAAAGAATAATTCAAAAGTATGATATGAATTCTCTCTAGTTGGTATCAATTACAGAGAAGTAGTTCACTAACAACCATTTAAAAAGATATGGAGGGTTAGGATAAAAAGTTTAAAAAAATAGATTTTTTTTGTCTTTTTCTCTGACAGTTTGGACCGTTCAAATATGATCGAACGGTTCAAGATTGACTAACTGTTGTTTCTATAGGTGGTTCCAAATGTATCCATCTCTTAGTAAAAGTAATTTTTAAAAAAAATATACATGGTAGACTTTTAAGATAAAAATAGAAATAACAAGTTTTAAATATATATATATATATATATATAAGTAACAAAAAGCTTGAGGTTTAATCATTTTAATGACGAAAAAATCCTTATTAAAAAAATAAATACATGCTAACAAAAATGTAGCCTAATTTTAATACATAAATTAATGTATTAATTAAAATTTGGTATTAAATTTGGAATGTCCATAATTTTTTGAAACCCCGCAGAAAAAGAAGGAGAAAATTATTCAGAAAAAGAACGATTGAGCGTAAATTCTAATAATTAATTACTGTATTTTGTCAATTCACAATGAATTGAGATGAATTACCATTTACCATCATAGGTTACATGAAATGTAAGCGTAAATTCTCATCCAAACGTTTGATTTCTACATGTGCATAGGGGCAGGCATGTCTTACAAAAAACGAACAATTAGTACGCCCGCGCGGAAGCAGCGGTAGTGTTGGGTTTTGTCGATTGCAGAGGACAATGATTCAAGAAAGCTTTTATAGAAAACCACAAACCCATCTGAATGAAATAATGACGGAAAATCATTAAGGAATCTGGGAAAATTTGAGCGGAAATTAATTAATTATTGCTTCGTGTCTTCTATTTATAGAACGAAGTGAGATCTGCTTCAAATCATTCATTGCCTGCATTTCTGTCTGGAAAATATCTCATCTTTATCTTGATCCTTCATTTATAGCCTCTCAAATTCATAAAAGGAGTTGCTCAGAGCGACCTTGAGGTATGCTGCTTTCGCTTTAATCGTTCAGGGTTTTTCTCCCTCTGTTTTGCAGCTTTGATTTCACTCTCCTTTTGCTTGTCTATGTTGGTGTCACGGCATATAGTTTGGGTATTTTTACATTTTCATTTGGCGGGGTTTGAGAATTCGCTCTCGTTCAAATTTTTTTGCAGTTTTATTCATTAGTCTTTCTCACCACCATGTATGATAGCTAAATTTTGTCAATTCCTATCCCCTGTGTTTGGCCTCCCAGAATGTGGCGGAAAAGTATATAAAGAAATAAGAGAAAAAGTCCGGCTAATGGTGAAAACTAATTTCAGAACTAGAAGAACTATAACCCCTTTTTTGTTCTACTGAAATTTGGAACTTATTTCCTTACCCTTCTCCAACTTCCATTTCCAAGTAGCCATTTGGAGTCAAGTAGTTAAGCTTGAGCAGATTGATTGGATCTCTTACTTCCAAAGTTGAATGAAAATGATTTTATGCTGTTGTTTATCAAGTAATGTCTGAACTGATGTATGATTTTCGTTTAAATTTTCAATTGGTTGACTTCTAAAGTTGTCCTTCTACATTTTTCTGCCCAACTGACACAGATGTTTTCTCGAGTCACATTACAAACTATCGCGATTGATCTATAATTTACTAAAGCCGAATCAGTAAATTTCTTACACTTCTCCGGATATTCTTTAATGACTGATACGGGTAATTATATACCAACAAGTATTTGAAAGCCATTTCGCGTTATGTTTTCCTAAAGCGGTCTTAAATGTGAAAAGAAGGAATTTCAGTCCCTAAAGGGTTTTGTTTATAGTGATACATGATTTGATTGCTTAATTGAGTGATGCACTTATATGAAGGAATCATTAGGCCACTTCCTGTTAAATCTTTGTAGAGTTGCAGAATGGGAAGTAGTGGAGGAAACACATATGGAGAATACACCTATGAGAGCCTCGAGAGGGAACCCTACTGGCCATCTGAAAAGCTTCGGATATCAATTACGGGTGCTGGTGGTTTTATTGCCTCGCACATTGCTCGGAGATTGAAGAACGAGGGTCATTACATTATTGCTTCTGACTGGAAGAAAAACGAGCATATGACTGAGGATATGTTTTGTCATGAGTTCCATCTTGTTGATCTTAGGGTGATGGATAACTGTTTGAAGGTTACTAACGGAGTTGATCACGTCTTTAACCTTGCTGCTGATATGGGAGGTATGGGCTTTATTCAGTCAAACCACTCTGTCATTATGTACAACAACACCATGATCAGCTTTAACATGCTTGAGGCTTCTCGGATCAATGGAGTTAAGAGGTCTGTTCTGTTAATTTCCCTTCATTTTTTGTCTCTGGAATATAATAATTGGACTTCATATTTGGCAGAAACCTGACTCTATACTGAATCCATCATACTTATTTTACAACAACCGAAACAGATTTTTGTAGAATCTGTATCCGTTAAATATCGTTTGATCGGTTAAAGAATAATGTCGGTCTTATTAGATCTCTTTACAAAGCATCATAAGTCACACTCGAAATCAGTAGAAAAGAGATGAAAGGCTATAGCAACTTTAAATTCTCAACGTTTGTGTCAAAATTTTAGGCCGGAGAAACTCAGATCATGTTCTGTGTCTTTGATCGATGTGTTCTGTCCTATTAAAATAGCCTGAACAGATGAATTCAGCATGCAGATTTGATCATTGCCTTGTGCAGGTTTTTCTATGCCTCTAGCGCTTGCATTTACCCTGAATTCAAACAGTTGGAAACGAACGTCAGCTTAAAAGAGTCTGATGCTTGGCCAGCAGAGGTTACTTTCTGTAAATTTAAGATTCAGAATTCAGAATTCAGAATTTTATTTCAAAAATTAATAATGGGGCTCTATAATACATGTATTACAGCCTCAAGATGCTTATGGATTGGAGAAACTAATGACTGAGGAGCTCTGCAAGCATTACACGAAGGACTTTGGGATTGAGTGTCGTGTTGGACGGTTCCACAACATATACGGACCATTTGGAACCTGGAAAGGTCAGACTATACTTTTATTTTCGTGCAAGAGTGGAAACATTCATCTGGTTCCCTTTGTTTTATGAATGCATATAGATTTTCTTTTCATGTGTGCTCGATACAGGAGGAAGAGAGAAGGCCCCTGCTGCATTTTGTAGAAAATCAATTATTTCGAGCAATAAGTTTGAGATGTGGGGAGATGGTTTGCAGACCCGGTCTTTTACCTTCATTGATGAGTGTGTAGAAGGCGTTCTAAGGTAGTATTTCTCTTATTAAACAACATTCTTCCTTTCTTAGCTTCAGTTCAGATACATCTAGCTCTGTTGGTTCTTACATTGTGGGTATTCATTATTTGTTTTCTTTGTACTTTAGATTGACAAAGTCCGACTTCCGGGAACCAGTGAACATAGGAAGTGATGAAATGGTTAGCATGAATGAAATGGCTGAGATTGTCCTAAGCTTCGAGAACAAGAAGCTTCCAATCCATCATATACCTGGGCCAGAAGGCGTGCGCGGTCGAAATTCTGATAACACTTTGATTAAAGAGAAGCTTGACTGGGCACCCTCTATGAAACTAAAGGTGAAATCGTTTTAACAACTTTGATTTCCTGGTTAGCTGATTGGCAATTAGCAAATACTGACAGAATCAAGTAATTGAATGGAAAATGTTGCAGGATGGATTGAGATTCACATACTTTTGGATAAAAGAACAGATAGAGAAAGAGAAGGCTGAAGGAGTTGATTTGTCTGTTTACGGATCATCAAAAGTGGTCGGAACTCAAGCTCCTGTTCAGTTAGGATCTCTTCGTGCTGCTGACGGCAAGGAATGATAGCCTTGATTTTGTCAGTGAGAGTGTCTTAACAAGTCAATAAATCTACTTTCCCATGATGATGGTGTAACCTTAAGTTGTATTTCCTTGTGTTTGTGTAATTGCTTTCATGGAAGTTATTGTCAAAATGCATTAGATTTTTTTTTAAACTAAAATGCATTAGATTTTTAGTACTATATTTTCCTTATATGTCCTATATCAATATAATTTGCGTCATTGTTGCAGTTAGATGGTGTAGAAGGTATAAAATTCAGTATCCTATATAGGCGACCCTGGGCTTCTCCATATGTATTTGTTTCTGTTTTTTTCTTTTTATTATTTATTCGCCTGAACTCGCGGAGTTGAAGTCTTTGCCAGCTCCCATCTGCTAAAACAAATCCCATTAACAAAAATATCTCAAGCAAGGAATTCTCTGTCAACTAACAAATGTGAAGTACTATAAGTATTGTCCTTTTCGCATAATTATATCCTCGTTCCTTTCACCTCATAGTTGGAGATGAGAATCTCCAAATTCCACTCGGGCCATTCCTCCACTTTTGTAAGACTGCTCCTGTTTTCAGTATGACTGCAAGCCAAAAACATATCCTGAAATCATATACAAAAAAAGAGTAGTTCAGAAACAATAGCGGATTTCAAGAAGAAACTTAAGAGTACAGAATATCCAGAATTAGATCCTCTATACATCAACTGATAAAAGTGCGAGTATGCAACTCGACATCTATAAGTCCTGTTCATCCCAATCCCAATAGGCAAAAAAAAACAACATTGTTTCAACAAATTTCACATCAGACACATGAAAGAAGTACCTGAAGTGCTCTGGTTTGCAACGCCCCAGATGCATATGAAAGTGAACGTAAGAGGACCAATAGAAGCTGTGAATGTTCAAAGCGGTGACCAGAATCATAAAAATTAAGCCCATCTGTCGAAGAAGCATTTATCTCAATGAAAACATCAAAGGCAGGTCAAAATGCTCATGCATTTACTTTTTTTCTTATTAAGTATTTTACTTTTTTTTCTTTTATTAAGTACTTTAGTTTATAAATAGTTCTTAATGATAATAATTTTATTAGATATAATAATAAATAACTAAATCAAAGTCAATGATAATTAAACTATTATTATGTTCAATATAGTTTTATTAAATATTAAACGATCACGTAAATAGTGAAATTATTATTCTTCGTTGTAATGAATGATTCTTTTGTATTTTATCATATAAATTTTATATATTTTTCTAGCAACCATATGTTTGCAATCCGTCATCTGAATTTTTCAAATGGACCCGTATTATATACATTGTTATCGTACACAAATTGTTACGTGATGTATAGTATTGACTGAATTTTCACCGAATGTTTGTATGTTTAATATCATTATTATACTTACCGGACAATATTTTGTAATTTTACTACCCTGAATTAACCAACTATGGGCTAATGGTGACCGTGTCTACAATACTGCTGTTGTAGAATTTACACTGAAGTATATTAGGAAATATTGTAGCTGTTTTTCCATTCATCTCGACAGAATAGGACTTGTCTTTCGATAACATAAGGTATTCTGGTAATGTTTGACTTTTGAGTAGAAGAATTCTATTTGGGCCTTATAAGGCCTGTTTGGTTTGTTATTTAATTTAATTTATAAAAAATAATAGTAATGTTTATAAATAATCAACTTTTAAAATAGTCATAAAAAATATCACGGGTATAAAAAAATATAAAAAATAACTTATCGGCATGATTTTTGAAAAAAAAAAAACTTCCATGCGGAATAAAAAATCCGTGCCACGCATACCACTACTTCAGATTATATATAATATATACTTGCGTAATTTTTATAGTATATTTTATAGATACAGTATATATTATATAAACTTTATAGACAAACATTCAAAACTTGACTGGTGTGCATGGGGGGCATTTTTGGCGTGAGAATTTGGGTTTTTGGAATCTAGGTGGTTATTTTTTATTTTTTCCATATTTAACAATTTTTTATATTTTTCTTATCTATTTTTGATATTCACGTTAAAATAATGATTGTGATAGACATCTCCACTTCAAAATCATGGTTGAACAATCTATAAAAGACGTCAAACGATCCCTTTTTTCTCAATTTCTCAAGCAAAAGTAAATACATGAATATCATGTGGATAATAAACATAATTAAGGACTCTTAAATGAGAATATGAAGTACTAATGAGAAGATAATATTCTAAGAACAATATATAAAACTAATGTTAATTTCATTCACACATCAAGACCTTTTACTCTAAATGAGATGGGAAATTGGCATGAATAGCCCTAAAATAAAGTATATGAGTGAAAATGACTCATTAATTTAATAGTACGTAAAAATTACCATTTTTAAGTTAGAAAGTTTTAATTTAGTTATGAACTTACTATTTTACCATCTCATTTATGTAACCGTTAAGAGTAACTTTCTATCACTTTTATTTTTTCTTTATGTTTGTTTATGCTATTTTCTCATTTCTCTTATCTAATTTCTTTTAAAACTCATTATACAAAAAAAAAATCCTACTCTCTCTCTCTCTCTCTCTCTCTCTCTCCATATTTGTTTCTTTTATTGTGAAAAAATAAAAAAAGAATGCGAGATCCCCATGCCCATACTCGTACGATTGCATCTATCTCATATATAGGCAAATATATAATTTACTTGCCGTTAATATTTACTTATTGTTATGCTACATTTTATAGTAATTGCACCAAATATAGTTTTCTTGCCATGGCATCAATCATTGTTTGATAAAAATTTTCATGAGACGATTTCACCCTTAAAATTACAGATTTCAAATCTGAATTTCATTGATTTTTTTTTTAACTAAATCACTATTTTATTAATGATTATTATTCATTCCTTAATAATAGTTAATGTCGGTTTAGAAAAGATTCTATCTAATTAATGATATCATCAAATCAATCACTACTATTCGACAAAATTCCAAGAAATATTTGCTTGCCTCGTTTAGTTCTCTATGGCATTCATGGTAGCATATCTTCATGCCAATCTCCATAGAAAATTCTGCTAGTCGTCGCGGCACGTGCACGGCGGAAGCGTGGAGGCGCGTAGCTTTTTACAAAATTAAACTTTTAACAAAAATCGAATCTTTTAATAAAACAAAACTTGCGCAACGCCATGATAACCAAATAAAAACTTTTATTGAAAATTTTTCTTCAATCGTTCAGGATTCATTATATATTTATCAGTTAAATATACAACACACAAGGTTAAAAATCATATATCTCTTATAATCTATATCAAGTGTCCTTGCAAAAAATGATCGATCATCCGTTCTCATGAAATCGCTCCAAAGATCAGTAGACTCCTAGATCCATACTAAGATTTTTCAAGTCAATCCTTAACACACTAGGACGTGTGTGGGCACGGAAAATATTACAAGACATTTTTCCTGTCTCTTAATGCTCTCAACACATGAGATATAAAGATTTACTGAGAAGTACTTTAGTTAGACAATTCTCTAAACGAACGTGATGATTATTCTTTTAGAGATTTGATTAATGTTTAATCATAGAAGGAAATCTCTCTGACACTAATCGTGTTCTCAATCCAACTCTTGATTGATGAACTGATGATCTGATCAATTAATTCTCTCATCTTCTTTCAACAACCTAGGCCATTAGAATAATATCTGTATATATTTTAGATAATGGCGTATCATATTTTTAGGTATAAATTGAAATAATATTTAATTATAAAATTATCAATTACAGTGTCACATGGCACTGTAGTGTGCCATGAGCCAGCACAGTGCCTCAAGACACCACTGTCGTGCCACATGGCACTACAATATTGTACACTCACTACTGTCGTGCCACGTGACACCACAGTATTCCAAATTTTTTACACTCTATCAGTGATTAACACGTGACAATTACTGTGAATTAAATATTTATTTTAATCACATAATTATCTAGATATCAGTTAATTTAAAATTAACATATCTGAGTATATCTATAAATTAACTTAATTATCTAATAATAATTTAATTATCTAATTTCACAAATTAGATATTCTGTCTCACTTACCGATAATTAAAAAAATCATAATTATTTTTATATATAATTGCTGAAAATTATATTTAAAAATATAACAATTCAATTAATTAATTCTTAACTAATTAATCATACACAATTATCTCATAATTATGCATTTGCCCCAGAATAAAAATTTCTTTTGCAAGTAAGTCATTTTCTCATGTCCTGATATATTCACACCCTAGGCAGCATAGTATAGAGCTGACTTGGGGACCATGGACCTGGGAGTTGTCCAACCCAGATTCATATTTCAATCCGAGGTGGAGGATCGGTGCAAGACTCCTGTATTTCAACTGGTAATGTTCACATGCCCGTTTACACGCGCCGCGTGATTTTTCCTCTCCTGTGATAGAGCCTTGCAAAATTGTTGGTGGCCAATAAAGGGCACCAAGAAGTAGGATGGAGTGTGTCCCACCAATATTTTCCTCTATCTTCCATGGCTGCTCACATACTACCCCCAGAGGATCCTTCGGGGGTATTTACCTTCGTTTGCTCTCTGACGACATCGCTTGCCTCCTTCATCTTCCACAGATGACCTAAACCAGAACCTAACAAATGGAGAACCTGGAAATCTGCCACCTAATTTCATTTTGGTCTCGGTTTCCTTAAGAGGTGGCCTTCCTCGGTGAGCCTTCCAGACATGGGGGAGGTCTATTTACGTGCAAGAGACCGTATAGATTCAGCGGTGATTGGCACGCCTTTCCTTCTTCCTTCATCGCACGATCAACATGGCGGCTGAAAGTTCTCCTCCCGGCGGGGGGAAGGGTGAATTCTCCCTCTCGACCTAGGCTTCATCGGTGTTACGTGCCAAGACCACTCTCTATTTTTTGGGGAGAGGAGGGCTCTCAAGTACTTAAAATAGGGACGATTTATCATCATTTTCCACAGACAGCATCAACTGTTGTTACCGAAAATCTCAACGGTGATGTGGGATGCAATCTCCTCTCCATATAGGGGTTCTCTCAGGTGGGAACCTGCACAACATAGACAAGGAACTCTAAAGACGAAGAGAACTGATGGTGCTTTCCTCATCAAAGAGTCTCTGATGCCTAAGTCAGTATTTTGTCAATATTTTATCATAATTTTCTTTGGGGAGAGAAGACATACATCTTATGATTATTGGTAGATGTATTTATATCTGAGTCTCCGGGTGGGAGGAAGCATGTCGAAGATGTTGGTTGTCGCGGCGCGTGCGCGGTGGAAGCGTGGAGGCGCGTGACCTTATAAAAATTAAACATTTAATAAAAATCGAATCTTTTAAAAAATAAAACTCGCGCAACGCCATGATAACAAAATAAAAACTTTTATTGAAAACTATTTTTTAATCAGTCATGATCCAATATATATTTATAAGAAAACATACAACGTTATGAATCATATACTTCTTATAGTCTATATCAAGTGTCCTTGCAAAAGCTGATCGATCATCCATTCTCACAAAATCTTTCCAACGATTAGTAGACTCCAAGATCTACACCAAGATCTTACAAGTCAATCCTCAACGCACTAGGACGTGTGTGGGCACGTAAAATATTACAATACATTTTTTATGTCTCTTAAAGCTCTCAACACATGAGATATAAAGATTTACTGAGAAGGACTTTAGTGAGACAATTCTCTAAACGAACATGATGATTGTTCTTTTAAAGATTTGATTAACGTTTAATCACTGAATAAAATCTGTCTGACACCAGTCATGGAATGGCACTCATAGAGATTAAAGAATATATTTACAGAGTATTCTTATATAACCTACTGTCTTAATCATTTCATGTAATTCTGTCCTCTAATTATCAGTTCATAAATTAGAACTGGTCAATATTATCATTTTACCCTTCTAATTACCTCTTGATCTTTAAGTACTATTAATCCACCTGTGAATGGCTAATTTATTATCTTATTATAAATTTGAGCTCAATAACCATTCGGTTCCAGAATTAACACTTAAGGAAACTAATATACGATCCATTAGGAAAGCTTAGATTCCAAATCTTGTTAGATCATGTCCCCAGCCATCCACATCACTGAATCTCCAAAATAAAAGTCACTAGCCTGATTAACAAACATACCTTAACGAATGAACCAAAAGATCAAGTAAACATGCATAAGAGTTCATGACTACTCAGGATTCAGACTAGTCTACATATGATCATCTAATTGATGTGTATTGAATGTTTATGATAAACAGCACGTTAATAAAGATATTAACACTTAATTAATATGTATATTTTAAATTCCAGTTATCAATATTATGTCTACCATGGGCAAACCTGTTACTGTTTTACTCGCTCTCGAGAAATTGAATGGTGATCATTTCGTACTTTGAAATTCAAATATGAACTTAATGTTGATTTGTGAGAACCATAAGTTCATTCTTACAGAGGAATGTCCAAAGGAGCCTGCTGATAACGCCCCTAAGAATGTTAGGGACAAATATGATCCTTGGATCATATCAAACAACAAGGTGAAGTGCTACATGTTTGTGAGCATGAATGATATTCTGATCACCAAACATGAAAGCACGGAGACTGCCTAAGAGATTATGAAATCTTTACAAGCAATGTTTGGGCAGTAGTCCTATCAAAGTCATCATGAGACCACTAGAAGGTATATGACAACTAAGATGCAAAAGGTTACTTCTGTTCGAGAACTTTTTTTGAACATAATCAACATAATGCACGAGGCAGAAGTACATGGGGTGACCATTGATGAACGGACTCAAGTTAACATCATACTAGAGTTGCTCACACTAGCTTTTTCTGCGTTCACGATCAACTATGTTATGAACAAGTTACAATTCAACATGGCCCAATTGTTGAATGAACATCAGACTTTTGAGTGACTCAACCTCTGAATGACAAAAGAGCGTGAGGCAAATGTTGCCAAGCAAAAGTCTTCTTCTAAAATTATTAAGAACAAGAAAAGGAAGAAGAACAATGGTAAGGACAAGAGTAAGAATAAAAGAGTACAGAAAGCCAAGACATCGCCGAAAGTCAAGAAGAACAAGAAAGATAGTAAGCCGAAAGGAAAGTGTTTCCACTATCGGGTTGAAGGTCATTGGAAGAGAAACTGTAACAAATATCTCTCTGAGCCAAAAAAAGAAAGGTAAATATAATTTACTTGTACTCGAAGCTTGTTTAATAAAATATAATTTTTCATCCTGGATACTTAATTCTGGAGCCACTAACCATGTATGTTCTTCTTTGCAGATGCTTGATTCGTCAAGGGAGTTGGCTGATGGCGAGGTCATTTTTTGAGAGTTGGCAATGGTACGCTCGTTCAGCTGAAGCAATAGAAATAGTCCGTTTACTTTTTGGATATAATTACTTAGTTTTGAACGATATTTATTATTTTCCTAGTTTTTCGAGGAATTCGATTTCTCTTTCATTTTTGCAAGAACAATTATTCAACATTTATTTAATTAATAAAGAGTTTATTATTTCTAAGAATGGATTTGATATATGTCATGCTAAAATTATAAACAGACTGTATATACATAAACAGCCTGGACGCGCGTTAAATAATTATGAATTACTTAAACTAGAAAACCTAATAATTACAAACGACAAAGAGTTTCTCATGATGATAACACATATTTATGGTATCTTAGGTTGGGACATATTAATCTAGATAGGTTAAACAGATTAACAAAGCATGGTGCTTTGAGAGAGCTAAAAGTTGGAACTCTTCATGTTTGTGAGTCATGTCTAGAGGGTAAGATGACATAGAGACCTTTCACAGAAAAGGGGCAAGAGCTAAGGAACCACTTGAGTTAGTACATAGTGATGTATATGGACCGATCAATGTACAAGCTAGATGTGGGTATGAGTATTTTGTCACTTTCATTAACGACTATTGAAGATATGGTTATAGTTACCTAATGCATTAAAAGTCAAAAACTTTTTAAAAGTTTAAAAACTTCAAGGCTGAAGCTGAAAAGCAATTAACTAAATCATTGAAAACCCCTCGATCCAATCGAGGTGGTGAATACTTGGATTTAGAATTCAATGATTATTTGTTGGAGTGTGGAATCATATCTCAACTTACAATACCTGAAACATCACAGTAAAATGGTGTTGCATAGAGGAGAAACTGAACCTTATTAGATATGGTTAAGTTGATGTTAAGCTACTCATCATTGTCACTTACATTTTGGGAATATGCACTACACACAACAACTTACATTTTGAATATAGTGTTCTCTAAGTCTATAAACAAGATGCATTTAGAGTTATGGAATGGTTTCAAACCTAGTTCGCGACATTTTCATATATGGGTGTGTCCAGCTTATGTTCTTAGACCCAAGACAAGAAAGTTACACTCAAGGACTGAGTTATGCATATTTGTTGGCTATTCTCATATTCGTTGGCTATTCTCTAGAGACTAGAGGTAGGTACCTTTATAGTCACAATTGTCAAAAGGTGTTTGTGTAGACAAATGCCACATTTCTTGAACATGACTATATATAAAACTACAAACCTCATAGCAAAGTAGTTCTTGAGGAATTAGCGACTGATGAGTTCAGGCCACCTTCAATTTCTACTGATAAATAACAAATCATAGAAACCATAGTTCCTGCAAATGAAACCCGGTGCAACGTCATTGTGGGAGGGTTGTGAGACAATCAGTTTGCTACGAACTAGAAGCACATGTCCTAGTGTCAGGCACTAATAAGGACGATCCATTATCTTATGAAGAAGCAATGGATGATCCTAAAAAGGAGAAATGGCAAAATGCCATGTACCAGGAAATGGAATCTATGTATTCCAATTCCGTCTGGGAACTTGTAGATCCACCTGAAGATGTCAAGCCCATTGGATGTAAATGGATCTTCAAGAAAAAAATATGTGCAGATGGGAAAGTAGAGACTTTTAAGGCATGGTTAGTAGCCAATGGCTATACACAAATAGAGGGAGCCGATAGCCGCTAGTTTTGACTATGAGATATGACAAATGGACGTTGAGGCAGCCTTTCTGAATGGCTCTCTTAAAGAAAGCATTTATATGATGCATACAGAAGGGTTCGTACAGAAGGAGCAGGATCAGAAAATATGTAAGTTGTTTATATCCATTTATAGATTAAAACAAGCATCAAGATCTTGGAATCTTACTTTTGATGAGATTATAAAGTCTTATGACTTCGAGTAAAATGTTGACAAAGTCTGTGTTTATAAACACACCAAAGTCAACTATACTAAAAGGGATAATTATAGAAATTTTTTTAATTAAGAAAAATTGTTTTTCTAATTAAAAAGGGTTTTGTTTAAAGCTTGAAAATTCTGAAGATGGACATTAGGAGGAGAAGGCAATATTTAAAAAATATGTATTCTTGAAGTCCGCTTTGTCATTTTATTTCTTTATTTCAATGGTTATAATTTAGAAATACCCAATAGTCACGCAGCCCATTATTATTTTATTTTATTATTAAATAATTATTTAATTGTTATGTTTGATAACATGTCCATGCATTAGTCGACCACATGGCATATATGAAAATCTCACAAAGTTTTATTTTATCATGTATCTCATATGAGAAACATGATTAGTTTGGATTATCTTAATATGTTTATATGTATTACTTTATGAAATCAATTGCACATAAACTGTTAGGTTTTAACTAGTTAAAACTTTATAATCACACCACACTAAAAGTTATAGTAACATTTAAGTTAGCCGACTTTAGTAAAAGAGTTTTATTAAAGTTTGATGAATATAATTAATTAGTTAATCTAAGTTCACCTAATTATGACTTAGGCGCTTCCGAAAGTTAAATAAACCTAAACCAATGAGATTGGATTAATTGATAATTAAATATTTATAGGGTTATTATTTTAACTAGTAACTAATTTGGAATTAATTGATTAGTTAATATAGAAACACATTATCCTAAAATAGTGAGTGAGAGAAGGTTGACATGTAAATGTAACATATGGTCTCCATCATTAGTACACCATCGTGAGGTGCAGTGAGTGCCTCGAGATGACTTTGTTTTCATCCCCCTAAGGAAGGTTTCGAGCTTTATCAATACCAAGGTTGGACATCTTAAGAAGATAGGAGGAAGTGATATAGTTTAGTTTTGACCAACCCTAAGGCAGCATATTCTAAATGAAGTCATAAAATCTGAAATGATGAGTTACACTCACAAAGTCACAATTAAGTTTCATGTGGATAATTGTGATTTGATCGAATAAGAGATACCTTGTTGTTAAAAGAGAATATATGGCATTAAAGTTTTAATTAATAAGGATGGGAATGTCTCATAGATAGTCTGAGGTTAATCTGACCGACCCTAGGACGGCACATTAATCGTTGGGTTGTTTTATCGTGATTAGTAAATGCTAAATTTATGTGTTTATTATGATTGTATTCATGCATCACGTTTACTTTTCAAATTCTAAATATTTATCAATTATATTGAATCATGTATGGTTTAAATTTCAGCTATCAATATTATGTCTACCATGGGCAACCATGTTACTGCTTTACTCGCTCTTGAGAAATTATATGGTGATAATTTTTTGGAAATCAAATATGAACTAAATGTTGATTTGTGAGAATCATAAGTTCGTTATTACTGAGGAATGTCCTAAAGAGCCTGCTGCTAACGCCTCTAAGAATGTTAGGGACAAACATGATGCTTGGATCATATCAAACAACAAGGCGAAATGTTACATGCTTGTGAGCATGATTGATGTTCTAAGAACCAAGCATAAAAGCATGGAGATTGCCTATGAGAATATGAAATCTTTACAGGCAACATTTGGGCAACAGTCCGATCAAAGTCGTCATGAGGCCACTAGGAGCTATATGTCAACTAATATGAGGAAGAGTATTTTTGTTCGAGAACATGTTTTGAACATGATCAATATAAAAATGCACGAGACAGAAGTACATAGGACAATCATTAATGAGCGGACTCAAGTTAGCATCATACTAGAGTCACTCACACCAGCTTAGTCTGCGTTCACGACCAACTATGTTATGAAAAAGTTACAATTCAACATGACCGAATTGTTGAATGAACTGTAGACTTTTTAGTCACTCAACCTTAGAATGGCCAAAAAGGGTGAGGCAAATGTTATCGAGCAAAAGCCTTCTTCCAATATTGTTATGAACAATAAAAAGAAGAAGAACAATGGTAAGGACAAAAGTAAGAATAAAAGAGTAAAGAAAGTCAAAACATCACCGAAAGCTAAGAAGAACAAGAAAGACAGGAAGCCCAAAGGAAAGTGTTTGCACTCTGGGGCAGAAGGTCATTGGAAGAGAAACTGTAACAAGTATCTCTCTGCTGGAAAAAAAAATATGATTTAATTTTACTTAAAGCTTGTTTAGTGAAATATGATTTGTCATCCTAGATACTTGATTCAGGAGCAACTAACCATGTATGTTCTTTTTTGCAGATACTTGATTCGTCAAGGGAGTTGACTGATGGCAATGGTGCGCTCGTGTCAACTAAAATATTAGAGACAGTCCGTTTACTTTTTTGGATATAATTACTTAGTTTTGAATGATGTTTATTATATTCCTAGTTTTTTGAGAATTTTGATTTCTCTTTCACTTTTGCAAGAACAGTTATTCGAAGTTTCTTTCATTAATAAAGAGCTTATTATTTTTAAGAATGTATTCGATATTTGTCATGCTAAAAGTTATAAACGAACTGTATATGCGTAAATCGACTGAATGCACGTTAAATAATTTTGATTTATTTAAAGTTACAAAACCTAAGAATAACAAATAACAAAGAGTTTCTCATGATGATAAGACATATTTATGTCATCTTAGGTTGATACATATAAATCTTGATAGGTTAAACAGGTTAACAAAGCATGGTGCTTTGAGAGAGCTAGAAGTTGGAACTTTTCTTGTTTGTGAATCTTGTCTAGATGGTAAAATAACCAAGGGACCTTTCACAGGAAAGGGCCAAAGAGTCAAGGAACTACTTGAGTTAGTACATAGTGATGTTTGTGGACCGATTAATGTACAAGCTAGATGTGGGTATGAGTATTTTGTCATTTTCATTGACGACTACTCAAGATATGGTTATAGTTACCTAATGCATTGAATGTCTGAAACTTTTGAAAAGTTTAAGGACTTCAAGGCGGAAACTGAAAAGCAATTGGGTAAATCATTGAAAACAAGGTTTTTCTAATCGAGGTGGTGAATACTTGGATTTAGAATTCAAGAATTATTTGCTGGAGTGTGGAATCTCTTCCCAACTGACAGCACCTGGAACAACACAGCAAAATAGTGTTGCAGAGAGGAGAAACCAAACTTTACTGGATATGGTTAGATCGATGTTAAGCTACTCATCATTGTCACTTACATTTTGGGGATATGCAATACACACGGTAACTTAAATTTTGAATGTAGTTCTCTCTAAGTCTGTAAGCAAGCCGCTTTTAAAGTTATGGAATGGCTCCAAACCTAGTTTGTGCCATTTCCATATGTGAGGGTGTCCAGCTCACGCTCTTAGACCCAAGACCATGAAGTTAGACTCAAGGTATGAGGTATGTATATTCGTTGGCTATTCTCTAAAGATTAGTGGTGGGTACTTTTATAGTTACAATGATCAATGTCTATCACTTTATGTCAAAGATCGTCTCCCTTCTCCCCAATCAAAGACAGGCTTCGTGTTTTGTGAAACTTCCCCAGCACGCCTCCAAGAGACTTCTTCGACATGCTTCCTCTCACTCGGAGACTCATATATAAATACATCTACCAAAAAATAGAAGAGCTATGCCTTCTTTCCCCTAAGGAAATTGTGCCAGAATGTCTACAAAATACTGACTTAGGCATCGGAGACTCTTCGACGAGGAAACCACCCCCGGTTCTCTTCGTTTTTAGAGATTCCTTGTCTGTGTTGTGCAGGTTCCCGCCCGAGAGAACCCCTAAGTGGAGACGAGATTTCATCCCACCTCACCGTTGAGATTTTTTATAACAAACACAAAGCAAATACTTGTTAAATTGAAATCTATATTTTGAGATACTAAACATTAAACATTATTACAAATAAACAAACCACAATATAGTGAAAGTAATTAAATTTAATAAATTACAAACAATGGAAATTTTTTAAAATGTCATAAAGTTAAAAATAAGTTCAAAAATTCTATTTTAATAATTGTGATTTTCTGATAACTTAGAAATACTAATAAATATGTTTATTTAAATAATTATATTTTATAGGCATAATAAAATGAATGAAATTGTAAAAAGTACTATATATTGTTATCCTATATTAAAATAGTTTTCTGTCGAAGTTATACAATGTTGAATACTTCTTTCACAGATAAAATATTGAATCTAATAAATAGAAGTACACAATAGTTATGATTTGATTTTTAGCTCATATGTAACAAAACTCTTATATTTTGTTCAATTTTGTTATTCAATCTTGCACTAGACGCATGACATTATTAAATAACCTAGTCCAATACAATGCAAGCCGACTGCATTGATAAATCCTTTCGAAATTGGATTGCTAAACGTACCCATGACGTTTAGGTTGATTTAGAATAAAAGTTTACGAATGTAAGTGAAATTGACCTAAAAGTAAGTTTTAACCAGCAAATACTTTGAATTTGGCAGTTTTTTTAAAATAATTACCAATTTTAAAGTTCTTGAAAAAAGGTCACTAAATATTAGTAAATATTATTTAATGAATAATTCTAAATTGATTAAGTAATTTATCAAGTCTTAAGTGACCGAGTCATGTGTCGATCATTTATAGGTTGGTGTTATAAAATATTTTAAATAAGTGTAAAAATAGATATTAATAAATGATTATCACATCACTTGATATATTTTGTTATTGCAGTATGATCAATTTACTATAAAACTTATCCGATATACCGTTCTTAATATAATAACATAAAAACCTTTCAATGTATTTATAAATTGCTAAAAGGATCAAAATTAGGGCAATATATTCAAAGATATATATATATATATATATTGATTTATCATTGAATAAGCGAAAGTTAATTTATGTGATGGGCACCAATGGAGTGTCAATGTCTGAAATGTAAAAGACATTGGTGGGGATATTTGGAAAGGTTACTTCATTCCACGCTATGTTTGACAACACACCAAAACCTTGGGCTAATTTTTCATTTTATTCTCCCGTCGATAACAACAATATCATCATTCTATTTCTTTATTATTTAATTATAAAATAATTTATCGACGTTCATATTGGGATTTTGTGATCTTTAGATTGCAGTTAAAGTAATCTGGGTTACATAAAACTCGACAGGTAGCAGATTATTTTTTGAGATTTTTTTAGAGTTTACCAATTACGTAGCGGAGTTCACCAATTACGTAGTGGGGTTCACCAAATACGTACAAAAAAATAGTTCTTGGAGGGGCTCACCAATTACGTACTGGAGTTCACCAATTACATAGTGGGGTTCACCAATTACGTATCAGGGTTCACCAAATACGTACAAAAGAATAATTCTTGGAGGGATTCACCAATTACGTAGTGAGTTTCACCAATTATGTAATGGGATTCATCAATTACGTACCGGGGTTCACCAATTATGTACAAAATAGTAATAATTCTTGGGAGGGTTCACCAAATACTTACAACCTAATCGCCTATTTTTAACTCCGAAACGCCTATTTTTAACCCAATCGCCAGTTTATTATCTCCAATCTCCTGTTTCAGTTTCTAAACGCCATGTTGAAATAGGCGATCGCCAGTCTCCCTCCCAATCGCCACTTTTTTGCTCCTAATCACCATTTATATGGCTCTAATCGTCATCTTCACAAGTTTTCTTAAAATTGATATTTTTGTAATTTATTTTCCGTACACCGGGAAAATCATCGATAAAAATAGAAAAAACTCGTTATTTCAAAGCAAACATTCATGATACTTACTTATTATGTGAAATTAGATTGGATTAATTAAGGATTCTTGATACAATTGAACACTTATTCATAAACTCGTTAAAAATTGTCACTGATAATGTTGTTGTGTTTTTGTGACAAGTATCGAGCGAGATGGGTTTTCGCCCTATATAATTATAGGTCGTGATATTATGATGGTCGGTAAATCCTATTTATCAATTTGATGAACAAGTACAACCCTCAATGTCAGATTCTATCTATAAATCGAACATATCCGATAAAAGTTTGAAATTGAATATTAAAATTTGAAATTTTAACCTTTAATTTTATAAATTATAACCCCAAAAAATTTGCGAAACAACTTATTTAAGTTTTAATTTAAAAGAGATGAGAATTACGAGGAATCTCAAAATTAAGACCGAAACAGCTTCTCGGATTCTGAAAGTACTTAAAACATTATTTTTTGGACATGAAACTGGGTTGTGATGGGGAAACCAGAAGTTTTTTATTTGATATCTTATGGACCATGTGGTTCCACCCGAATCAAAAGTTATGTCCTCCAGAAGTTAACCCGCGCCAAACGCCTGTGTATCTGGCGTTTGGGACCCAAACGCCAGTCATGGCAGGCGAATCGCCATGTAGTGATGGCGTTTAAGTCCCCATTGTGTCGTTTGATCTCTTAACAATTTTCATACGCACTCAGCTATATTCACACAGTTGGACATTTTCACAACTTAATCATTTAACACACTAAGTGTGTGAAAATGACTAAGTGTATGAAAATTATGATTTTCATGTGCTTAGTCATTTTCACACACTTAGTAATTTTTGCAACTTAGCCAATTTCACACACTTAAACATTTTCATACACTTAGTCATTTTCACACACTTAGTCATTTTCACACATTTGGTCATTTCATATACTTAGACATTTTCGCATATTTTATCATAGTTGATAAATTATATATTCACACACTTGATCATTTTCACACATTTTCATATACTTGTCATTTTCACACATTTTCATATACTTATCATTTTCATGTAGTTGGTTTGCTACACTTGATCATTTTTACACGTTTAACCATATTTTCATGCACTAAGATATTTTTCACATACACTTAGCCATTTTTACAAATCTTTCACAACTTCGCAATTTTCATTCACTTAATAATTTTCTCACCCTTTGTTTTTTTTATGTGCATGTTTTGCCACTTAGTCATATTTTGATGCACTTAGTTATTTTCACACACTTGTCCATTTCGATTCACCTATTTTCACATGTACTTGGTCATTCTTATTCCATTTCTTCAAGCACTCTTCAAAGACTTCACATACTTAATCATGTACACACTCTTAGTCATTTTTATATAATCGATCATTTTTACATACTAATCTCGTTGTAAATCTTTATGAAATAATAACTCGTTGCTGAATAAAAAAATTAATTCCGACTTTCCTTTAAAAAAGTAAATCATTCATTGTTATCACTACATATACATATTCTGTTTTTCGTTATAACTTACTTTTTGGTTATAACACAAATACAATAACGAATAATTTTCAATAATTGCTTCAGCTGCATCGTTTCATTCTAAGTTGAATATGTACTCTCTTCTTTGTAGAGGTTCTTCCATTTCTTCACTTAACTATCATTTAAAAAATTGGTGATGGTTTTAGGAATATGCATATCTTCAAATGTTGGCCATTGGTTACGAAGTGATCCAAATCAAATATGTCTCCAAAGGTTGGCCATTTGGTTTGGACTTTTCATTAGAAACCTGCATTTCAACAATATTCTACGCAACTCATAATAGTTGATATCACAAATTCATTTTATTTTTTATTGTTCCTAAGTGCATAGGTTTGCCAATTACCTATACCAATTTAAATGGGGGCATACAGAGTAGAAGTTTTAATGAGAGAATGAAAGGTATCCTACAAAATGAAAAGCCACTAAAGTCAATTCTAAACTTTGAGTAGATACGTATGCAAGTAATATACCTCTTGCATAAAAATGAGGGAATTTACAATGCTGGACCAACAATTAAGCGCCTCAAATCTATAAAAAATAATCAAAGATTTTCTACACTCACTGAAGATGCTAATAAAGAGTTACTTTAGTGCCCATGCTAATATCAAAACAAATAAATAAAAACTAGACAATATATAGAACCGAAGAAGCTTTGAATCAAGAAATTACTATAGAGCAATATTCCATTGAACAAATAATAGATCCTTAATGAACCCGTAAGAACCTTCTGCTGTGAATCAAACTTCACTATAACATACGACAGATGGCTATTACCTAAAAAGGCATCCTTTTAGTGGACCGACACGGATTCTCAGGGTTTGACCAATGGATAACATTCCATTTTTATCCCCTCGGTTGAGTAGATTAATAGGAATAGAGAAACATGAGTAATCTGCAACTCACAACATATAAGAAAGACCACATCTATACATACACTCGAGTTTAGTTTCCCTCGTTTGTCATGGTTATTTAGGTGACAAGGGCGACTTGAGAGATAATGCTAAATCTTCAAAAAGTGAGGGTAGAGAGAGATTTACAACCTTATCACTGGAAGTATCATAAGAAACCTTAATTTTCTCACACATCTAAAGTTTGCAGCAGAAATAGCCACCATTTTAATCCTCATTTTCATCATACACGAAAATGGTGTGTCTATAAATATATTTTACAATCCCTTGCCTATTCTTGTATTTAAGATAGACTCAATTAGATAAAACTAATTTTATAACATCTAATTTCCTAAAATATTAATTAAACAATAAAAAGAGCAATATTTTACTCATTTGGCATAAGATGGCAATATTTTAGAGGAATCGATACAAGAAAATTAGAAAAATATTAAAGCAACTCTACAATATTATATAAACATAAAACATTCTAGATTTAATGTTAAATTTCATATACCAAGCGGTAGAAGTATGACAATAAAAAAGAATGTAAACAAAGAAATGAGTTAACCACACCGCCCCTGATAAGTCTTTTCCCCCTCAAAGTAAAAACATGTCATCTGATCGTGCACTAGCTGTTGCATACCTACAACATAAGGTTAATCATTTTTTACTTCGATGTCAAAAGCTGGAACGTAAAAGTAAGTTAATTTTTTACAGTTGTAAACAAAAATTAAGAACTCACATTCTAGCAGGTCTATCACTTTCTGGATTCAGCCTCTACCAAACATGTCTTCTGAGTAGTATCCAAGACCCAAGCATTAGACCTAACTCTTTTTCTTGATAAAGAATGCAACGTTTACATCATAAGATATCTTAGACAAATGATCAATGGAAAAAATCTTATAAAAATTAAAAAAAATTCGATTCTGGATGAATTATTCATAAAAATGTAAACATCTAGCATTGCATATCTGAAGTAAATTTGCACACTACAATACTCAAGGAGATCATGATAAAATAAAGGACTTTGCTATTATTCTCTTTTCATTTTTTTCACTCCATGAAAATACTAGTGATATCCAAATTCATTTAGAGAACCCTTGCCACAGCAAACTTGCAGAAAGAAATAAATAAGATAGAACTAAATGATCACATGTCTCTACCATCGTTGCCATTCACAGTAACTAGATATCTTTGAGCAACCAAGCTCGTTACATGGCCATAGTGAGGTCCAGGTCCATGTCCTTACTCTACATTCACATTTAAAAAAGAGTTAAAATAGACTTTCTTATACTAAAATTCAAGATCATGGTCAAACTAAGCTCACCTATACCACTTGAGCGGCCGAGCCCTTTGTTGTCGCCACACCATTTGGCTTCAGAGTTATTTTGACACCTTTTTCAATATCTAATGAACTAGTAGTGGAAATCTTTTTCGAATTTTGGGGCTTCCCTGCAGTGATTTCGCTATGTTGAGTTGTGCAACCTGAATCTCCCACATTCATTTCGCTCGGTTGGACTAATGAATTATCCATCTTAGTTCACCGATATAGTCAAATGAAATATAGTCTAACAATAAAATAAAAGGCCAACTATAATATGCAAAGCTTTAATAGTGAAGTTCATGAGAAAAAATAGGAAAAAATTAGGGGTGTTCAACGGTCGGTCTGGTAGGATTTTTGGAAGAAAACGGGACCAGATAAAAAATTACGGTCCTCCTATATGGAGGACCGAACCCACCAAAACACTACAAAAAATCTGAACCGACCAGACCAAACTTTAACTGTGAGTTCGGACAGATTTTACGGTCTAAGTACACGTTTTATACGAGTGATAAATACACGTAATTGTCAGATGAAAAGTTTAATATACGGTTAATACATTGAACGTACTATATGCTTGATAAATACACCTTATTTCAAGGCACGCTTTAATAGCACACATATGTGGGCGCTTACTTCATCATGAGTAGGTACATGTAGTATTTTTATAACTCATTCTCACCTTAGCTCTCTATTTCCTTTCCGATGTGCGAATGGAGAAAAGACAATTTTTACTTGAAAAATCATTTTATATATATTATACGACCGGATTGGTTGGTCCGATCCAGAATTGGTTGAAATTCTGGACCGAACCGAAAGTTCGGTCCTCTCTAAAAGGAGGACCGAACTGACCAAATATGAGAAAAACCCATCCAAACCGATCAACTTCGGTCCGGTCCGGATCGGATTATACGGTCTGGACGGCTTTTGAACACCCCTAAAAATATGTTTTCATTCATCCATCTTTTACACTGAAGACTTGAAGAGGTTTTGAGTGAGTTGAAACCGCTGAACCATTAATTCTTTTCTTTTTTCCCTATTTTTTCTCAACGAGATCATTGGGAAGTATCAGCTGGAAACTACAGCTAAAGCCCTTACCAAGTACAAAATGTATAACAAACTAACGCTTTCAAAACCTGAAACATGATCCTTTCATGAGAAAGATAGTACACTGATGGATCTAATCCATAATGCAACTTCATTCACTGACACCCCTGCAATTCTGATGATTTAAAAGACAAAAAACCAAAACCAAAAAGAGTGACCTCAAACGTTACGAACTCTGAGACTAAATCTGTCTTCAGAATGCCATAGATATAAGAAAGCAACAAACCAGAGCTTGAAATGTAACTGAACCAACACCGAAATTAAAACCGAAACTGAAAATGAGAAATACTACTAGGGTTTCGATACTTGGCAGAGTAAGCCTCGGAAGTTTCGCAGCATGGCAATAAAAAAAGCCAATGCCAGAGAGAGAGCAAGAAAAAGAGGAGAGAGAGAGAGAGAGAGAGAGAGAGAGCTGACTGACAGAGAGAGAGGTGGAGGACGGGCTGGATGACGGTGGAGACAAAGAGCAGAGAGAGAGCCTGAGTTTGGTGAAGAAGAAGAAGAAATCTTGCTTGCTTTCGTCGTTCGCGGTGGAGATGGAGGATAAATCGTAAGTTTTAGCAATGGAGATTGGAGGAGAAATCGATTTTGGCTGCCCTATGTTCTGGCTGTAATCGAAGAAAGGGAAAGAGAAAAATGGAGAGATGAAGGAGGAGAGGCAACTTAATCTACCGGTTTGTAAAGAAAATCAAAGTAAAGAATATTTAATAACTAAGATTAATCTAGTCATATCTAACGGTTAAAATTAATCTTAACATCAATGCATTGAAGAGAGACCCGTCATTGTCTGAAATGTAAAAGACTATTGGTGGGGATATTTGCAAGGGTTACTTCATTCCACGCTATGTTTGACAACACACCAAAACCTTGGGCTAATTTTTCATTTTATTCTCCCGTCGATAACAACAATATCATCATTCTATTTCTTTATTATTTAATTATAAAAAAATTTCAAATTAGTTAACCAAAACACAATATAATTAACTAAAAATCGGGCATTATTTTTTATGTTGAAAATTTCGATGGTTTTTCTTTCTTTCTTGAGGAGCTTGAAAGGGTAAGTGGTATTTAAACTCAAATGATATGCTTATGAAAAATATTAAAATTAAGAATATAATATTTTTTATGTTCTTTGAATTCCGTATTTTTATTTTCTCCGGTCTCTTTCTATAAATATAATTTATATGATAATAACAAAGTTTTACTCGAAACAGATCACATTTTTTTGGAAGACGTCAATAATATATGGTTTTTATGGAACTTCATTTGATTTTCATGTAATTTTCAAATTAATATTTACTATGGAAGGGGTCGATTTGCCACACACAAAGTGGCCCTTTACTGTAACTTAGCATCCTCGTGGATTTTAAACACAAAACTGCATTTTCTATATTTTTTCAAGAATCAAGTCTTTTTCTTTCATATTTTTTTAGAATAATTTTAAAGTGATCAACTAATAACTAAGTTTTAAGTGATCAAATGATGTGACAATCAGTTATAGGTTGATACTTGATGACTCATTAAAATGATTTAACAAATTAACTTATAAATAGTTATTTCATCACTTAGTTTATTAAAATTTGATCAATTACTTGATCGGTGTAGAATGACTCTATTTCTATAATGTTTAAAATTATAGAAATCAATTTTAAACAATTAAATAAATTTAATTTCTTCTAGAATTAAAAGAAAATTGTTTTGAATAATATTAATATTAAAATAATTAAATACTAATATTTCACTAAAATCATTATCAACCATTTTATGTAGGAGTAATTATTGGTAGCTGCTTTTAGCATATTCCATTGCCTATTGTTAGTCAATAGGCTGGACTTCCTAATGGGTTTAAAGGTAAAAAACAATGCATATAATCCAATTAAAACAGAAGAAGACGAATATTTACTGTTGTCTTTTTGGACCACTTCATTTTTCCCTTTTCTTTACCTCTTCATATTAATTGAAATCACTTTTTTTTATCAAAATCTATTTCCGTTTCAGTTTAAACAAAAAATTTATCTCACAAAAAATATTGATAATTAATTAAAGATTTGAATAATTCTTAAATGACTGGGTAGTTAATCAAATTTTAAGTCACCAAATGATGTGGTGATCATTTATAGGTTGATATTTTGTAACTCAATAAAATGATTTGACAAATTAATTAATAAATGATTATCACATCATTCAGTCAATTAAAAATTAGTTAATTATTTTATCGACGTAGAATTGATGTTTTATGACTCAACAAAATAATTATTTTGTTGACTAGTCAGTGCGAATGACAAACTTAATCTGCGATGGATTGAGTCGACATAAATAATATATTATCATGTTTACACTCATTCATTGTTTACACTCATAAGGTTGACGATGGTAGTAGATTTGTGATTTTACATTAACATCTAATGGGTAAGAAAGACTCAAGAGGGGATGTTTTTGTAATTGTCGTATTTTTAAGGGGATCATTTTGATTTCTACAAAATGATCTATTTAAGTAATAAATCTTAATCTTTATTAACACCCTTAATATTATTATTCATTAAATGCAAGTTTCATATTAACGTTCTCTGTAGAAATCAAAAGATCAAATCAAATAATAAAAAAGAGTCATTCAACTTGACTTGATGCTTCATAACAACCAATTATAAGTTTGAATCAAAAGTCAAACTATAGAAACATTCAACACATTGGTTTATTTGACCTCAACTAGATTTCTAGAAGATTGGTTTTATTTAATAATATGCTTAATTAAGTTATCTTTCGCAAACCAATTTTTGAATTTATTACAAACAAAAACAACTATTTTATTAAATTAGAGTATCTTTCAAGTGACCTCATTTGTTGTTTCTTTATATATTATATAAATACTACATTTGAATAATTAATTTTTATTAGCTAGCGTACACTTAAAGTTTTAATTATATAATTTCACTGAATTTACAACTCAGTCACCCGTATATTTAAATAAAATGATATACATTCCAATTCTGCAAACTTACTACATTCTTTTCATGATAAATCATATCAATCTCCCTTCTCTTTGATTTAATTACCCATACATCATATATTGTTTTAATAATTACACATGGCTACCTCGTCGTCAATGATATTATGTGAACGATAAAAATCTTCCTCTTCGTTTAATCTTTTATTAAGCTCTTTTGAAATCAGTGGACTATCATTAACTTTATGACCCCTTCTATTCCGTCTCATGTGTTTTTGTTGGTTAATATGACAACAAAAGAAATTAATGTCTCACTATTTCTTGACTCTATCATTTATTAGACGTAATCTCAAACACTTAAGATGTGTCACAAGTTACACGGTAAATAGCAAAAAAATTTAGAAATATGAAAAATAAATCCTCAATTGTTTGCATTTCTAAAAAATAAAATAGCAAATGTGGGGCATTTTAGGATTGAAAATGTAATATGGAGCTACGTGCTTTCTAGGAGTGAAACAATTAAAGTTGTTGATGTTGGTTTTGAAATTAAAGATGGTGCAGTTCACTCTCATTTTTTTTTTATATTTTGGACTTAAGTCGACTAGACTGATCGTTTATCCTCCTCAATACTTCAATCTTCTCCCCAAACTCTTTCTCTAATACACTTATATAATATTATTCATTAATTCTGTCAAATCAAACACATTTTCTACACCATCCTAAAACACCACGTTCTTGTTTTGGCCGCTCTTCCCAAGTTTTTTTTTTAAAGAAAAAAAAGTGCTATTATTTTTATTTTCGAGTCATTCGCTCCGAATGTTACATGAAGAACATAAGTCAGATGAAGGAACGGGAAGACCTAGGATGTAGAACATCATAATGTGAGTGATTCGAAAGATTTTGATTCCTATATATCCACTCATGTGATACTTCATTGTACGATATATACTGGAATTACCGTTGGAGCAACCAGAATTACCATTGGAGCAACCAGTTTGGGCATCTAGGACTTTCTCTAAATTGAATAATCGTGATACATTTAGCCCTTTTAATTTTGATCTTTTGGTCAGATTCTAGTAATATATTGAGTCAGGTCAAATATTGAGTGTGAGTAATAAGTTTTGGACATTTTACCCTAACATTTATAATAAATTGAATATATCTGTCTTTTCAAAGTAGAAGGATTTCTATGTTTTTACAACTAAACTAGAGGTGGTGATAGAGTAAAAATTATCATTTTAGTTTTAAAAATTAAAAAATATAATGATTAATTTTGATATTATAAAATAATTTAACGCAGTTAGTATGTGATTTAATTTTTTATGTAACTAAAAGCAAACATTAAAAAATGTCTGCATTATTGTTTTAACTGAAATAGGTGTATGAATATTTAATTTTTTCTATTCAACAAAAAACAGTGATCGCGGTGTGGGGTCCACGAAAACTTGTTTGCTTGTCATTGGATAAGCAAAAGGTTTATCATTTTCCATAGGCACGCTTGGCATCATACTAATCCACCCCAAAACGACCGATACGTGTCTGAATGGCACAAATTCCAAAAGCTTATCCGAAAGAATATTCCAGTAAGAAAGTAGAGTCCATCACAGCTAACATGATGATCGATACAGGCTATCTCTCTTCCTATTTTCATTATTAATGCTTACTGTGATATCGTGTGGCCCAGGCCAAAACCCAATCAAAATCAAAGTCGCACCCTCCCAAGCAATTGCACAGAGAAGGAGAGAGTAGGTGGAAGGTAGCTTTCAAGAGCGTATTTCTATTGTTAAACGATGGGCTATTTGTTTTTGTTTTTAAGATACAAATTCTCTGCCGTTATTTAATTTTAATTTTGAGAGAGATATAAATGCATTTACGCTTGTTATATAAATTTGGACAGTTAGATTAAGCTTGTTTTGAGGATGAATTCTAAATCAGATCGGATCATGAATAAAGAGTGGTCTATTCATCAAAGAACTCTTAGAAATGTGAAGGTCTAGTACGGAGAGAAGGATGACAACCGCCGGCAAACGCACCACCTTGGGGTTGTCAAGGAGAGGGAGAGGAAGTGAGCCCCCAAATATGTGTGTATAATGTCCAAATATCCAACCTTTTCAATAGGAGTGTTAAGCATTTTTATATAGAAAATAAGGGGTAAACCCTATTTTATGATTGGTCAGTCTACGATTGTTAAGTGTAAGTAAAGACCAACGTATAGAACATTATCACATATTCTTAGGTTCATCCTCAATGAGAGGACGACACATCTAAAGCCTAGTGAGGAGGTCATGACGGTGAACCGACATGATAAGCCCCATCTCAATCCTACCAAGCCGTATGTCTCCAATTCATTCTCAAGGCAGTAAGAGTACATCCAAGTCTTGTCACTTGACTTGACGGTTACGGGTAAATAATCACAAGGATCCGACCAGTGTGGGTGGACCCAACGGGTATGTCCAACGTATAAAATTCATATATAAACATTAGCTACGCACTTGAACTTGTACATCGTCTCGATGTGTGTTATGATCTTACTTGATGAGTCACCGAATTGTGATATGTTTAATTGTGATGACAAATGTTTCTTCACTAAATCAATCACGCATGATCATCTTTATTGTTGTAGCCCCCAGTTGGATTTTATGTTGCTTTCATTTAGCATCCAATAAGAGATGCAAAAAATAGTTGACTACAACGAGCCTCACTCAATAAAAAGTATGGTCATGGCGATGTTCACTGAAAAATGACTAGATGAAAAATATATACACTAGCAATGCACAACCTTATGTTCCATGTTAGCACGAGTGAATATATATGATAAGATTTATATCATATGCATGTTCACAATGTGTGTTCAGATGCCAATGTATCATAACAAGTTAACATAGTCAAACAATATTCTTTAACTATATCATGGTCATATATGACATACGTCTCAATGATACGTTCATATTTAATATTACTAGAGATAATTCAACAGAGTCATTGCCATCACTTTCCAATATCAATGATACGAGAACTGATTGAGAAAAACTCACCAGAGCGGAGTTTAACTAACGTAGCATAACATCAATGCAACATATTACCCAAGAGAAAATCTAATCATGGCAGAGTTCCTCAAGAAATTTCTCTGCAGTAGGTAAACACACTGAAGTGTCATCTTTAGACGATTCGACTTGTGATAGCGCATATACTTAGGAGCATTCATAACATTGCTCAAGAAGGCGCATACATATATACGAAAATGTAATCAAGTTGCCAAATAAGACGCGTGCATATTGAATTGTCTGTAATGGTCACACTTAAAGGGTTTTATAACCGTTCGTACTTCAAATTTTTATCATGCTTCGTTATCATGCATCTCTACTTCGCACATACATCGCTCTTACATGTGACTTTTACCATAAGAACATCCATAATAAATACCCAAGTTAGATTCAATCCATATGACTAAAGCCACATTTCGCAGCAACGGGCAAAGCAAATAGTCAAGACAATTTGTATATTTCAAACATGTTTGGCGGCCAAGTTCCACTTTGAAGGGTTTCGCAACGACGGCTAAGTTCTGCCCAACTACCTTAGTTGTAATGTCTTCATTGCATTTCAGGGACAAATTTTACTGGAGCATCTTAGGCGCATCCCAATGACGTACTCTACTGAAATGTCTCAAATGCATTTCAGGAGCAAACTTTGCTGAAACGTCTTAAGTGCATTTCAGGAACAAATTTTGCTGAAACGTCTTAAATTCGTTACAGGAACAATTTCTTCTGAAACGTCTTAAACGTATTTCAGGAGCAATCTTTGCTGAAACATCTTAAACACGTTTCAGGAACAATCTTATTGAAACGTCTTAAATGTATTTCGGGAATAACCTTTTCTGAAACGTCTTAAATGCATTTCAGGAACAATTTTCACTTAAATGTCTTAAACGCATTTTAGGAATAAACTACGTTGAAATGTCTTAAACATGTTTCAGGAACAATCTTTGCTTAAACGTCTTAAATGCATTTTAGGAACAATCTTCGCTGAAACATCTTAATCGCATTTTAGGAATAAACTTCCCTGAAATGTTTCAGGAACAAACTTCACTGAAATATCTTTAAATGCATTTTGAGAACAATCTTTGCTGAAATGCCTTAAATGCGTTTCAGGAAAAATCTTCTTTGAAACGTCTTAAACGCGATCCAGGATAACGCACCCATCATAATTTTTTGGTTCATTTTGATAACTACAAAAGTCATAGTAAAAATTACGATGCTAAACATCTTTCAGTCTTAAATCACCCCTCATGATAATTTTGTCGTTACCTCTGACGCACTTAGCGGTAATTTTTACTCAACGGTCGTAAGTCACCCCTTGTGGTAATTTTGTCGTTGCCTCGGGTGCATTTAGCGGTGCACTTAGTGGCACTGAGGTAGCTATTGGCCTGAAATACTCTGCTCGAGGCACTAGACATGGTTATTTCTTGTTACCATGGGTGTGCCAAACCAATCATAAAAATATTTTCTCTACGTGGTATTACTGACACAGTTAGAGGCGGCTGAAAGCCCTTTTCACAATGATAATGCAACTATGGACAATAAAATTCTCACATAAAACATGTCCTTATTCTTGTTGTCACGATTATTGGTCAGAATGAGAATCTCCTAGTAAATGAAAAACTAGTTATGAGAGCAAATCTTTCAAATAGAAACAATAGTGTAGAACACGTCACATGGAATGTGTGCATATTGACATATTCCCCTCATTTCGAATCTCAAAGAAATATAAGCCATTTTCTCTATCATGACGAAATTCAACAATGACGTAAAGACTCTAGGCCAATATAGATTAGCAAATATATATCTAGAATTCCTCATATGCATACTAGAGCCCCATTTAGGCGTGATTCAGATTCATATGAGATAGATCACGAGACAGTGTAAATAATAATTAATTCCATACATGCTTACAATAATTGGGTTGATAAATCCATGAATACCCATGATAAGTCAGATGATAAGTCCAACAATCCTCTCAAGATGAGTCAGATAATCAGTTAAAAAACTTGCATAATAAGTTGATTGATAAATCTCAAATATTCATAATAAGTCGGTGGATAATTTGTATATCTCCATGATGAGCTCAATAATAAGTCTAGAAATCTTTGTGATAACTTAATTAATAAATCCAGAAATCCCTTTGGAGAGTTGACGTGTAAAATGAATAAATCCATAACTCATGACCAGATGATAAACAAGTCAATAAATCATCATAATTTGTTCTATTCAAAAAGTCCTCATATGTGAATTAGGCATGACAAGTGCCAAACTCTTGAAACGAATATCAGATTGAATGTAATTTAAACACGTATATCATATACAATGTATTAATCAAAGATGTAAATTAATAAGAGAGATTAAAGAATAAAAGCATGTATCTTTTTTTCTCTGATATAAACATGCTCGACTTGTAAATTTAATAAATCTAGATGCATATTCAACTCGCATAAAGAGAATCATATGCATGGGAGTGTTACTCCAATGAATTATAGGCAGTTTAGCACGCATATGAATGAAGAGATGAGTTCATGCTATTTTTTAGTCCTTCTAATAAAGTGATTGTGCCATAAAACTAGCTAAATCGAGTATAAGCTATTTAGGGTATCAAACTGTGAACATGCTTTCGATAGATAAAATACGTAAAGCATTTTAGTTTTGATAATTTATTTAGATTATTGAAATATGAATAAAGTACAGAGTGTTGATAAAAATGATAGTGCACCAATTATTGATAATGCACAAGACAATTAAACATTATATTTATCATAAAAGTTTGACATGAATTTGATATTGCTTAATTAATATTTAAACATACTTGGCCGATGCATATCAAATTATTATCAAGGAATCAATTCGATTTGTATGGTTTATAACATTGATAATAATATCATACTATCCACAATAGGGTCAAGTTATCAAATTATTCAAGATGGATGATCTAAACATGATAAATGTAATTTCTATAATTACATTAGAGCATGATTAGTTTTGAACATGGAGAGCTAATTAATAATGCTCGACATAATTAACGTAGAATCAATTTCTAATAATTATTCAATATGCTTGAACAATTGTGCAAATATATTCTTTAAAGCACTATACGATAAGCTCATGCAATCATCAAATTTTATTTTGAACGAATTAAATATGTATTTAAAGGCAAAGCAATAATTTAAGAATAAATACTTAGCTTGCAATTTGGTGTCCTACATTTGTTTGCATACGATGCGGTGACCCGTGCAATTGAGACTCAATAATATAACCGTGGCTAAATTTTTTAAGGCTTTTACAAGCGTCATCCCATAAACAGACAGTGAACCATGTTTCTTTGGACTTTAAAGGCATTGTAAGCGCTAGGCTTGTGGGAAATTATGTGCTGGCTCTTTAAAGGGAAAATGGAAAAGCGTTGGGCTGTTGGAAAGATGGAGTTGGCCCATAGGCCATGGGCCAATGAGTTCGCGGGTCGTGACTGGAGGCACGGATCGGGTCGCGAGTCTTCTCGTGGGTTGTGGTTAGGCGTGGTGGAAGGGGAGCTAGTCGGGTCGAGCGCGCATCCTCTAGGCCACGTGCATTGGGCTTCACTGGATGATCTCGGCCTGGCCTGTTGTCGACCCGACAACTGAATGGTCCGAGTTAGTCAACCCGACAACTGGATTCGGGTAAGAACGAAGCTGTCATTAGCGACGGCGCGTGGGGGCGCATGAGGCCCTTTCCGACGGCCTTTTTTTTTACTATAAACGGCTCTAAATTGACGGAAAACCTCTCCCGAACCATTTTATGGGTGTTTTGAAATCTGAGAATACTTCATTTTGTGTAGATCCCAGGTTCTATATTCGATTTTCCATCAAATCCTGAGGGTAGCCACTACTTTCCCTTCAAGTCTGGTGGTTGAGGTAGTTTCTTTTTGGTGGTGATGGAGCTATTATCAGCCTCAGCCTCATAGGTCGAGTACGCACTTTTCCAGGTATTCCTCCATTTTTCTTCTTCCTCTTCTCGAATTTCTTGATCCGCTATTGAAGTCTTGAGTATTATTATCCAGATCTGATTTTGTGTAGTTCAAAATAAAAAAAATCCAGATTTGAAATTTTTTTCTCCTTCATTGTTAATCCGCTTTTTCCTTGTAAACTCTTCCAGATTCCATCGGCTCACTTCCAATAGACCAATCCCCAGCGGAGTCGCCATTGTTTCGAGGATGAATTCTGAACTGGATTGGGTCATGAATGGATAGTGGTCTAGTCATCGGAGAACCCTTGGGAATGTGGAGGTCTAGTACGGAGAGAAGGATGAGCATCCTTAGTGGTCTAGATGGTGACAACCGCCAGCAAACGCACCTCGTTGGAGTTGCCAAGGAGAGGGAGAGGAAGAGAGAGCCCTTAAACGTGTGTGTATAATGCCTAAATATCCAACCTCTTTAATATGAGTGTTAAACACTTTTATATAGAAAGTAAGGGGTAAACCCTCTTTTATAATTAGTCAATCAACGATTGTCAGGTGTAAGTAGAGGACGTTGCCACGTGTTCCTAGCTTCATCCTCAACGAGAGGACGACGTATCTAAAGCCTATTGAGGAGGTAATGACGGTGGACCGACACGACGAGCCTTATCCTAATCCTATCAAGTCGTATGCCTCCAATTCATTCTCAATGTGGTAAGAGTCCATCCAAGTCTTTTCACTTAACTTGACGATTATAGGTAGATAATTACATGGGTCCAATCAGTGTGGGTGGACCCAGCGGATATGTCCAGTGTATAAAATTCATGTATAAACCAAAGTTTAAAAAATCAAAGTTGATTTAACCGTTTGGATTGAACGGACAATTAGATTTAACTCAATTTTAATATATATCTTTGTTTTTGCTATATATACAATAAACATTTGAATATTTCCATTCCTCTTTTTAATATTTGAAATTTTAATATTTATTTATATTATTTGATAATATATGTGATTTTATAAATTTTAATAATAAATGTAACTATTTCGTAATTAATATGAATAAAGTTATATGGATAAATACGAGGGATAACATACTAGCAAAGATAGATGAGTATCAGTCTTATCAAAATATTTAAAAAAGAAAAGAATGGAAAATGACCCCACAACGCCCTACCAACTTCACTAATAATAAGACATTATAATATCTATGTATATGTATATAATTATATAAACAAGTACCATATAATTGCTAAGTGCCCCCACAACAATTATTGTGAAAATAGAATAAGTAGAAATTAATATAAAAAATTATAGGTTATAAAATGTAGTGTAGGCCCCATGTTCAAATAGAGTTTTGAACAACCTCTCAATCTGTCACACCCGTGTATATTGAATAGTAGGATTATATTGTGGCATAAGTAAATATCATACTACAAAGCTTTAACACTCAAATCTTCAATCCTCAACTCGACCAGAAAATAGGGGAGTTTGTAAGAAAAATGAATGATACACTTTATTAATAATAATAATATAATATATAAAAAATCAGAATATAGAGGAATAAAATTATAGAAAAAACTTAGACATGATCTTGCATATAGTGTAATGGGTTAAAACAGTTACGTTCTTGCAGATGGCACTCACAGTGGATGTATGTCTGCAGGATACGATAGTTTATTAGAGACAGTAAGCAACAAAAAAATATTATCTCTCTTTACGAACTAGAAAATGTTTGTGTTTCAGATATATGTTCTTGATAACTTTCAAAAAATAAATAACTATCGACTTATATTTTTTTGAAATTTGGACTCGAAAGGGTTCCGTGGAACTTTTCAAAGTTCGTCGGATTTGGATCCTTTGGTCTATGTTTTTTGTGGAACCCAAATTTGATTCGATCAAAAACGTCAAAAAACTTATCATAGCCATTGATGTAAAAATAAGGGTACCTAAAGATCAATCAAAATGAATTAGACTGAACTAAAAATTATCGGTTTGATCAATTTTTTAATTAAACCATTGTTGACTCGATATTGGATTTAAAAAAATAAACTTTCAATTCGCTCTAAAAAAAATTTTACATCTTAAATCAAATCAAATTGGACTGAACTAAAACTTATTAGTTTGATCAGTTTTTAACTAATTGTGATTGGTAAGGTCATGAAATTAAAAAAAAAATCAATTTTCAATTCTCTCCCAAAAAAATTCTACATTTTAAACCAAACTGGTAAGATTGACTGTTTATCCTCCTATATATATATAGGCATGCATACACACAAACATAAATACATTTCTCTCCTTTCATATTTCTCACATTTTTTTATTTTTTTTTTACATTTTTCTCATCTCTTAATATTTTTAATTCATATGTTGTCGTTTAAATTATGAAAAATTATTGTAATGCATAAAAAAACTTATAATTTCTTTAAACATGTATGATTAAAATCATTAATTAGCTTCTTATAAGAAAAAATATCTTGATAGACCATAAAATCTAATTGAACTAACTAATTATTTTACAGTTGGATAAATTTTGTGTATGCACATAAATAATTAGTTCAGCCTTTACAATGGCAATATCGTAAAATTGAGCTTGGTCTAGTTTTTTATGTTAAAAATCGATACAATATGCATTCACTCCAGTACTCCACCTCCTAGTTAACAAAAGAGAGAATTAATATTAATAAAGAGGATTTCATCTCAGGGTATTTTCAAATCAACCACTATGTGTCGTCTTCTCACGGCGTTCGAGACACCACGAGCTCTCTCATCTGCATCTCCCGTCATTTGCATCATCTTCTTCTTTACCCAAAGGTTTTCGAATTTCAAAAATCGTTTAATAATAATAATAATCCTTAAAAGATGAGAAATTTTTTAGCTTCATTCTGCTCTGCTCCCTCTGAAGAAACCATCTCTGGCCCCAAAAGACCTCAAAAGAAAACACCACCCATCTTAAAATTATATCCATTTTTCATTTTTGAAAGATTATTCTACACTACAAAGTAAATGTAGATTAAAATTTAATTTCATGTATCATTTTTCAATATTTTAATAATATTTTTAAACTGTAAATTAATAAATTAACAGAGCGAGAGGCACTACACTTTTAGTAAAATGAGATAGAATAAAGAAAAGAATAATATTTACTTTTAGCTCAGTCACGGATCCTTTCAGGTGTTTTACACAGAAACAATGATTTAATATATTTTGGATTATGTAATTTTCTTTTTTTCTTTTTTTTTTTCAAAATTTTGTGAAGTAATTATTACATAGGAAATTTGATGCTTTTACAGATTAAGCACCCTTACGATAAAAAAAAAGGAAGGGAAATTAGAGAGGGGAAGATATTAGAAGTATTTATATATTTATGTTCATAATTTTTTTACCTGAAAATTTAGGGGAAAAAAAGGGAAAATCCAAAATTTTTTTACGGTTTCTCTTTCAGAAGAGAAGCTAATCCGGTGACGATCTTTGATCCTCTCTCAACGCTCTTAGGCTTGATCGCCGGTGGCTGCCACGACAAAATATTCTCATGTGGCTTCTCATCCTTACCGGAATTTATCGTCGGCGGTGATGATTCGTAGCCGGAACTCGTCTCGGACGCCGGGAGTTGAACTTCCTCGCCGAAGATTAGCTCGAATTCTCCGTCATCATTTTCCGTTATCGACAGCTTGTCCTCGTTATCGACTTTGCTCTCAGTTTGGGTCTTTGTACCGGTGTATTTTTTAGGTGGTGCCGGAATCGTTGCTCTGGTGGGAGGAGAGAGCCATTTGGCTCGCATGTACTCGGCCTTCCTCCAAGGCGGAAAGTGCATCCCTTTCTTCTTTAGGCTCAGTCGAGCACCCTCCGAAACAATCGATACGATTTGGCCGAGACGATCCGGTTTGCCGACGAAAATGGACGGTAGTGATTGAAGGATGGCTTTGTAGGTCCCCGTCGACCGAGCTATTTCGAACTCTGATCTGAAATCTATGTCTATTAGCAATCTCTCACCCTCCACGATTACATCGATGTATTCATATTCACCTAAATAAAAATCGAAAACCTTTTAAAATTTAATCGGGCATAAATTATAGCTCAATTTTAGGGAGTGATAAAGAGAGAACTGTACCAGCTGGGAAAGAGGGAGATTTTTCCCATCTGGATCTGCAGATGGAGGAATCATAGCCAAGAGATGAGAGGCCGCCGGCGACTAACTTTCGCAGATCATCTTTCCGTTTGTGAATTTTGCTGTTCTTCTCGACGATCCTCGCAGTGTCGGCTAGTAAGTTTCTCTCAGTCACACTCCCGCAAGGAATCAAGCTCTGTTACAAAAAACGTGTCTTCCGGAATCAGAATTATTAAGCTCTAGAAAGCAAGTTGTGAAATTTCTAGTACCTATATTTGGTAGCTCAGAAACAGCGAGAAAGAACCAGAAAAAAGAAACGGATATTAGGAGTTGTCTAAACGAGATATGAACCGGCATTTACCTTGAGTACGTCGCAGGCATCACCACCTGATGAGCCGGACGGGGGGAGGGATTCGGCGAAACCACCAAAGACATCGAATTCGTCATCGGAGCTGTCGTTACTGTTGGCATTGAAGCAATTGCAACGATTGCGGGCACATTTGACAGCAGCAGCAGCAGTGGCTGCGGATTGCTTCTCGTTGCTGTCCTCGATGAAATTCTGAACCATTTTGGCCAAGCAGACAGAACTCGGCTCGAAATCGGTTCCTCCTCCATATTTACTGCTGTACTGTGCTGTTTCCCCAACAATAGGCTTCTCCGACGAAGAAATCCTCAGGACACTGGGAAATGGCCTGTCGAACAGTCTCCGCAGCCGCGATTTCAACACTGGTTTGGCCGAATCGGTCCGAACAGGTTCCCTCACTGTTTGGGAATCGATATCAATTGGTTGGATCTTCATTGGAAAAGGCATGACCAGGAGGAAGAAGAAGAAGGAAACAGACGAAGGTTTTGATTTTCTGGAGAATTGAACAAAAAAGAACAACGGATTCTGCTCAATCTAAACCCCTAGCTACTCAGTATCGTCTAATTATACTCACTGAAGCTCCGTTTGTCAGTTCTGCTCCATTTTCAGAGCTCAATAAAAAACGCGGATTGGCATTTAAAGTCACAGACTCACAGTAACCAAATCAAGGAAAATGGACCTAAAATCGATGCCTCGGATTCTTGCATGTACATTCAGATTGCAGATAAACCCTCTCCAAAGCATTAATTAACTACTCAAGTACAGCCCTAATAGCTTGAAATCAATGACACTGTTCTACAATCTCAGCCTCACTCATCATCTACCTCTTCCTAGCTTTCACAAAATTGCTCTCCGATTACGGGTCCAACACTTTCAGAGATTGGAAAAAAGTATAATCTACCAAACTTGATAAAGAAATCGATCAAAAAATGTACCTCCCCAGAATTTCAAAGAAGAAGAGTGGAATAACTTGGTTTCTAGGCGAAAGAAGATGAGTTTGGATCAGAGTCTTTCGTGGAATACGTGGCGGCGATGATCGGAGATACGAAAATTGGAAACAGATCTCAAGGCATTTGTCGCCGGAATATGCATTTCTCCGGCGTGGTGATCGTAACCGGCGAAGATGGGAGTTGTGAAGAGTCGAAATGTGGTGGTTGTTGTCCTGAAGGGGAAAGTAATAGAGTTGGCCAAACAAAGGCTGGGCTTTTATAAGGAAAGCTGAAGAGGCGTAAATTGATGACATGGACATATAGTGCCATGTAGATAATGACATGGCAGGCTTATCCTGAAATTCTTTTACCGTTTGCTCGTAGGGTGTTGCACGCAGTTTAGGTATTCGTACGTTGTCCGTGTTAGACACGTTTCTTGATCTGCAAACAGACGGTCAAGATTTCTTAAGTACTGTTTCGAATTTCCATTAATGCCCTTCCACTAGAGTGGAATATCGGGTAGATGCCCCTCGTATTCCGGGGTATCGAAAACCGTCTTAAGCGAAGCGATCGTGGCAAATGTGAAATTTTGTGAGAATACGATTTTTCTTTTTCTTTTTTTGGTTAAATGTTTAAAAAATAAAGAGGAAAAAAAAACAGAGGCGAAGGGCGTGTGGGGAAATTTATTTAGTGTGTGAATACTTATACGGTGTTTGAGAATATTGTGGGAAATGTGTCTGCTAGTGGAGGAACGGTTAAGGGAATCAATTTGTAATTTCACCTTCACCACAGTAAAATTCATTTCTGCCTGATCGCAGTTTAATGAAGTTTTTTTACCAAACTATGATCCAGCAGACATTAATTTCAGTAAAATTTTTTAAAATAAATTAGATAATTTAGTCTTTTTTCTAATAAAAAATATGATCTTAAAATCTTTTTTTCTTTCTCAACGGTGTGTAACCATGTATTTCTATGATTACTAAATAACAACGGTAAACTAATGTCTTGGTTATGTCTAAGTGAGTTTCAGAAAAATGAACCCAATGTTATTTTTAAGACACGTTGATAGTAAATTGAATAAGTATTTTGGTATAATTTTTCTGAAAATTTGTATAAAAAGGGTTTCAAAATCTGTTAATATTGGAATACGTGGTTAATAAAATTGTTTTGCAAAACTTTTTTTATTTTAAACAGAAATAACTTGATTTATGACCTTTAGGTAAGAGTATGACCAGTTAACTAATTGTTAATTAGATTAGAAAAAAAATTAAAAATCACTAGTTAAACATCCATTTTATTTTTTTGACACAATTACAAATTTTACGAGATTTTAAAGTAATGTAATTTGACGAACTCACTCTCTCTGAATGAATTGACCAAATGTGTCAAATTACTCACAATTGATTCACAAGATTCTTGTGACATCTCAAAGAACATAATGGAACTTGTGGATAGTCAAACAAACTTAAAAAAGCAATTTCCCATGACAGAAAAAATAATTTGTATTTAGAATAATAAATAAGACATGGTTTATTGGATAGTAATGAACTCTTTGATGTGGTGTGACACGCCTCGTCACGTTGTTGAGGGTCGAGAAACACCTATAACAACTTGTTAGATTAGGGTCTAATAAAATATTTTTACTAGACTCTAATCTACCGGTCATTGAGTTTAATAATAAGATTCTGATTAAAAAGAATAACTTTTTCTCCCGTAAAGAAAAACTAATTTTAAAAAAGTTAAACTCTTAATTTTATTTTTTCTAGTTTGAAAGACTTTTTTAATTAAATCTCTCTTTTTTAAAAGGCCTGGCCAAGCCTACTCAGTTCTGAGGAAGCTCGGGTTGCACAAACCTGAGCAGATGAAAAACAACAAGAATGGAGCTAGCGAAGAGAGCTCAGATAACCCCGAGTGCCAGGGGCAATATTACTCGCCAGAATTGACATCCCAATTGACACATTCTCATAGGCCCAAACGCCCAACGAGTCCAATCAAAGTGGCAGAATATTAGATCAACCCTTAATATGTAACCTCGAAAGCACATCGACATTTAATGCCGTTACTTTATGTTAAGGTCGCCTCTCACCCATCCAATCAAGGGTGGTCATCGTGTCCTAGGAAGCCTCCCCTACACGCTCCTGAGACTTCTTCGACACCCTCTCTCCTGCAAGATCTCAGGTATAAATACCCCTGTCTACTCGAATGAGATGTATACCATTTCTCCCTTCAAAAAACTATGTCAAAATAACGTCAAGAAACTGATTTAGGTATAGGAGACCCTTAGGCGACGCAACCACCCCCGCTCTCTGGGTTCTTTATTTGTGTTTTACAGATTCTAATGTCAAGTGGAATTCCACGCTAAAGAGGGGATGACATGTAACGTTATTTTTGAGATTTTTGGCATCAACAGTTCGCGTTGCTGTGGGATGACAATGAAACAGTTCCCTCCCAAAACACCGGAAGCATTTGCTCCATCACAAAGAGAAAATCAGTATGATGTTCTCATCCCACTCCGATGAGGCTAGGGGCGAGAGGGGAAACCCGCCCTCCTCATCGCCTAGGGAAGGACTTTCTGCCAATATGGTGATCACATAACGAATGAAAAATGATATAGTGTTCGCGCCCTCTAAGAGTATCGGGATAATGAGGATAGACACACTGGCTCTTACTCAAATTGTAGCGGCCTCTTGCAAAAAAATGATCATTCCTCACTGCCGAAAGGTCTGCTGGCGGGGTCGTTACGCCTTCAGAGAATCACGAGGGGAAACCATACGGGAAGGGTCAACACGACACCCTAACTCGAAGAAACTGCCACCTCTTGAGGAAACCGAGACCGAAGTGAAACCAGGCTTTGGAAGATCGAGTTGTCACCTAGTGGTGGAGGCTCTAGTTGGAGTTAGCCCAGGGAGACAAAACAAATAGCATCTAATGGGAAAGGCTCAGAAGGAAGACACCCTGTTAAGAATCCTCTGGTATGCATACGACTGCTCACAATTCTACCAGACGAGGGAGGAGAACATAATAGATGGAAGCAAAGACCTTCGAAGAATCTTTCGGGGGCAATAAGTGAGTCACCGCGGGAGATGAGGGTAAACATCGGCAGGGCACCCTTGGCAAGGTAGTTGTTGCTGGATTTATCATAAAATATGGTGTAATAACTATTTATGAGTAAACAATTATTTTTGTTTACATTTATGCAGTACTGAATTTTATGAATAAATTGAAAGTTTCCTTTAATTCAAGTGTGCTTGTAATTTACTTAAGTCCTAGAACTATTATCAACGTAAGAAGAGTAAAGATCGAGCGGTCTTCCAGACAAACTCTTTTGAAATAGTTTAGAATGTTATTCACAGTCTTAAGATCGACTGGGCAATTGAATCCAATTATGACAATTAGGTTGAACTAAAAGATACCATCTCGGGGCATGAGAGTGGAGAATCTAACGGATGACCTAAACATGTTATGTAACATGTTGAATAGTCCAATAATCAATTAGTTTAAAGCAAAATTATTTATCTAGCTCTAAATTTAATTGTTACACATTAAAGATATTTTTGTAATTACCTTAATCCTGAGGTGAATACGAAACTTGACTTAATTACTTGTGATATTTGATATGTCAAAAGAGTGAGTTTTAACTGCCGGACAATATCGCGACTCTTGGGATCGTGATTCAACGATGTTGGAGTTGTGTGAATCACAGGTGTTTAATCCATGGTAAAATTATAAAAACAACAATATCAACTTATGCTTTATTGATGAGTGTGTGAATAAATAAATCATGTCTGGTACTCGATGACATGAGTCATTGAATAAGACATGATGATCTGTATGAGACATTTCACTGATATGTCTTTCTTATTCACAATCAATAAAAGAGTTAAGAAAATAATAACTAGAATGATAAAATGATAATTTTATATCCCGCTCTTTGTTGCTCATATTCTGAAAGGGCAATATCATAAAAAATTATGTGGACCACAAAATATAAAATTTTTTTACACCAACAGAAAATGTAGCGCACATGAATCGAGAGTTTTATTAGTATCGGACCTATAGTGGAGTCGTACGATGTTGAGATTAAATAAATCAAGAATTTATGGAGATAAATTATTTGGGTATTTGAATTCTATAACTTTATTCATATGGAACCATTCGGTCTCAAGAGTAATTTATAAGGACATTGAATGAGATACAACGTCAGTTGGACAAAAAATATGATTTGGACCAATGTACACTTCCTGAGCCCCATATGAGATGAGTGTCACTAAATTAGTGAAAAATAAAATTAATGTTCAAGTTAATTATTTTGTTATTTTTAAATTATTAGATAATTAATAAATAAAAAAATTAATTAAATAATTGATGTGGATCAAATTAATTATCAATTTGGACACAATTTTTGGTCAATAAGAGATGTAAAAACCACACATCATAGTACAGGGAGAATAAAAAATTTAGTTTTATCATATAGGGGTGTGAGTAAATTTCGTAATTAATATAAAATGGTTGCAAACCTAACTCTAACAACAGTATGTTAAATGAAAGTAGAAAAATGTTTCTCTTTCATCCCCACATAGTTGCCGCTAATTTCACATTAGGGGAAATATAATAATTTTATTTTCTCTCTTCAATCGTTGTTTTTTAGAACCCAAACTCGGATCCTACACAAATCCTTGAGAGATTTACTTCTGAATCTAATGAGTAATTGTAGGTGTGAAAATCAATTATTAACTCTGCGAAGAACAAAGAACGCGAGATAGATTTGGATCCCGCCAAATAAAAATTTATCAATTAATTGAAAATGTATAAATTGTTTATATCTCACCTCTATACGTTTATATGATTATGCGTGTTCATTGATTGGTTTTGTGTTTAATTGGATTAAACGTTTGTATTCATTTTTTTTTTTAAATTCTGCCCATGAATGTGTCACGGTTCATTTATTTTTCTTCAAAATCTAAAACACGGTCCAACAGTTGCTATGCTCCCCCTCAACTTCTTAGTGTCCATCTGGCCACCAACGATTTTTGCAAAGCTGCTGCATAAGCGGAAAGGAGGTCTGTGATAATTCCCAGTTGAAGTATAGGAACTCACACCAGTCCTCCGTGATGGGCCTCCCCCAATAAATAACGGATATGAGCCACGTTTCATGAATCTGAGCTATACAGCTCCCAGTTCTCGCCTCCCACCTTGGGCAAAACGGAAGAACATAGATCGTGGTAGAGTAGGCCAAGCCTAACATGAGCCCCCTATTATAAAATGAGAGTAGCCAAGACTTTTTACACCATCCTTCAAGGGGCATCAAGTTTTTAATGGTGGAACACGCAAGTATGCTCCTCCTAAGTGCCCACATGAAGCAGATGAGCCCAAAGGAACAAAGAAGCCCGTGTGGGTGAACTACCCGAAGATTAGCCTAGAGAAGAACTTAAAGAACTGGAAGGATCAATCATTCACCTGCCAAAGGGGCCGGAGAAGATAGTTCACGATAAATCAACATTGATTCCTGAGTAGAATGGAAAGTCATAGGTGTTTCGCCTCGATCTCCCCCAATCGAAGATGAAGTAGTAGTCTCCCCTTTGATCACCAGCAAGTATGGCGGGCATTGATAAGCCGTGTGTACCAAGAAAATGGAGGAAAATCGCCTATTTATAGGCTTTGAAGAAGGAAACCGCTCATTTAATGGGAATTAAAATAAGTCATATTGGCAACCGTTGAGCCGATCCCACTCCCAATGAACGGTCATTTCATGAACCAATGAGACAATTTCAGAAGACCAAACGTCACTCATACGTCCGTAGGTGTGAAGCGACGCATCAGTGAGTCAAGCCATGGTTGGCGATTCTCGCTATCCTCCATGCGCATCCATAGGTCATCACGACTCCTACCCCCAAGGAACCCATGGCTTCGAATCACAATGAAGGTAAGGGGATACACGCGCATAGATGAGTCTCGATAAAATACGACAAGACCATTAACTTCATTCATCACAAGCATCCCAACTGATCAATTTTCAACTACAAGTGTGAATTGCCCAAGAGGAGCGGACCCCTTAGCTTATCACACATAGAGGTAGCCCGGACAAAGAACTTGGGTGAAGAAGTCTTCAGATCTGGGCGAGTAAAGCCACCCAAGTCCTCAACTGGGGGCAACTGTTATAGGTTTTTTTCAACCACCAACAACGTGACGATACGTGTCACACCACATCAAAAAGTTCATGACAAAGGAAAGTCTCAAAAGAAAAGTCCCGACCTCGCCTAGTCGGTCCTGAGTGAGCTAGGTTGCACAAACATGAGCAGATGAAGAACAATAAGAATGGAGCTCGTGAAGAGAGCCCAGATAATCTGAAGTGTCATGGGCATCATTACCTGTCGAAAGTAACGTCTTAGGTGGTACCTTCTCATCGGCTCGAACGCCCTACGAGTCCAATCGCCATGGCTGAATGTCAGATCAACCTCTGATATCTCACCTCGAAAGCGCATCCACATTTAATGCCTGTCAATTTATGTCAAAGGTCCCCTCCCACTCGTCTAATCAAGGGCAGCTATCGTGTCCCGGGAAGCTTCCCCTACACACTCCCGAGGCTTCTTTGACACATTTTCTCCCATGAGACCTCATGTATAAATACCCACGCCTACTCGAAGGAGAGTTATGAAATTTTTCTCTTAAGAAAACTACATCAAAATAACGCCAGGATATTTAATTAGGTATCAGATGCCCTTAGGTGTGATTGCCCGGTTCCCCTCGCTCTTTGGGTTCTTTGTTTGTGTTTTGCAGATTTCAAGGTCAAGAAGAATTTCATGCTAAAAAGGGGATGTCATGCAACATTACTGTTGAGATTTTCGGTATCAACACAAGTATTGATACTAACGTCAAAATACTCGATCAAAGTTTAGCAGAAAATTATTTTCTAGATCCAAATCTAGCGCATGGTAACTTAATCTTCTATTATCTAGAAAAAGCTACATTTGGTTTAAAATAGTACATGAGCCCTATTTTTATTTTCTTTTTTCTCGAATGGTCATCTCCCTGTAGTTTGTCAGTAATAGTTATTTTTTTAATTGTCGACTGAAATTGAGTGAGATTTCAAAATTTGTTTAACGGTTGAGTTCATATGTTCTTTCTTGAAGAGAGCGAAATGAGATTGGTTAGACCCGTGTTTGCTCCTTAGAAATTAGGGGATATAGCTTGTTTATAGCCATTAGAGATTCACTCAGTCGTTAACTTCAGTGCGATAAGAGGGTGCATATCCCACATTTTCCCTGTTACCCAAAAAAATAAAGAAAGAGAGGAAATAATTAAGGAGTGGTGTGTGACATAATTCGTTAAAGTCCGGAGATGATAAAAATGTATATTATTATTTAGTAAGTATAATATAAATTTTAAACGGTCAAAATTGACTCATGCACAACTCGTAAAATTTTGTTACAAATATTAAACATGTATTTTATATTTTCATTTGAAAAGCTTAGCTGATGGGTACACAAAAGCAGCTAAGTTGCTTTGACTACAGACCATACATATCCATTGGAATGAATTGGATGATCGGGTCGAGGGCTGACCCCTCTTACCCTCACTTTCATTTCTCTGCTTATTCTGTCCAACGAATCAACTTTCTACTCAACCAAATAGTCAAATGTCTGGTTAAGATATGTGAAGAAGAAATTGTTGATTTTAATATTAAGATTTTGCAATAAGTTTACATAAATTGATAAAAAGATGTCAATCACAAATCAATTGTTAAGGCTCTCACACGTATGTGGTACACGTGACGTTTTAAATAAAAACTCTCGGGTCTTTTCACTTTTTACTCATTTATTAGGGAGAGCTCCCAATTATGTTCCAAAATTGATAGGTTATCCACAAACAGTTTTCAAGACCGATTCATTCAACTGCTCATAAAAAAGAAGAGTGGTTTATATTGATTTAAGAACTCAAATCTCTTTATTTATATAATTTTTTTGTTATACTTAAGTTAAAATCTCAAAGAAAGTAAGAGCACTATCTGAAAACATACTGGAAAAGTAATTGGTTTGGCATGTTTACTCGATCTGAGGAGAGAACAAATTGGGTTTTAAATGACTAAAAATTTCTACCATATAATTCATCAGCCGAATTATTCTGCCAACATTGTGACAGTTGAATGAATACAACCGTGCATTGTAAGGTAAAGAATGCTTGCTGAAATTTTAGTAAAACAAATTAAACTAGTTATAGTGAGACATTAATTTCATGCGTTTAGGAGTTTAATTTCCTCGGTCTCTCCATTTATTATTATAAAAAAATTGCAACTAGAGTCTTAACATGTCTGATTCGCATTAAAATGTCACTAGTGCACATATAATCAACAAGTATCTATTATGGGGAGCACATATATTGCTTTTATCAACTGTTTTCTCATATTAATTTCCTTTAATCATTGTTTCTGAGTTATAATTATGAGACACCTCAACTTGCATGAGTAAAGTTATGTATTTTAGCATGGAGTTAAAAATGAAAAAAATTAAATTAAATTAGATTATAATGGAAGATCTTTTGAGCATGTGTAGTAGTTTACCTAATGAACACTTATTTTTCTTTTTGACTAATTCACTACTATGGTGCTATTATGAATTATAATATGCTGGGAAATAAATAATTTGGGATTAATCTGGTGCTAAAAAATAAAGTGATATAATTTATTTTTGATTCTTTTACATGGTTTTAACTGTATATTTATGAAGAACTATGATGTTTTATGTTTGGTTAATATGTTGAATGAATCTTGCATTAAAGATGTAGTCATCTAGTCTACCATTCATGAGATTTTGTATGTTGATAAGAACTATGATGTAATGAATTTTGTTTATTTTTTCAAGTCTTATAATGGTATAGCACATAAGTTGATCAAAATAGGTGTTTCGAAGAATAATGACTATATATTTACTCGCCCATTTCTTTATAGTATTGCTCAAATTGTGAATTGTTCTTAAACTTGGTTGCAATACAGTTTATTTGACAAAAAAAACTATACATTTATGAGTGTTAGACCTTGAACCATTTATTAAAATTGTTGTTGTAAATTGTTAAAAATAATGTCTAGAATTTTGTTTGAGAAAAGAATACCTATATTATGGTGCAAGTAACCCACGACCAAAGCTTTCAAGTACTTACTCCAAAGTATCTACTTTTCCTCCAAACCAAACACCAAACGGGGCAATTTCAAAAGCCAAATAAATGTTGAAAATATCAAAAGAAAAGAAAAAGAAAACAAAGGGGGTCATTGTAACCAGCGTTATTTAATTTAATTTTCTTTTGCTCAAGGACTATTTATTTATCTCTTCTTTCTCTTTTAGGCTTTTTGATCTTAGGTGGCTCAATATCTACCAACAGTTTAATAAGTTTCTAAGCATTGTTTGAATTTCACTAATAAATTGATTAAAAAAAGAATTCCACTAATAAATTTTCAAGTAAGGGATTCATAACTTGGACAAAAAAAATTTCTCGTTATTTATAAGATAACACAAACATTATTTCTATTAATATGATGAATATTAAATTATCAATTATCTCTTCAAAAATCTCATCAAGAATATTTTTTCTTATTTAAAATTAATTCTCAACGTGCTACATCAATAAAAAAAATTCTGATCTACATGTAAATTCCTGTGTTAAAAAATTAATTTAAATATATAAATTGGTATTAATCTAAAGTATTGAATTTTTTGGGACAACTGACTACTTAATAATGGAAGAGGGAAATCTTCTAACAAATCGAAAAATTTATGAAGCAAAGAAAGTCTAGCAAACCAATACATCAACTTTAATAAAATGTATGTTCATAAATTGCAATATGATGTGGAATACATGTTTTCCCCCAATAATCTCTTCTAAACATGAAAATATAACATAATTAAAAATATATTTTATTTTTAGTTACAAGTAGAAAAGCATCAACGGCTAGATTTACAAAAAAAACAAAGAATTCTTTGATCCCATTTAATTAGGCAACTAGACAAGACCTATTTATGCAACTTTAGCAAACTTCTTTTGATGATGTCTACTGAAATCATTGATATATATATACAAAAATGTGTGTGTGTATATATATATATATGTTTTTTCCTTTTTCTGAGACCCATCATTTCCTTCTTTAAAGCTTTTTGGGAACATGGGCTTGTCATTATTTGGCTTTTGGATACTCTCTTGCTTTTTAATTAACACTGAGTACTTTTTTCATGACTTAAAAGAAAAAGTTGCTTATATTTTGGTTTTATCTTTCTTTATTCTTTGATGTGAGAGAGAGAAAAAAATTAATGGCATTATTATGTCCTCATTTCTTTTGTCAAGCCTTCATTGTTTCAAACAAGTCTTTTTGGTTTATCTTTTCGAGCAATTAGATCTTTAATATCATTTAAGTTTGAATAATTTGATACTAAACAGAGATTTCTTTACTTTCCTTTACTCACTTATTCCCTACAAACCTACAAGAGGGCCATAACCCTTCCTTTCATATAGCCAAATCAACGTTGCTTTCAGCTTTCTTTCGATTTTTTGTTTGTTTTGTCCAAATCAGATGGTTAATCAAACTGATTAAATTGTGTAGAGCATCTAATAATTTCAACTGATCATCCCATCAAGATGATTTCAAAGACCACGGTGTAATAATATTACCCATTATTTCTGTCAATGTTATTTTTGTTCGATAAAATTAATCTGATCAAAATGATCATTAATACGATAATGTAGTGTTATATTCAATTTACACGTGGATCCACGTTATTTTTGTCCACAAATTAGACATGTAAAATATTTCTTAATAGACAATCAAGGATTACATATATTTATTTTTAAAATTACGTACACGTAATGAAACTAATTAGTCATGTAGATCCTACAACAAAGGTTGTCGTCTAGTACTTCAAAATGCTAATAATAAAATAAGCTTTAAGAATTCCATATTTGATGACAATTATATTATAAGGGTACTCCAAGAAGGTTGAGCTTATCATATCAATGAGTTTTCAATATATATAAATATTAAAAATGGTATTTGTTTATGGGATCTAAGAAATTTGCCAAATAAAGAGAAGAAAAGTGGGGCTTTAAAAATTAAAAGTAGATGACTGTCATTGTCCTTAACAGTTGAAGAGTAAAAAGATTTATTATGTATAAGTTTTGATCAAGTGGGTTTATTAAGTGTTTCTATTTCTTGGTAGATGAAGGGTCAAATTCTTAATTAATTGTTAGACCACTCATGGATTTATACATTTTATGGACCCAATTTTTTCTTACAGATAACCCTAGCTAGGCCACAATTTTTATTTCTTTAATTTGAAATGGGATACAAATTATTGGACGGTAAAAGTTTGATTGTTAGGGCTTTTTTTAAGAGGAGAGTAGCATGAGATTTTTTTAAATGATCACTTAACTTAATATTACTCTCATTTAAATACATTTAACTTTAAAGTTTAGATGAGATCTAATATTTTAGTGTTAGTATGATCTGATGTTTTAGTTTTGATTAAGACTATTTTATTTGCCTAGATTTTCGTTGGTTTAATAATCTGATTGGAGATTATCCTATGGCTTATCTTAACTCTGTTTTTTTGGTATAATTAATAAAAATATTATTTTCCTTGTACAATCAGTGGGAAACATATTGATTTGATTGGTGGGATTTTTACATGGATGGTTTCTTGCTTAATTGTTCTTATAGATCATGTATTAATTGCCAAGAAAACATTTTCTTAATTCATCTCATGTAAATGACAACTTGACAGTGAGTCAACAATTTGATCAACCCACATATTTTCGAGGTTCAGATCAACTTCAAAAAGTCATTCAACTATTTCATCTTCAAGCTGTGTGCGCAGAAAAACCTGTAAGATAATAGTCATTCGTGAACGGGTAAAAAAATATTTCACTGTCACGTGAAAAAAATTCACTCAAGACTTATGAGAAAAGTTGAAAAAATAGAAACGGAAATCAATATCTCAAGAACGGGGAACCATCGTCTCCAGAACGAAAAATTGATATCTCAAAAACGGGAGGCCATCGAGTCTAGTGCGGAAAACCGACATCTCTAGAACGAGAGACTATCTCCTCCAGAATGGGAAACCGACGTCTCTAAAACGGGTGGCCATTGAGTCCAGAATGAAAATTATCTCGAGAACGGGAGATCATCGCCTCTAAAACAGAAAATCGAAGTCTTTATAACAGGAGGTCTTCGACTCGAGAACGGGAAACTAACGTCTCTATAATGAGAGGTCTTCGACTCCAGTTAGGGAAATGGCATCTCTATAACGGAAGGTCTTCGAGTCTAGAATGGGAGTAGACATCTCAAGAACGGGAGATCATTGCATCTAGAATGGGAATCGGCATCTCGAGGACGAGAAATCATTACTTCCTGGACAGGACAGGACATCAAAGCAAAAAATGAGGATTCAGATTGATAGTCAATTGGCCATGATTGAGTGGGTAAACTGCATCACTTGGACAAGACATATTGGTAAAGTCACTGAGTGGTTCTGACTAATTGGCTCGGAACCACAGGGAACTGTCATGTGATAGCAGTTGATAGTGCGACTGAGCGTGACAGATGAAAGATAAAGAATAAAGGAGATCTCTCGAATGGGTGCGATCCAAGGTCTAGCCTCATCTGATGTTTTGGTTACTATTTGACTATATTTAGTTAAACCCATGTAATGAGAGGTCTATAAAAGCCAATATGCTCAATAAAATAGAACACTTGGAGCCTTAGAGAATTTTTTGAATTATCAAGCATTTCTTTACATTTCACAAATAATAATACAAGTTCGATCGATATTAACATATTTTTCCTGATTTTTCTCAAAGTCTAAGAAAAATATTTTACATTTTAGTGCATTCATTGAGAGCCTGAGAAAAAAATGCTCAAGAGACCTACCCTGCAAGACCATAAACATGCCTAGAACCAAGTCTAACACAGCCCTAAATGGAAACAAGAGATCCATAAAATGAAGATGAACGTGCGGGTCAACCAACCCAGCCCACAGAAATGATGCAGACTATCCTTAACGGGATGCACGAGATAGAAAGAAGGAATATTGAAGCAATGCATAATGCATGGCAGAACGTACAAGAGCAAATCAAAACGCTACAACAAGAACTCGCGAAAACACAAGCAGAAGTAATCCAGCGGGCGAATGATGATGAACAGGAAACCCATTCTGAGGGTGACCAACGAAACAAAAGGCAAGGGACCACGAGAACGATGGGAACATATGACGAGAAGAAGAGGTCCAATCATAAAACCTTGTGAAGGAAACTCCGGAAGAGGTTCGACAACCCCAAATCATGTTAGAAGAAGCAATTAAGGAACTGTTCGGCCAAAAAATGATGGAGATAAGGAATCTCAGGAGTACGGGAAATAGGGACCTTGAGTCTCTTATTAGGACATCGTTAGGCCCAAAAGTTTCGGCCCTCATACCCAAGAAATTCACCGTACCCAGTCTCAAATGCTATGAAAGAAAGTCTGATCCTCTAGACCACCTCCGACGATTTAGACAAGACATGGCGTTATACCAACACGACGACAAGCTGATGTGTAGAATGTTCCCTACCAGTTTTGATGGGATGGCTTTGAAGTGGTACCACTCCTTACCAATGCACTCAATCACTAACTTCACTACTATGCCCTTAGCTTTTATAGAACAATACTCGACATACCGTACCGTCATGGAAGACTCAAAACATCTTATGGCAATCTCTAGAAGGAAGGGGCCCCCTGAGAGAGTACACTCACTGCTTTAAACATGAAATTGTCAAGGTCAAGAGCTGCGATGATCGGTTCGCCAGATTGGCCTTCTAATGGGGTCTGAACCCTTAATCGCCTTTCTTTGAGGACCTATTTAAAATAAAGCCTATTTCCATGGTGGAGATTTTTCAACGAGCACGAGCCAATATTACACTGGAATAAGAGAAAAGAATTATGCGAAGAACGGTTGAAAGGAAGGAAGAAAAATCCAGAAACGAGAAAGGAGCTCAAGACCTGAAGGGAGGAAACAAGACGAAACAGAACGAGTGGATGGGAAGAAGACCCAACAAAACATGAGTTCCCAATGGAGATGAGATTTTGACAGAATCCACCCGAGAGACAAGGTCTACACACCGTTGACCATCACAATCAACCAAATACTGGAGACAATCAAAGATAAACATTGGCTGAAAAGACCAGCCGCGTTCACCAAAGAACCTAACTACAAAGACAAAGACAAATATTGCTTTTATCATAAGAGCAGCGGACATTACACACGGGACTGCTTCCAGCTCAAAGACTATATTTAACAACTAATCAAAGAGGGGTACCTTACCCAATTTGTGAAAAGAGAGGAGTAGAAATACAAGACTGTGAAAGACAACCAGGAAGAAGATAGGAACGACAAGGGGAAACAGCCCCTCCGCATCATCGACACAGTTATAGCACAAACCGAGTAAGAAAGGATGACAAAAAAAGAAAGGAAGATATATTGCAAACGGCCAACGTTGGAAAGACATCAGCTGAAGCACTCAATTAGCAACGAGAACTCACCGCTTGTGTTCGGTGACTACGATCTAGAAAATGATGACCACCACAATGACGCCTCATTATTTCAATTTAGGTTGGCAACTGTTTGTTAAGGAGAGTCTTGGCAGAGGACGAAAGTGCAGTGAACATTCTTTATCAGATAACCATGGAGAAAATGTCCATGGGAGATAAAAAATTACAAGGAACATCACAACCATTGATCGGGTTCAACGGAGCTGTTAGCTATTCAGAAGGAACTCTAACGCTCCCAATAAGCGCTGATCCGTTTAACCATATGAGTGAGTTTGTGGTACTGAGAGCAACTTCCCCATACAACTCAATCCTAGGGAGGAATTGGCTCCACAAAATGAAAGTTGTACCATCAACATTCTATCAAGTGTTGAAATACCCCTCCATAGAAGGAGTGAAAATAATAAAAGACGACCAAGCTGCGGCTTGTATATGCTTAATAACCGCTTTAGGATCTGTAAGGTAAAAGATGTAGAAAATATTGAAAGACCTACGGATCAATAGCAATTATAGGGAGATGCGTAGTATGACCCAAGGTGAAAAGCGGGAGAAGAAACAGAGCGCCTCTGCTTAGAGGAAGGGACTCAAAATATAATAAACATTGGTGCCCATCTCGAAGTAAATGAGAAAAAGAAGTTGATAGAATTCCAAATAGAAAACAAAGATGTGTTCACGGCAGCAGCGCAGGAAATGCCCAGTATCCCAGATGAAATTATATGCCACAGGTTAAACACTAATCCTGCTATGAAACCTATGAAACAAAAAAAGAGAAGCTTCACCCATGAAAGAAATCAAGTGATTAAGGAAGAAGTTGAGAAGCTCTTAACAATAGGTTTCATCAGAAAGGTGAACTACCCTGAATGGCTCGATGACGTAGTAATGGTGAGGGAAAAGAATGGAAAAGGGAGAATCTGTGTCAATTTCACTGACCTAAACAAAGCATGCCCCAAAGACGAATACTCGTTGCCAAGGATAGATAAGATGGTAGATGCCACTTCTGGTCACGAACTGCTAAGTTTCATGGACGCTTACTCAAGTAACGATCAGGTAAGAATGTTCCAACCCGATCAAGAAACAACTTTCTTCATTATTGAGTATGGCTTATACTGCTACAAAGTCATGCCCTTTGGGCTAAAGAATGCTGGCACGACTTATCAAAGGTTGGTGAACAAAGTTTTCTGTGAGAAAATTGGGAAGAATATGGAAGTCTACAATGACATGTTGGTTAAAAGTAAGAAGCGGGAACACCACATTCCGGACCTTGAAGAAGCCTTCTCTATTTTAAGGCAAAATTCCATGAAGCTAAACTAGGAAAAATGAACTTTTGAGGTGTCAGGGGAAAGTTCCTTGGACATCTAATTACACAACGGGGAATTAATGTAAACCCAGACAAGGTAAAGGAAATTATAGAAATGGTTTCCCCGCGGAACCCCAAAGAGATCCAAGGGTTAACAGGATGATTGACCGCTCTAAACAGGTTCATCTCCAAGTCAACGGATAAATGCAAACCTTTTTTTGAAAGGTTGCGAAAAAATTTCGTGAAGGTTGGAATGAAGACTGTGAATAAGCATTTATAAAAATAAAACTGTACCTGACTGCCCCTCATTCACTCTCCAAACCTATTCCCAAAGAACAACTTCTGTTATACGTAGCCGTATCAACGGGGGCAGTCAGTGCAGTACTAATCAGAGAAGAGCAAAGGAAGCAGAAAGAAGTATACTTTGTAAGTAAAAACCTTGTCGCGACGGAAACAAGGTATAAACGAATGGAGAAACTAGTGTTAGGAATTGTAACTGCAGCACGAAAATTAAGGCTTTACTTCCAAGCCCATAGCATCAAAGTATTAACCAAATCTCCTATTAAAATCCTTCTGAACTCGACAGAAATAAGCGAAAGAATAGAAAAATTGTCAATTGAGCTAAAACAATACGACATCAGCTACGAGCCCCATGCATCAATAAAAGGACAAGAGTTAGCAGACTTCGTAGGCGATTTCACAAGAAAAAAAGTTGAATGAGAAGCTCACCAAATAGGAGAAAGCAGAGCCGAGACAGTCTTGTAGATTGGGCTTCGAACAATAGAGAAGCGGGAGGAGGGGTGGTGGCACAAATTCCCTTTGGGAAAATATTGGAGCATTCCATCTCCTTTGAATTTAATACCTCAAATAATGATGCAGAATATGAAGTACTGATCGCGGGAATATCCCTGCTACAATAATATGAGGTAACTAAAGTTAAGATTTTCTATGATTCCATGCTGATCCTCAAACAGGTTATGGGAGAATATACGACAAAGGATGAACGGATGATGAAATACTTACAACGGATGAATGATCTCCTTAAACGATAAAAGATTATAAAAACCAGCAAATTCCAACAACGGAGAACGGACATGCTGATGCCCTAGAAAACTTAGGATCTTCATTACACCTTCCTTACAGATGGAACGTCTCCGTAGAAGTTCTGAAAGAACCAAGCATCTCACTCTCATTAGCCAACGTGGTTGATGTAGAAATTGAACGGGAGCACAGTTGGCAGGACAACATAATCCACTTGCTCGAAAATGGGACACTCCCCGAAGATAAGCTACTTTCTACAAAATAAAATAACGGAGTACCAGGTACATAATGGTTAACGGGGTACTTATAAAAAAATGTTTGCAGGACCATACCTGAAGCGCCTACGAGAAAAAGAAGCTCAGTACGTGCTAGCAGAAATTCATGAGGGCATATGCGGGAACCACACTGGGAGCGGGTCACTAGCCCATAAAGTCATGAATGAGGGATAATACTGGCCCCAAATGCATCAAGACGCCAAACAGTATACAAAAAAAATACAACAAGTGTCAGCGTTTCACGCCAATGGCAAAAATGGTCCCTAGCGAACTCAAGACTGTAACTAGTCCTTGGTCGTTCATGCAATGGGCCCTAGATATTGTTGGGTCACTTCCCATGGTCTGCTAAAAATGCTTCCTGTTAGTAGCAACTTACTATTTCATTAAATGGATCGAGGTCGAGGCTTTGGCTAGGGTTCGTGAGGAAGAGGTAAAATGATTCCTATGGAAAAACTTGGTGTGCAGATATGTGATCCCTCAGATCTTGATATCTGACAACAGACTTCAATTTACCGGGAGCTTAGTAAAAATATTTTGTAAAGATCTGAAAATCACGAATCATTTCTCCACGCCTTACTACCCTCAGGGGAACGGACAAGCAGAAGGATTAAACCGAGTCATACTTGATTACCTGAAGAAAGTTCTTGAATCCACCAAAGGAAAATGGATAGAAGAGCTACCCACTGTCCTATGGGCATACAGGACGACCCTAAGAGGAACAACGGGAGAAACCTCGTTCGCATTATCATACGGTGCATAGACAGTCATCCTTGTAGAAATTGGAACCCTACCATCAGGTCTGAACTAAACGAACAACAAAATGAACTCTTAAGAAATGGTCTCGATGAACTAGAAAGAAGACGAGAAGTAGCTCTTATTAGAATGACCCATTATAATCAGAAAAATGAAATCTTATTTCCAGAAGAAAGTAAGGAAATGGAAATTCCAAAACGGGATATCTGGTCCTCAGGAAAATCTTCCAAGCATTAGGAAAACTTGAGCCATCGTGAGAGGGACCATATATAATCAGAAAAATAGGAGGAAGTGGCTATTACCACCTGAAAATGGAGAAGGAATGGAATTACAGAAATCATGGAATGCGATTCATCTGAAAAAACTATTTTATATAAAGAATGTAAATAATCTGTTATAGTGAGAAACTTTTTCCACAAGGGTTTTTTTCCATATAAAAATGATGACGCCAAATCTTCTTTCTTCAATTGAACTATCGCTAAATAAAACTAAGGGCCTGAAAAGTCCTTGGGAGAGAGGCAGTTCATAAGTCCTACTCTCAGAAGAAACTAAGATCCTGAAAAGTCCTTGGGAGGGACAGTTCAAAATTTATGCTATCAAAAGAAACTAAGAGGCTGAAAAGTCCTTAGGAGGGGCATTCCATAAGTCCTACTCTCTGAAGGAACTAAGAGCTCAAAAAGTCATTGGGAGGGGCAATTTATAAGTCTTGCTTCCAAAAAAAAATTTAGGGGCATGAAGATTCCTCGAGGGATATCCCATAAATCCTATTCTCAAAAGAGAAAGAAGACTAAACGGAAGGAAGGACAGATCCATTACCTTTTAATAGGAAATGAAATTCCAAACGGATGGGATGTACAAACGGACAAAGCATGAATGATATGTTATCGTCATTAGGAAAGACAGGAAACACACATTGCTAAAAGATCATTTCATTAAAAAGAGAAACTACAAAAAAAACAACAACAAAGGCTAAGCTTCCATTCGCGAGTAGCTTCAGCAGGAACCTTTGAAGTATCCCCAAAAGTCTCTATTATGGAGTCAACACGGGTATCCACCTCATAATCAATGAAATATTCAGGAAGGGTAATGAGAGGAATGCGAGGAGCCTAGTCAGACTTGGTATCGCGATAACTCAGAGAATAAGCCATCTTCTCAACCTTGTTAACAATGGCTTGGTACTGACCCTCGAGACCAGTTTCTCGTTTCTTCACCTTAGCCAAAGTCACCTCGGTTGAGGACAACTTCATCTCTATCGCAGACAACTTAGCCTCAGCCTCAACCAAAGTTGCCTCGGTTTAAATCAGTTTCGCGTCTGCGGCGGACAACTTCGCCTTTGCCTCAGCCAACTTCTTTTAAGCTATTTCCAGATTTTCCCCGCTGGCTTCGGCTACCATCTCCGTTTCCATAAGAGATGCTTCCAACTTCACCCGTTCAACTACATACGCATACAAGTCAGCAGTCAAATTGGCGTTAGCCTAACACAACTCTGCCTTAACCTATTTTTTGACAATCCCGTTCAACGAGGATCGCATTATATACTTGGTTAATCTCCCGGACCTCATTCACACAGCTAACCAGCGAAGTTCCATCACATGCAAATTCACCTGAAGCCCATTATGATAAGTCACAGCCTACCAAAAATAAAAAAATATAGCTAAGTGATTAACCGAGCAGATGCAAACCAGAAGCAAAAAATAAATGAAAACGGTTAATAGTTTTTACCTGCATTAAACCGCGACTAAGGTTGACGACCTTATCGACAACAGACATCTAATGCAGTGTAGCTGCATCCACATTTGAACTAATCCCCTTTTCCACGATGTTGAGGGAAGGGGATCGTTGAGGAAGCTCACTGAAGCTCTAACGGGCGGGGCCGTCGAGAAGCGCACCCACTTCCAAAGACCGTCGCCTCCGTAGGTGTGCCCTGAGAACTGGTGGAAGGTGAAAACGACCTCTAAACAGGCGTGGAGGAAGAAGATGTGGCGTCCTCCCATCCCGGAACATCCTCATTTAAAGGGATCGAAGGATCAGCCGAGGTTGATGGTGGCACAATAGATGGAAAGGGGGGAGGAACCGGGGGCACTGACCTATTTGGAATGCTGGTGGTCCCAATTTTACGGAGAACATTCCTCTCCTCCATGTGAACTGTCCCAAACATATCACTTTTGAGACGCCTCGACATCTCCAGTTCAGTGTTAGTAAAATGGAAGGTCGCGTCTTGTTCTTCAACTTCATTCTGCACAGCTTCTCGATGAGCCTCACTCTCTCTCTCTCTTCTCGGTCAAAGTCTTCTTCCTCATGTTTTGACTCTGAGGACTCAGAGGAACTAGTCTGGATTACTTGACGGAAATGAGAAACAAAGATCGCAATTGGGATAGCCCGAGGAACTTCTGTTGCAGAGGTTAATGGGGCAAAGGACTCGACGACCGGAGCGAGTGCGACCGCGACTTCAACCTCTCTCCTTGGATCAAGGAGATCTCTCTAGTCCTGTACTAGACAACTGTATGTGGCCCGAAGACGGACTGCAACGTCTTTTCAGAACAAAGGGCCTCTTATTCAGGTTAGAATCTCCACGAAGAAACAAGATACGTCAGACAAAAATAATGATATATAAATAAAAAATAGGAAACAATTGACTCAGGCCACTTATCCAACTGCCCCCAGAATCGGGGAATGATCCCACGGCCATTACTTCCCCAATTTCTGCCTTTCCAGAGAGTCCCTCCATCCCAACCTTTGTCCCCGTGCGGTAAATCAATGATTAAGCCCTCCTATTTCTCAGTGGCACTGGGGGCCAGGTAATAAGAAGTATCATGCCGCCAGACGGAGTATACGGCGCAGATCTCATCGACTCATATGGACAAATTGTTCCTCCTATTGAGGGCTTCTATTACTAAAAGAATCCTATACGTACTAGGAGTATACTGCGAAGGAGCAAGATGAAAGGTACTAAAAAATTCCTGAAATAAAGGAGAAAATGGAAGTTTTAGCCCTAATGCTATGTACAAGGGGGCTCAGGAAATCTAGTACGGAGGATTACATGGAAAGGATTTGGGTATCTCATCCCCGAAATCATAAATAACGTCAGACGGGAAGACAACTTTGTGACGGGTGAAAAAATGATCAAATTCATCCTAATTCCTTACTAAGGGGACCGTAACCCAGAATGATTTTTATGCCACAACTAAACCAAGAAGAGAAGAAAACAGAGGACGCGAAGAAGAAGATAAGAGATGAAAAACTTACAAAGTAAGGATTAAATGTGAAGAAGAAAATGTGGAAAATTAAGGCTCTATATGAGTAGCAGACACAAGAACCCGATTCAAGGTGGTTAATGAAATTCAAAATAAAAGAAGCTTTATGGTAGACAAACAGGCGTATACAAGGATATATGACGAATAGACGCGTCCAATCTGTTTGAAAGGCAAACCAGTGGCGACATGACAACTGGATAAAAGGAAAACCCAGTAGATTAGAAACGCACATGATGAAAGAGTCATAAAATGAAGCAACGCATAGGGAATGAAATAACGAAACCCACGCGCATGCGTGTCACTATGGGGTGAAATAAAATTAAAAGCAATCGAGTTTCCAAGGAGTATGTCAGCAACCCCAGGAACGAGGCAATGATGGTACATTGTCTCATTATTTAAATATATTTATAACCTTTCTTGCACAACATTTAATACTTTGCAGAATAAAAGAGAATCTCAAATTGATAAAAGCAGACCAAGTATAACCGTTCTTCAAAAACGGGGCGTGTATGAATATCGAGAATGGGACAATGTACCATCATTGTGCAATGAGGGACAAATGGAGAGATAAAAAATACTTCATTTCCTCGTGGAACAAAAGAAACCCACCCAAGACTCGCAAGAAGAGTTGAGAAAGCAGAAACGGAAGCTGACATCTCGAGAATGGGGAACCATCGCCTCTAGAATGAGAAACTGACGTCTCTAAAATGGGAGGCCATCGAGTCCAGAATGGGAAACCGACGTCTCTAGAATGGGAGACCATCACCTCTAGAACGGGAAATCGACGTCTCTAGAATAGGTGGCCATCGAGTCCAGAATGGGAGCAGACATCTTGAGAACGGTAGATCATCACCTCCAGAATGGAAGCCGACATCTCGAGAACGGGGAACCATCGCTTCCATAACGGGAAACCGATATCTCTATAGTGGGAGCTCTTCGACTCTAGAACGGGTTACTGACGCCTCTATAACGAGAGGTCTTCGAGTCCATAACGGGAGCAGACATCTCAAGAACTAGAGATCATTGCATCTAGAACGGGAACCGACATCTCGAGGATGGGAAATCATTATTTCTGGACAAGACAGGACATTGGAGTGAAAATGAGGATTCAGATTGATAGTTAATTGACCGTGATTGACTAAGTAAACTGCATCATTCGGACAAGAGAAATTGGTAAAGTCACCAAGTTGCTGTGAGTAACTGGCTCGGAACCACAGGAAACTGCCATGTGGTAGCAGTTGATAGGGCAGCTGAGTGTGACAAATGAAAGATAAAGAAGAAATGAGATCCCATGAATAAGTGTGATCCAAGGTCTGACCTCATCTGATGTTTTGATTACTATTTGGTTATTTTAGTTAAACCCATGTAATGAGATGTCTATATAAAGTTAATCTACTCAATAAAATAGTACACTTGGAGAGTTAGAGAAATTTTAAAATTATCAAGCTTTTCTTTACATAAGTTCGATCGATATTAACATATTTTTCCTAATTTTTTTCAAAGTCTAAGAAAAATCCTTTACACTTTGGTTGTCCACCAGTTTAATAGAGGTGTAAATAGTAGGTGGTAGCATGGTATAGCTGATGTGCATAGGGACAAGTGTTGACCTTTCGATGATTATTGTCGAGCTTATTATATATTTTTCCTTTCACGTCACGTTGCATGAGGTCAACAACCAAACTGATTACTAGAAGTGTTACACCGCTAAGACATCTTAATGACATTTAAACGTTACATTAAATAAAAACATTTTCATTAGTGTGGATGTATTAATTGATGTGTCCGTGCTTTGTTTGTTGTGTGAAGATATGAACTTTTCATTTTGTCCGTAGTCTTTTTATCTTCTAGCGAATATCCGAGTTGAGTTGCATCCGATCAAGATCATACCTTCTACATTATTCATATTGCATGATAAACTTTGACCGCAACAATGTAAGAATAGAGGAGAAATTTCTCTCATAAAAGTCGCATCTCAATTTTTTTACTCCGTGTTCAGTTGGTTTATACTGTTCTTTTTCTATTAACGGACTCGATCAATAAAATAGGTCATCTCCCGTTCACTCTAGCAGGAAGTGATCGGTTTCCCTGATTTTTTAAAGATATCCATATTGATTTACCCTAATGTTACTGAAAGGGGTAAAAAAAGAAACTGGATGAATTAAGCTCACGAGCATGAATGATATCAATGTAAAAGACGTAAAGTCACAATAAGGACAAGATTGATTCCATTCACACAGAGGAACTTCTATTAGCTATAATAGTTAATGTAAGTTCAAACTTATTCTGATTCTCTACTCCCATCTTATGTGAATACCTAATCCCAACGTGTTGAGTTCAAGCCGTGAAATCCTTAGATTTGGAGGTTGGTTTCCCCCTGGATACAACGTTCAAATCCTATTTATGCGAATTCAAATCCGATGACATGATTTACGAGCTCTTATTTGATAGTAGTTGAAGTGGACGTAAATTGACGACCCAAACATCCATATGAAAAAAAAATCTGAAATTACAAAAAATAATATAGGTTTTAAGAGGTGGTTTGCAAAAATGATAAAAAAAAATTACAATAATAATCAGAATAATTAATTTAATTACAAAAAATACACATGCGTTACTAATTTATTTATGTTACATGTATATGTAATTTTCGTAATTAAATTAATTATTACACTAGCCACTTTTGTAATTTTTTCAGACATTTTTATAAATCGGTAATATTTTTTTACCATTTTCGTAGTCCTCTAAAAAACCTTAAGTGAATCTATATTGGGTTCCTCATAAATTATCTTGGAAATAATTCGGAGAGATTTAAAGAAATTAGAGAGCAGTTAATAATAGGGAACGGTTGTACCAAAAGTTTAACATCACACCTCAACCTAGGAACATAAATTACTTTGCCTCAAGGCCCTCAGGCCCACCCTAATGTTGTTTCTTTTGATAAAAACAAAGGCAAACCCAACCCCACCAATGACCTCACCTATCCTTATTCTAAAATGGATAAAACCGGCAGTTACAAAATTACAAAACAAAAAACTTTAAAACATTACTGCATAAGATGTCATACTAAAGAAAATCTAGATCATTGAATATAATTCAACGGCTTAGATGATCACTCAGTAAAACTCCTGATAAAACGTCTGAAAAACTTTACTTATTTTTTAATTTATGTTTTTCACGGGCTTAGTTTATTTGAGTTAAATTTACCAACGTAATCTTTCATGTTCAAAACAACAAACAGTGAACAGTGTCGCATCATAAAAGGAAAATAAAAAAAGGGAACTTTGATGATCATATATGCTGAAAATTTATTGTCGGAGTGTTGTCACGCGTCGTCCAGTAACTGGATAATGAATCAGAAAATAAGATAAATAGAACAAACATAAGAGTATCAACTTGACACCGATGTGGTGTTTAGTCAATTAGATTCCGACACTCAGTCAATAATGATTTTAACAGTATAATGTTAGAGAACTAAAGAATGAATATCTTATAAATGAAATAGAGACATTATATTTATAGAGAGAAATCATGAAATTTTCATAATAGACTAAAAAGTCTGGATCAGATCAATCAGATCTGCCTAAGTCAGTCCATTTTAGCCTCTACAATGACCATCCAAGAGAAGCAACTATATGGTAAAAGAAAAAGTCATAAGAAATACAACCACTGAAACCAAATTAGAAGAGCATTGTCGCACCTGATTGTCACTGTCCTATATTCTTCCTATACAACCCCATTAGTTGGCCTACCAAAGCCCCCCTTGCTTTCTCTTACAAACCTACTCATTTATTTTATACATTAATTATCATTTACATTATTTATAACTTAATCCACATTAAACTACTATTCACATGGTGTCATGGCCCACCTTTAAGATTTAAAACCTTGGTTTATTATTTCCATAATCATTTGATGATATGCTTTGCTTTGCCTTGTTAATGCCCCCTTCTTCTTTAGGTTCTGGCTCATCTATGAGGACTTATAAGATAATATTATTTATTTGTCCTTATCATATACTGTTCTTGTTGTTGATGACTTCTACGCCATTGTTTGTCAATGTACACACGCAAATCACTTATTTTTATTGATTACAAAAAAACTATTTGTAGATTAACGCGGGTTTAAAGATAACTGTCGTTTTCATCCGCAGGATTTACATGAGAAAAATTCATCGACGGTATTAGATGATCGACGATAAAGATAATCACGACTCTAGTTTACACTAGTGAAATCTATGTGCAAGTTTTGCCTGAGGGTCTATCATCCATGATGCGGAGGTGCTGCATTGGAGAAGTGTTCTAATAAGAAAAGATAAGGCTTTGTTTGTCTGCATCAATTACAACAAATTTGGTGTCTCAATAATCAAAGCTTTTAATTTGATTAAATTTAAAAATGATGACGATGATGACTGATGAGGACATAAAGGTATGTGAAAAAAAGGAAAGCTATATATGAAATTATGGGTTTAGGCTTAGTCCCAACACCAAAATATATTACGTTTTTAGAGATTAATGTGGTTGGATTCTTTATTAGTTTTCTTCATTTGATTGCGCAGAGCCAAACACAGCGCGATTGAATAAATAAATTAATAAAAAAAAATATTATATAATATCATGATGCTCAATAATATTATGAATTAACGGTATATATTATTATATTATAATAATGTTGAGTATAATGATAGTACTAATTTTACTCGATAAATAAACATTCTTTTCTTTATAATCAATGAATATTATTCAAAATATTTATAAAAAAAAGAAGAATGAACTGTTTCATGATAAGAGATGATGGCCCCATTGGTGGGGCTTGATAGGTGGGACCAATTATGGTGATGATAAGATATAATCAAATATATCAAATCTACCATCAGATTAATTTCACATATAATTTAGGAAAATGCAAAGAAAGCAAGTAGGAGAATGGATTGAATTAATAGAAATGACCTCATTTAAGCATTTGATAAAAGTAATGAATTAATTTCTAAATGAATTTTTTAAGATTATAAGACATTGATTGGAGTTGGGTTAATCTAATCCTCATAATGCAAAAAAAAAACGGGTTAAGTTAAGAAATGGTGTAAAATTGCAAAGTGTAGCAGGTCTCATGGGGGCTTTTCAGTGTCACTTCCAGAAACTTTTTCTTTATTTTTCTAAAGTTGCATTGGCAATTGGATATTGATATTTGACCCCACTGAATTATGAATTCTTAGAGAGAGAAAGAGATACAGATGTATAGAGAGAGAGAGAGGGAGCCCACTTTGTTGTAATTTAGTATACTGACTAATATGAAGTTGTTTGCTATTGTTTTCTTTTGTTCTTGTAATTCAATTTTAAAAGAAAATTCTCTACCACTAATTTTATGGAAATTTAATTTAAATTGGACAGAACACGGGACCTTCATTTTGCATACCTGATTTAGAAATGAGAAACAATACAAAGAGAGAAAAAAAACCAAGCATGTCTCGTTTTTGTTCGTAAATTATTTGTGAAACGGCTAGTTTTTATTAGACATCATTTTAATGATGTTTTCAGAGAATTTATTTAAATTACAAATTTTTTAGTTTAAAAAAGTTTTCAAGAACAAATACAAGGGCTCAAACGATTCTATTGCATTTAGACCGATTATTTGAAAAAAGAACCACTCAAATTTAATCGAGTTAAAAGATAAAATAGAAAAAAAATGTCGGATTATTATGTTGAGATTGTCCAACAAAAAGTGATCTCAATCCGTTTGATTGTTAGTTATTTGAGAGGAATTAGGGTTTTTTAATAAGAAAAGAGAAAAGGAGGAAGAAGGAAAAGAACAAAAGCAAAACAAGATGATAGAAGAAGTGTGAGACATTCAAATGGAAAGGGTTGAAAAGCCACTCTTAAAACAACTGCTCTACTGCCTCATACACTGCAGCTCTGCAAATTTAGCATCTTCCTTTTAAAATTATGAAATTCGTTTCTTCCAGCTTATATTATGGAGTTCGTGTTTTAATTAACATTAAGCTGACCATTAGATATCAAAATTTTGTAACTATGTCATTCAATTGATTCATAGTCCTCTCTTATTTTGGGAAATTTTTACACTATTTTTCTCTTTTTAAGGTCTTGTTATTATTTAGGTTATGATGCTACGGAAAGATGTTTATTTTGCTTAGTTTTCCATTGTTGAGCTCTCATTCCATATGGCTCTGTAGCCTCCTCTAGGGCCCAAATCCCATTTATCAAGACTCAACACATTAAAGTTTTCTTTTTAAAAGTTGGATTTCAATTACTAGTCAAATGATAGTAAAATTATATGATTGATCAAATGATACATCAACCATTCACAAATTAATTTATCAAACTCTTTTAATTGTTATGTAATATCAACTTATAAACTATTCCCAGTACAATTCCTTGTCAACCTACATTTGCTATCATTTTGATTCTATCCTACATTTCCAGAAAATCAGTAGCTACAATTCTCAGCTGATATTATAGGATTTCTTAAAATTGGTCATTGTGTCTATTCCGATCTCTCAAAATTTTGAACAGTAAGCCTAAAGAGGTTCTTTTTGTGCCCAGGATGCTTCACCTCAATTTCCAAAATCATATATTGATAAATAAACCTACACCCTTTCTTTTTATAAATCAGAATAAAGAGAAGAGAACATAACAGTTTTGCCTAATACTAATAAAAGTTATTCAACCTCATCCTAAGCAAAATAGTATTCGTATAATAGTTCAGACAACTCACTTAAAACTCGTTTTCAAGTGCAATCAAGTAGGACTACACTCATGATTTCCCTAGCAATAACCCGATCGTGAAGTGAAAAGAAGAGCAAAGGATACGGCAGTTCGACAGATAAAAATAATGTAGAAGCCATCCAGAACCAAATGGAAGTCTTCAAGGAACATTCATAACCTGAATGGACTGCAACACATCGGATACAGCAATTACAAGGTCGCCAGATTTGATCAGATTTCTGGCTTTGAGCAGCGCGAAGGTTTTGTTCAGATTGCTCTCCATGTCATCGGAGAAGCTCAAACGGAAGGGTATGAGACCCCACTGTAAGTTCAGTCGTCTTCTCACAGACGTTGTTGTAGTAAATGCAAAGATGGGGCAGTCAGGTCGACATCGAGAGAGGAGTGAAGCCATATGGCCTGTCTTCGTGTAGACAAAAATTGCATCCACTTCCAAATTATTAGCTGCAGAATCACAAACCACAATAAGATATAAAAGAAACAGCTGTTATAATGACCTAGTAGCTGGACAAGCCACAAAACAGCATGTATACTATCTCTTGTGGGATAGTATTAAATTCATAGCTTCTAAGTGGGTATTGCTTTGAAACTTTTCCAGAGTTGCCCTTTTTTGTGCTTGTTGTAAACAGGTCTTTTCTTCTGTTGTTTGAGGATTTCTCCTCCTCTTTATCTCTTTTTCTAAATTTTTGCATAAAATATAAATTGTCCTTCAACCAAAAAAAAATCTCCATTTATATCACTACTTTTAATCATTTCTTGAATTCAGACCTAGGAAGTACATAAAGAGGGACAATTTTTTATTTGCGCAAAATCAGTCTGTTGTATGCAAATAAATTATATATAAATTTATTAGATTAACGCGTAAATGAGTCATGTATAGAAACTAACTAATTCATCAAAAGTTCCCCAAAAAAAATCTGAAAAGGCCTATAAGTAGTTACACTTACACAACGCACTGTTAAAAACAGATAAAAAGTATTTTAAAATACTTTTATAGATTATCTAAAAGAAGAGAAAGCTCACCCATCTTGGCAGCAGAATTGCATATTTCTTCTGAAATACTGTCAGAAAATGATGATGCTATATCTGGGAGTGTCACTGATTCAGGGCGTCTCTCTTCCCTCCACCACCTCTCAATTCTTAGACTGACACTTCTCAGAACAGCCAATGCCTTGTCTGGGTACTGGCCCATGGCTGACTCCCCAGAGAGCATCAGAGCATCTGCCCGTTGCCTCACTGCTTCAGAAACATCTGCAACTTCAGCTCTGGTGGGTGTCGGATATTCAATCATAGATTCAAGAAGCTGGGAAGCAACTATAACTGGCTTATTTAGTTGCCTGCAAACTTGAACAATCCTTTGCTGGGCTGACGGCACTTGCTCCAGTGGTATCTGCGCACCCAGATCTCCTCTTGCTACCATAGCTCCATCTGATGCTAAGATGATTTCTTCCAAATTCTTCAACGAGTCAATACTCTCTATTTTCGCAATGACAGAAATATCACTGCATCATCATAAAACCAAAGATTATATATGTCAAACATTGTGGAAGAGAGGGAGAGTAACAGAGAGACATGAGAAATTCTGTGATCCATTGACATGCAAATTATTATACAAGTTTATGCTTAGGAATATATACCTACAAAGATATCACACAAATTAACAAGCAAATCAGAAAAACAATGCATATTCAATATAACAATGTAACTGACCTATCCGCAACCTGAGAACCAAAGTGCAAAAAAATGAGAGAGCAAAAGAAAAACAGATACATATGTAAACAAAAGTGATATGTACTTACCCATCACGGGATCGTGCGGCGATATAGCTTTTAAGATGTTTGATCACTTCGGCAGACTTAACAAATGATATGGCTAAGAAATCAACCCCCTCGGCAATTCCAAAATCAATATCCAACCAGTCCTAAACATATAGAAGCCTTGAAATAAGAGAGTATCTCCACAAAGTTTGTAAAATATAAGCACTACTTCTTGAATACGCTCAATATATATTCCTCAAAATGACCTTGATACTTAATGAATAACAACAAGCTTGCAAGTATCCCGAAAATTTGAAATTAAAGAAAAGTAGGTGCGTTTGATTTTTTTTCGGGGTTGAAACCATCTAAAAAGATGTAAACTAGCTTAAACAATTCCGTGCCTCTTATTGGAACAAACTAACTTTAGTTGATATTACCACACGTCTTAGCACCAAGCGTATGCATCTAACTCAAAATATGAATTTACAGAGGAGAAATGGAAGGCAAGCGAACCTTAGAAGAAATTGTGGGGAGCATGGCATTACGTTCGCGCACTAAATGTCCATCTCTCCAGAAGGTCAAATTTGCCCGTGGCAACATCAATCCAGGGTCAGTACATCTGCACTTGACGTCTGGACCAATTTTCTCAATCACCTCAAATCTCACCATTCCACCATCCACGAGGAGTTCATCACCCACTTTCACATCTGTATCATATCAGATCTTATTAGAAACTCACAAGACAACTACCAAGGCAATGCATACACAAATGCAACTACAAACATCATTTTAGTGAGATAAATTGGACAAAATATATTTCAATTGTAACAACCTTCCGCAAAACCATCGTAATTAACATTTATGGTACGTTCTGGAAGCGGTGAATCAAAAGCTCTAACACTAAAGTTCCAGACTTCACCATCCTGCATGTAGAGGGAACAAATTAGAATTATGGAAATTCAAAACTGTTTATTGAACATGATAGGATCGCTGAAACTAGCAATCTTGAATGAGTTTAATCAAACTGATTGGAAGTTTTAAAACAGATTAACAGTAAGAAGCTATTAACATCCTAATTCAATTATAGTTGCACTACTTTGCCTAATATCCATCGATACGCTCTGTCAGCTATATATTATGGAATTCTTAAGTCAGTAAACAGTAAACAATTAATAGGGAACAGTGAGTACTCAAAATCCAAAATTGTACCTCGGCTTTGGCAGAGGAAGCGCCGCCAAGATCCCCCATGTGAATTTCACTTCCTTCAGTGTCCATCATGATGGCAACAGCATAGCCCTTCTCTTCGTTGAGTCTTCGAACGCGCTCGATCACTCTACGATGCCACTCACGCGTGCCGTGACACATGTTGATCCTCGCCACGTTCATACCTCCCACCGCGAGCGCCTCAAGCTGCTCGAACCCGCAAGTAGCAGGGCCAATGGTGCAAACAAGCTTAGTCCTCCTCGTGCTCCTGAAGCCATTCTCTTTCAGCTCCGCCTCCGTCACCGTATCCACCTCTATCGAGCTCGAATCAGACACCGCGTGTGTATACTCCCGCGAATCAGCGGATAAAACCCCGACGCCGTTATCGGAGACCAAGGTCTGTGTGGACGCAGACAATGGAGGCTCAGTATTAGAAGACGAAATGGCCCTAATGGAGAGCCTGGTGAAAGAGACTGGAAGCCGACGATTGGTGGTGGGAAGGAAGGGTGTAGGAGTGGAATGCTTCGACAAAGTGAGATTAGGGGACCCCGTTGACGGGGTGAAGAAGTAGAGCGACTGTGACATGGTACAATCGGGTACTGTATTAACCGCAGAATCTTCAAACAGACAAACAGAGAGAGAGAGAGAGAGAGAAGAGAGAGAGAGAGAGAGAGAGAGAGAGAGAGAGAGAGAGAGAGATGAATTGGGTATAGAGGGAAGGGTGTTGGGGGGAGGGGGGGAAGAGAGGAAGTAGGCGGCTAGGCGGAGATAGCAAAGTAAGGAAGCCAAGGGGGATCTGATTTTTAAGAGAGAGAATCCCGAATGTCAGCCCACCTGTATCTCCGACAGCTAATTCAGCGATAAAATCGAAGTTCTACTGATTTTTCTTTTAATTTTAACTAGTTCTGTTATTTTATTATGTTAATTTATGAAATAATATATTGTTTAAATGGTTAATATCACATTTACTTATATTTTGTCTTAAAATTAACTTACTCTTAAATTAATTTTTATTTCTAATTAGTCTTCTAATTTTTTTCATCTATCAATTTACCTCTCCAACCATTCAATGATTATTAAATGGTAACATGCACGGCACATACTTATTTTTTCTCCAATTGTACCCATTTCTTCAACCTCATAAATTACTTATCTCCTATGTTTTTTCATCCAAAAATAAGCTACAAATTGCATCTCCCGCTTTATTCATTTGTCAAAATTTTGACAAATTCTTTTCTAATTTCAGTAACGGTTCAATTTTAGTATCATGCAAGTTCGGTTTTGATTTTTTCAATCATATTTATTTTTCTCATTCATGAATAAATATTGCTATTTTTTCTAAACTCGAACCATTATTACTTTTTCTAAACCCGAACCGTTATTATTTTTTCTGAACCCGTACCATTGCTATTTTTTATCAATCATATTTAATTTTCTCCAGCATGAATAGTGTTGATATTTTTTCTAAACCTGAACCATTGTTATTTTTCTTAAACCCCAATCGTTGCTATTCTTTTCTAAATCCAAACCGTTGCTATTTTTTATCAATCATATTTATTTTTCTCATTCATTAATAAATGTTGTTATTTTTTTAAATTCGAACATTTGCTATTTTTTCTAAACTGGAACCATTGCTATTTTTTCTAAACTTGAACCGTTGCTATTTTTTATCAATCATATTTATTTTTCCCCAGCATGAATAAATGTTGTTTTTTTTCTAAAGCCGAATCGTTGTCATTTTTTCTAAACTCAAATCGCTATTTTTTTCTAAACCTGAACCATTGCTGAAACTAGAGTAGAATTTGTTAAAATTTTGACAGGTCAGTAAAGAGAGAGATATAGTTTTTGGCTGATTTGGATGAAAAAACATGAGAGATGTGTAGCTTATAAGGTTGAAGAAATAGATAAAATTAGAGAAAAAAATATGCATGTATCGTGCATGTGACTATTTAACAGTCATTTAACGGTCAGGGAGGTAAATTGATGGATGAAGAAAGTTGGAGGACCAATTAGGAGGGAAAATTAGTTCAAGGAGTTAAGTTGATTTTGGGCAAAGTGGAGGGGGTCATATGATATTAACCCTAATATAATAATTCATAAAATTGTGTATATAATAAAAATTATATTAAAATAACATTTTAAAATAACATAATGTTATTGTTTGTAAATAGAAATATATATAATTATTTTAATTGTAGATTTTAAGTAAAAAATCTATATTTTAATCATTTTAAAAAATTTCTATGCATTTTATCTGTATTTCATTTCATGTATGTTATTGTAATTGAATTTAATTTATATAATTGATTATCAATGATTTGATTTTTAAATAATAATATTTCATCCAGGACAATTAAAGAATTATATGATATAGTCAGGGTAATTTTCGTCTAAAATTTTTCATAATTACTCTTAAACCTTTTTAACATTATTGTACACCAAAATTATATCAACTTTCATAATTGTCATCATATATATATATATACCAAATTGGATATAATATTCAACAATATTTAATAAGCAAATCAAAATGTAAATACCATAAAAACTCACTGATCATGGAAAATTTATAATTTTAAGATTAAACAATATACTATATCTCTTCATAATAATACTAAAAAAAGTATTTCTCATGTATTTTGATAATAGTAAAGACAATTGTAAACATGTATCTCATTAAACATTAAATTGCAAGTACCATTGAAAAAAGGTTTAGGTACTAATCTCCCCATATAATTAGAATAATTAAGCACCACGAAACAGATGTGTGTTGCATATCATGGGGAAAGCTAATGAGTTTACCCTTCAACAGCTACGATGGGGGACATATTAAGGTCTTCGAGGCTATCAATTGTGATTTGATTATATGTGGTTATTTTCCATAATGAGGTAAAATCACTAAGCCATGAAGCTTAGATATGTATATGGTATAAGTTTAAAGGGCAGAGTTTTGAAAATCTCTCACCTTTAAACCATGATACTGATATTCATAATTTACTAGTTAGATTAGAGAGTGGTCTTGAATGTGGATTAGTTATAATGAAAATTTAAAGGATAGTAATAGTTCTGATGACTCAGAATATTAGGTTGAAGATGATAGTTCTACAAAGAATCTGACGCCTCGTTGAGTGGATATTTTGTTGATTATGGTGATGATAGTAATATTGTTAAGAATAAATATGTGGTTAGGGTTTTAGCTATTGTTGATGCTAGTAATATGGCTAGGTTTGAACCTGATGTTGATGCTAGTAATGTGCCTAGGACTGAACATGTGATTGATGGTAGTAATGTAGCTAGTAAGGTGACTAGGACTGAACTTATGATTGATGGTAGTAAATGTAGTTAGTTCTGTTTATATACATGAACTTTATGATGTGGAGTTAGATTATGAGAACAGTGAATATGTAGGCAGTTATGATGATGATGATAGAATGGTTCCTAGGTTTCTTGAATATCATGAAGATGTAAACAGGCAAAGGCCTGTAAAACTGTTGGTAGGCATGTTTTTTATTGATTACAAGGTTTTCAGGAGAGCACTTAAGACCTATGCAATCCAACATAGATTTGACTTTTCATACATACACAATGAATCTAGGAGAATCACATGCGTATGGAAGAAGAACAGTGGATGAAGGATCCATGCTTCTCCTAATTCAAGGATGGTTCCTTTCATATTAAAACTTTTCAACATGAACATAGGAATGACCAGTGCTAGAATGATTCATCTTGGATAGCTCAAGAGTACTGTGTGAAGTTTAGAGATTCTTCTAATTGGGAAGCCAGGACATTAAAGGAGGAAATTATGAGAGAATATAAGGTGAATCTTTCTCTGCATAAGTGTTATAGAGCCAACTTTAAGGCCTTAAAAATGATCCAATGTGATGCTGCGCAATATGCTCATATTTGAGATTACTGTGAGGTTGTTAAGAAGATTAACCTTGGTTCTAGTATGAGAGTGCTTTTGAACTTAAGTGTTTTTCAAAGATGTTTTCATTGCTTGTTTTCATGTAAACAAAGCATTGTTACTAGTTTTAGGCCCTTTACGTGTTTAGATGGTTTCCATTTGAATGGTTTTTTTTTTTTGGGGGGGGGGGATTTATTATTAGCTACTGTTGGGATAGACAACAATGATAACATGTAGTTGTGGACAGTGAAACAGAGGAGGCATGCAAGTGGTTTGTCGAGTTATCGTTAGGAGAGATTAATACTGACATGTGACCCACATTCACGCCAGACAAAAAAAATGCTTAATAGAAACCTTAAAGGAGGTGATGTTACATGCATGGCATAAGGTTTGTGTTTGACATCTTTATGCCAATTACATAAAGCTTTTTCCAGCAAGTTGTTAAAAACCTAATGTGGGGTGCAACTAGAGCTATCACTGAGAGGTAGCTTTAAACGAACTATAAATGAGATAAAGGAGGTGAACACGACGGCACATGCATTGCTTAAGAAAGAGGCAGCTTCCTCTTAGTCTAAGCATGGTTTTTACCCGGGGGTGAAGTGTTATGCAATCACAAATAATGTAGCTGAATGTTTTAACAAGTATATTTTGGATAGTAGGGAAATGCCCATTATTACCTTGATGGGAATGATAAGAAGGTTATTGATGAAATGATTTCAGCAGAAGAGAGATGTGATGAGATTATACACTAACTGAACCTTCAAGTTGTATTGCTCATCTGAGTGGTGAGAACTTATGAGAGGTGGAACACATGTACGGGTCCAGGTGTGTGGTGCACATGCATAAAAGGACCCGTGGGTGTGGGAGTTGGGATTCAACTAGCATTCTTTGTCCACATGCTATTGTGTGCATTCATGTATAAAGGGAGGAAGCTGAGAGATATGTGGATGAGGTGTACATCAAATATATGTATTTTGAAGGCATATGAGTGCCTCGTTGAACTAGTTTCATCTGCTGATCAATGGGACATTGTAGAGATGGATGAGTCAATCAGGCCACCTACTATGCACAAATGACTGGCAAACCAAGAAAAAAAAGAAGGTTGCAAGAAGGAGAAATAACATCCCACAATGCTACTAGAGCATCTGGGCGAAGAAGGATAAAGTCTGATAATTGTAATCGAACGGGCCACAATGTAAGGTGATGCAAATAACATGTCAACCCCAACAGAAAGGAAAGGAGAAATATATAGTAGTCCCAAACAGTAAGTTCTATTACTTATCAAAGTCATTTATAGTTTGGTAATTCAATTTGGTTTGATTTTTTTTCTATTTTTTTTCAGGTTCAAGGAAACCAAAGAGCTTCCCAACTTGGGCCTACCCTCATAGTTAAGTAGGGTTCAAAAAGGCCATCCCTAAAAGTATCTCAAAGAGAATCTCAAGTAAGCAATGTACAATGTCTTTTATACTTGAGAGACATAATTATAGATAATCTTATGAGTGGGTGTTGGACATAATGTTTGAAATTGATTTACATTAGTTGACATATGATTCTGCGTGGATGTTTTGAAGCTAAAATAGTTGTTAAAGTACTTGCTAGATTAAGTTCTTATATATAGTCAAGAAACTCAGCCTAGTCAACAACAATCATCTTACACTTCCAACGTAGGAAGGAGAGGAAGAGTAAGGACAGGAAGGAGATGATCCATTTAGAATGTATCACTACCTTTAGTGAATGATATGTATTTTTGTGAACTATATTTAGAACGTCTTTATTTTGTGAATGACATATTTTGGTGAAGGATATTACAATATTCTGTAAATGATATGCTCCTAAAACTATTTTATAAAGGATAATACCATTATTTTATAAAGGATACGGTATGTAGTTATTTTGTTGAAGGATATGATATGGTAGCATATAATGTTGGTTTAATGATAAATACTTTCAGGATGTTTACAGTTTTCTAATTTTATTTTATTATAGTGCTATCAAATAATAACACTATGTTATACATCTATTCAAAATAGCATATGGTAATAGATTAATACATTAAGATGAGAAATGCTCTTACAGTTGAAAAAAATGAACATTTCTCTTATGATCAAAAGATCTACATATGATTCAAATGACTTCATATATCCAAAACATTGAAATAACTCGCAAAATTTCGATACACCAAATCAAATTAAATTAATTATTTTTAAGTTTGGTAATTTGAGCATCGAGCCTAACATTATGGTTAAAGATGATTGCATAGTTCTCATTAAATTATATAATTCCTCTTCTATCTTCATAATCCACATGTTTTTTACTGGTTTATCATACCATTCAAAATAACTGCAATGGAATCCTTCTTACCATTGTGCACAATAAAAATACCTTCTACATCGATTTTTGTGTCCTTAATGGAGCGCTTAAACCATAATAACTAAGTGTTCTTAACCCTCTAGAAGCAGCAGAACTGCTTGATTAAGTCATTTTAAAAAAGACTATACAAATTTCTTAAAAAATCAATTAGAAAATATAGCTTGTTGAAACTGGAGGGCAGATGAAACCCAAACAATGGTGAAACTGAAGCAAGAAAATTATATATATATATATATAACAGTGGATGATTTTTCTAAGTAAGAAAATTATATTATCAGTCGTTGTGGATAATGATTATTGATGGTGTTATTTTTCAACAGAACAAAATTTATCAGGATAGATTTAATTATTTGTCAAATTATGAAGAATCAATTTTGTAAGATGAAGACGGTTGATGGTGAAGAGAAGGGTGTAAAGTGAGTAATTTGTGTGATAAAAATTAGGTGAAATTATTTGTGTGTTGTGAAATTAAAATTAGATGAATTTTGTGATGATTTGTATCATGTGTGTATTAAGTAAAATAGGATGAATACTAAGTTTAAATTTAATGTGCAATATTTTAAATTAAATTAGTGATTTATTTTAACAGAAAAACTAAAACCATATTTTTAAATTAAAAATTAAAATGATTGATGTGACATTTAAATCCTTTTTATATAAAAAAAATTTTGAAAAAACTTTTTTTATAAAAACATCCCAAGCAGACCCTAATTGCTATTAACTGAAGATTTTGAGGGACTAAAGCCAAACATTAGGTGTAAACCATCAGAATCTGAAACTAAGTCTTCTAGATTAATGTTATGTAAATTAAGAATATGGAAAGTTAACTAACATTACATACCGCTACTGAGTAATGAAAGAAAGAATGAAGAGGCAGTATGATAAGGATGGCGTTGAAGTTTTAATAAAATGGATTCCACTTTTCTTCAAAACGAATTAGATTCCGAAACATGATTCCATATTGAATAAATTATTTGGTTTTCTGTTTTAAATTACCTATAGGAGATGTTACACGAATGATGTAGTACATTTAAATTATTTTTTTTCATAAATATCATGAACCGAAAAGATCACTTCAAAAATTTGACCAAAAAATCTGGGATGTTCATTGAGTGGTTTGGTTTAATTTTAGATCAATTTTATAATCAAACCAATATAATCAATTTGATAAATAAGTAAATTAAACTAAACAAGTCAAATATATAAATTGATCTAAACAAATCATTAAGTATGTTTTTGATTTGGGTTGGGTTGACAGTTTCATTTTTTTTGTATTTAAAACTAATAAAGTACATGTATGAAAATAATTCATCTTAATTAAATTAGTTTTTTTGCACTAGATAACTTAGTTCATAACATAATTTCTACATAATTAATAAATGTTATGTGCATTCCCTAACTACTAGCCATAGGGCATCACGTGGTGTGCCGTATAGAAGGGTTTTTACAATAGGAAAGGGAGGTCAGAGGCCCGAGCTCTGTAAGGGGAGGAAGCTGACTTAGTCAGGTCGATCTCCCAAGAGCTCGGACCACACCGTAGTGAAGACTAAAAATAAGGTGAAGGAGGCCTAGCGCAAGGGCGCAACTAGTCCTATGATAAGTGTCGGTCAGGGTCAATTGTCATGATGAAACGTCGAGTCAGCCCCCCAAGCAGCCAACCAAGTATGGCATGACTATGGGGATACCGAAATTAAATGCACACTCCTTTATGCCAGTTTAGGAGATAGAGGCGTTAAAGGCCGCCCCCAACTCGTCAAATCAGAAAAAGGTTGTCACTTCACCCAAGCTTCCTCGACATGGAACCTTATCCAAGGTTTCAAGTATAAATACTCCACCTACAACAGTGCAAGGTGAGCAACTCTCCCCTAAGGAAAACTCAGCCAAAATTACTTCAGAATACTGACTTATGCATTGGAGGCTCTTAAGTGAGGAAATCACCCCTCGATTCTCTTTATCTTGAGAGTTCTTTGTCTGTGTTTTGCAGATTTTCAGGTTTAGAAAGTTTACGTGAGGGAAGGAGATTGCGTAAAACTTCACTACTGAACTTTTCGATACAAACAAATAATAAAATGAGTCTTTTTTCATTAAGCTGAGGCAGTATTTTGCATGAAGGTTAGGCTAGGTTGTGAAATTAAGCTTATTTGTTATCTAAGCAGTCCTTCAGCTTGAGTTGTGTGACTTTAAGACGAAACTGGACCCATACTGAATTTATTGGTTTCTTCAAAAATGAAGCCAAACAAAATCATTTTTACTGTATAAACCGTCCAATAGATTAAACTTTGAGTTATTGTTGGCATTTTAGTTGATTCGTTCATTTCTTTTGCACATCCCTAAAAACACATCACTTCAAAAAAGTTCAATTGTACTAAATTAACATACATTGTATGAATTTATCACTTTATTTATTTGTATAGAAGGAGATTCAAATTAGTGATTTTTAAAAAAAAAATCATGACTAATGATTGATCTATTACTTTTAGAATTACTAGCTCAGGAGTATTTTTTTTTAAGGTATTGAGACTTGAACTCAAGATTTTTCACCTCTAAGTCATAAGCCTTGAGGTCAATATCACTTTCACTCAAGTAACCCTGCTGGGTGGGTTGGTCTTCTCATTTCCTTTGACAAACTAGGAGCATAATTCAAAGGAAGAACTACGAAAATGATTGAAAAACATATGTAAATTGCAAAAATGTTTGAAATATTTTGTTTTGTCAAAATAACTGGAGTAAATAATTTGATTACTAAAGTACACATGCATAAACATAACTATTTTATTTACACTTGTATAATTTTCGTAACTAAATTAGTTACCTCATCAATTCTCGATCATTTTTATAAAAAAAAAGTTTTTCAACCATTTTTACAGTTTACGTTGAAAATGTGACTTTTAATATCAATTTTCATAATTTGAAGCTATTCACTCTTGATAAAAAAAATTATGGGTTTTTAGTCAACTATATCATGTTAGAAACTTATTTTGTAAAAAAACCGATAATATTTATTATTAATATTTTATCCAACAAATTAAATAGCCAACAAAAATAGACAATTTTACTATTATAACCCAAATATTATAGATTATTAAAATAATTATTTAACAATTACCAAAATTGAATATAATTAATGAAAATAATTATATACGAAAATTATAGAAATAATGGACCATTAAATGCTGTATTGGAATTATTGAAAAAGTACTATTACTCTATTGTACAAAATAATCCCTTAAATTAAGAGATTGTTCCATCTTTAACAAAATATGCAATGTATATAGCAATGTTAATTACCCTAATACTTTTAATCAACTCTTATATTTCATCGTTCTCTAATATTGATAGATTGAAAGGTCATGCTAAGAATCAACTAATTCCCCAAAAACATAAGGGCTTATTCAATCTTTAGAAAAATGCATTTAATGAAAATAATTATGAGTAATTATATAAAATATACTTAGATATTATTAATAAAAATAATTATATAACTAAAATGAACCAATAAATATGAAAATCAAATATAATTAATATAAGTAATTATCTATAACATATATAAAAGTGTCAAAATTGGAGAAACTTTTTTGGACTTGTAAAGAAAAAAAATTCACGATCTTTGATAATCGATCGTGAATTTCTTATATCATAATATGAAAATATAGAGAATAATTAATAGAGGGAATGAGCGAATAGAGATACCATGATTTACGTGAAAAATCTTTAAAAGGAAGAAAAATCACGAGCATAATTATGATGCTCTATTATATTTTGTGGAGGTAAGTGCATTTTAGCTATGTGTTGTTATTTTTTTGTATGTTGTTACATATGTCTCTATTTATAGGCATTCAATCAGTTACACAAGATATGATGTAATTTATCTAATTCTATCTAAAAATAGGATCATGAAATATTCTCTAAAACCTAGCTTATCAACAATAACAACCAAGTAAATCTTGACCGTCTGATCAATCTAATGGTTCTGATTAGCTTCTCTTTAGATTGCCACGTCGGCAATCCATGTACTTTTGTCTGATTGGTATGTTCTTCATAACCGCCTAGTTGATCCTACGGTTCTCACTCTAACTTCTCCTCGATGGAATATTCGGTTTAGATCTTGTCATGTGTCATGTGAAATTTTGCCTGTACATTGACCCCATTACACTCAACGGAATTTTATTCGTAGAGTGGAATGATCATCTTTTCTTGTTCTGACGTTATGACGCCCATTTATGTTCTTACGTGCTTCTTGAAAACATGCGACATTATTTTTCCATGTAACATTTTGATTCTCCGTTGTTAGCGGTGGTTTCTCATTTTCTTTACGCCGTTACATTTTTCTGTACCCGTTCACAAATGCTTTGCAGTTGTCGAACAGTTTTTTTATTAGTTTATTGTGGATGCTGATTACTTCTTCTTCATCTGGTATTACGTCTTTTTGTTCCTTTCGTGACAAACTCATTGATAGAGTTTTTCCCGTTTCTTCATTTTTCATTTTCATTCTCTCGTACGTTAAGATCTGTGAAAGAATGTTGTACAAGAATAATAACATAATAATTTATTGAAATGAGTAAGGAGAGAGTTTACTATTTCATAATTGCATCGCATGAGTTTGAGTTTGATGTTCCGCATTTGTTGGTAGAGTTTCTACCGTTTCCTTGTTTTCTTTTTCCTTCTTTCATTTCGTATTTTCCCTTTATACTTCTTCTTTGATCAACATGAGTTACTCTGTTTGTGAAATTTTTTTTCTATTAAACTCCCTTTTGTTGTACTACATTCAAAGACTTAGCAAAATTTAGGGATTAAAATCTGGTAATGTGCTGACTTCAAGCCATCAACGAAATTCGTTCTTAAATATTTATGAAACTTTTGCCTCCTAGTTCTCTTGAGAATAACTATGTTCTTTTGTGAAATCTGTTATCGAGGATAAGACTTTAATTTTCTTATGATATACTTGCTTCCTCAAGGAATAAGTTTCAAATAAAGAACCACGACCACATCTTCATTCTAAGAGAATGAATCACAAACTATCATTTTCTTTTGAGATGATGACTTAGGTTCAAATAAAGAACTATGGTCTCCTTTTAATTTCCTTCTGAGAACGACATCTGTAGACTTTCCGGACTTAGGCTCATTCTGTGGAACCATAGCCCCATTTTGATTTCCATCTAAGAACGGCGTCCGTAGACACGCCCAAGGACTTAGGCTCCTTTCGTGGAACCCTGATCCCTTTTTGATTTACTACCAGTTCACCGATAGAGTTTTTGTGTTTCCTTTCCATTCCTCCGCTTTGCACTTTCTTATTTCATATTTCTATATTTCTCTTTTTCGGTTTCCTTTTTATGCTTTAACCTTTTTCCTTCATTTTCTCGCTTATTTTTCTTTTACTCCCGGCATTCCCGTTCTAAAATGTTGAAGTCGCGGCCTTCCTTTGCTTGACAATTCTTTACTTGGCTTTACTTGTCCTTCCTTTACTTAAATTTCATTTTCTTGACCTTTTACTTACTCAACTCAGCATTTATTTTCACTTTTCTTAACTCGACTTTTTCTACTTAGTCCTGAAGTTCTTTCATCAACTTATTTTCTTTTCTGCTTCTTAATTCTTTCCTCAACTTCTTTTCTTCTATGCTCCTATGTTCTTTCTTCAACTTCTTTTCTTTTCTGCTCTGAAGTTATTTCCTTAACTTTTTTTGTCTTTCTTTACTCAGATTTTCGTTACTGAACTTTTTATTTTTTGTCTTTTTTACTCAACTCAGCCTTTCTTTTTTTTACTCAGCTTTTCTTTACTCAGTTCTGAAGTTCTTTGCTCAATTTTTCTGAATTTCTTTTATATTATGCTCTGAAATTCTTTCATCAACTTTTTTTTTGTCTTTCTTTACTCAGATATTCTTTACTGATTTTTTTTTCTGTTTTTCTCTACTCAGCTCAGCCTTTCTTTTCTTTACTCAACTTTTCTTTACTCAGCCTTTCTTTACTCAGCTCTGAAGTTCTTTCCTCAACTTCTTTTCTTTTCTGCTCTGAAGTTTTTTTCTCAACTTCTTTTCTTTTCCTGTTCTGAAGTTCTTTCCTCAATTTTTTTTCTTCTTTTTTTAAGTTCTTTCCTCAACTCTTTTTTTTAGTTATCCATTCTCTTTATTCTGTTCCTGCCCCTTGACCATCACGGATTGTGTTTCAATTTCTTTTGAGAGTAGGACTTAAGTGTTGCCCCTCCCAATAACTCACGCCTTTAGTTCCTTTTGAGAGTAAGACATATAAATTAGCCCTCCCAAGGACTTACGACCTTAGTTCCTTATGAGAGTAGAACTTATGGATTGTCCCTCCTAAGGACTTACACCCTTATTTCCGTTGTCGAAGAAGAGAGTGAGTTGGCAGCCTTCATGTTATCATGCCATAAGTTTTGATTGAGAGTTTCAAATCAAATTCTGTAAGATTCTTCTAAAAAGTTAATTTTCATATGCTTCCAATAGTATAATACTCCATGTAATTAGCTTCAACTGACACTGTATAGTTTCCAAATATGTTTGTTCTGCATAATCTATCTTCTTGAACAAGCTTCATGAAAATTATTATAACTTTTGTTCAGGAGCTCCAAATCAAGTTTTGTAAAATTCTTTAAGAAGTATACATCCATATCATTTTCAACAACATATAGTTTATCATATAATATTGTCTAAATGAAGCAGCCTAAAGATTCAATTTGAATGATGTGAATAGCCTTACTTTTCTGAGTAATATGTATCAAAATTACCGTAACTTTTGATCGAAATCTTCAAATTAAATTCCGTTAAGCCTCAATGAGAGTCATAATTTTTTCTCAAGAACTCCAAATCAAGTTCCACAAATTCTTAAAGCAATAGACATCTATATATTTCTAAATATATATAATATTCTATGTAATATTATCAAAATTGATACAGTCTAAAAATTAAATTTAAAAAGCCTTCATATGTTTACTATCATGAATAACACCAATGAGAGCTGTCATCACTTTTGATCAAGAGTTTCAAATTAATTTTCGTAAAATTTTTCATAAAGTATATTTATGTATATTTCCGTTGATATAAGATTCGTCATGCAGTTGGCCCCCAGTCAATGCAACTTTATTTTCGAATTTAAGGTTCTGTATAATCCACTTTCCTCAGCGGCCTCAATGAGAATCATCATAACTTTTTCTTATGAGCTCCAAATCAAGTTCTGCAAAATTCTTCAAGCAATAGACATCTATATCTTTCTCATGAAATATTATATGCTATGTAAGTCTACCTAATTCAGTTAAAAATAAATAAATTTGAAAGATGTAATTAAGTTTACTTTCCTGTACGAAGACTACCATACTTTTAATCTGGAGCCCAACTTGAATTCCAAAAAATTCTCCATGAAGCAGAATCTCATATATTTATATAATCGCCATGTAATTTTTCTTCTAGCTTCTTTCATTTCAGTTTCCATTTCCACTCCCATTGTCGCTTCTGTTGTTAAGACATTTTCCGTTTCCGTTGTCAAGATATCTCCGTTCTCGTTATTTGTACATATTTTATTTTCTCATGAAGTCCATTTGAAGGGTTATCAAGACATAGACTTCCATTCTAAAATTTTTAATGGCTGTCTTTTTGGCTTTCCCGTTCTGTAATGAAGTGACAACTTTCCTGTTTTGGAGTGGTAGCTTTCCCATTCTGAAGTGAACGTGATCTTATTTGCTCTTTTCTCTGAGATTTTTACTCTGAAATTCTTTCCTTAACAATTTTTTTTCCTTTTTAATGAATTTTTTTGTTCTGAAATTCTTTCAAAGTTATGTTCTAGATTTTGATACTCTCAATGTTCTAGCTTTTTCTCTTTCTGAAAAACTGAAGCTTATTTGTTCTAAATTTCTGACTTCTACTTTCTGTTTTTCTTTTCCACTCTGAAGTTTTTCCCCTCAACTTCTTTTATTTTCTGTTCTGAATTTTTTTCCTTATATTCTTTTATTTGCAGAAGCTCTGACTTCAAATTTTGTGTTCTGAAGCTGACCTTAGCTTTTATGTTCTGGAGCTCTGACTTCAGTTTTATAGTTCTGAAACTCTGACTTCAACTTTTCTATTCTAAAGTTCTAACTTCAAATTTTCTGTTCCGAAGCTCTGACTTCAACTTTTCTGAAGCTCCGACATCAACTTTTATGAAGCATTTTTTATTTTATGATCTTTCTGATATGGGCTTTCTGAACTCTTTCTAAACTTTCTGAGCTCTTCTAGTCTGAGCTTTATGAGCTTTTTTCGTCTGAGCTTTATAAGTTTTTCTGAACTTTATGAGTTCTCTAAGCTTTTCTGATCTGAGCATTATGAGCTTTTCTGTTCTGAACTCTTCTGGTTTGAGCATTCTAAACTTTTTTGAACTTTTTGAGCTATTCTGGTCTGCTTTATGAGCTTTTTTGGTCTGAGTTTTATGAGCTTTTCTGAATTTTCTAAGCTCTATGAGCTTTTCTGATCTGAGTTTTATGAGCTATTCTAATTTGAGTTTTTATGAGCTCTTCTGATCTGAGCTTTCTGAGCTTTTCTGAATCTTTTGATATTTTCTGATATGAGTTTTCTGAACTTTTCTTTTCTTATTAGCTCTGATTTATTTTTAACTCATCCTTCATTCGAATGCATTTCTTTTTTTATCTCATTCCTCTCACTTTTTTTTTGCTTTGGTTTCTCTTAGCCTAGCTATTGTAGGCGGAGCTTCGATCGTCCGACAGTCCGCAGGTGACAATTCATGGGTTTCACCGGCGTTGAATTTGCATAATTCAATTCCATGAATTTTATTAATAATAAATTTCTTAAATAATGATTGTACAAAATAGATAAATCAATCAAATAAGAATGAGTGAATTTATCGTTCTTCACTCTATTTCGGTTCCATAGTCATTTTCGTTTCTACTTCCACATCTGTTTCTTCTTCTGCTTCAATTGTTGGAAGCGCGTTTGATTTGGTTTTGAGAATTTGAGGGAGAGATTTCTTGAGTTTTTCTCACCTCTCAACGAGAGCACCAAATGTAAAGGAAAAAATTCACGGTCTTTGATAATCGGTCATGAATTTCCTGCATCATAATATGAAAATATAGAGAATAATTAAGAGAGAGAATGAGAGAATAGAGACACCATGATTTACTTGGAAACCCTTTAAAGAGAAGAAAAATCACATGAAGAACTATGATACCCTCTTATATTTTATGGAGGTATGTGTCTCTTAGCTATGTATTGTTCTTTTTTGTATGTTGTTACATATGTCTCTTATAGACATTTAATCAATTACACAGAATTCGATATAGTTTATCTAATTCTATCTGAAAATAGAATCAACAGAATATTCTCTGAGATCTAACTTATCAACAATAACAACCAAGTAAATCTTGGCCGTCTAATCAATCTAATGGCCTTGATTAGTTTCTCTTTGGATTGCCACATCGGCAATCCATGTACTTTCGTCTGATTGGAATGTTCTTCATAACCGCCTAGTTGATCTTACAGTTTTCGCTCTATCTTCTCCTTGATGGAGTCGTTGGTTTAGATCTTGGCATATGTCATATGAAATTTTACCTGTACATGAATATTTTATCCATATGATTTTCTTATAATTTCTTAATTGCCCTTCTTAATGATATATAGTGTGACTTTAATCAACTATTTATCTATGTATGTTTAATATCTACTCAATTATGTTTTTTTTTTCTTTTTAAAACTTATCATATTAAATTCATTAATTAAAATATATAAAAGAGATAAAAATATTTATTTTGACAAATCAATATATTTATTGTTCTTCTATTTAAAAAAAAGATAATAGACATAAATGTTTATTTTGTATTTGGTAGAAGGTAATTTCTTATATTTATCCACGTTCGTGTATTTTTTATTAACTATTATAATGTATGAATATATGTATATGCATAAAGTAATAAAGATAATATAGATGTACAAACTGACTTAATTTATAGAAATTTAAATCACAATATATACACATTAAAACATATTTTTTGGAAGATTAGAAATATCACTATAAAATAAGAAAAGATAATGGCTAACGCTATTATCTTATGTGAGCTATCATGTACAATTGTGCGACCTTGATCAATTGGCATGTTATTTTAATTTTAATTTTTCAATAACGGGAAACAACTGTTATCCTTTTTCTTAAGATATCTTATCTAAAATAATAATTGTTTATCATATTATAACTATGTTCATTTAGTTCACTCTTATGCAATGAATCACTATAATTTATGTATAAACATTGTTATTGTGAAGTGAAATCTCAACATATTTAACCGTCATAAATAACCAGGATAAAAAAACCCTGATAGTATCAACTTTTCTCTTATTTATAATTTCAATTCAAAAATTCATTACATTGGGGTACATAATTGAACTCTACCAACTCCTTGGAAAATAAATTTTTTTACATTTGTTCCATATGCATGTACATTCTTTCATAACTTCAACTTTAATTAATAAAAACTACATAATAGTTGGTGCTTGCATATTTACCTAAACTATGATTTCTAACAATTGTGGAGAAACTTCTAGGTAGACGTTTATAGATAAAAGTTTAAATAATATTGAAATGTAATATTGTGTAATCATCATTTTTTAGAAGTTCTATTGTTTCATTTGTAAATATATATATATATATATATGATTTATGGAGTATTAAATTTTCATTGAACAATCATTGTATAAGTTTATTGATGGTTAAATATTAGTTGTGTTATTAATTAAATGTATTTGATATGGTGTTTAACACAATTAATAATTTAATTTATAAATTTAAATCATATTCTTAAATATTACTCTACACAAATAAATACGACTGGATTATCTTTGAAAAAATTTCAAACATTGAGTTAATTTTCCTAACTAAACAACCATTACTGATAAGTATTTAATTCTGAAATTTAACTTTTACCATATTTATTAAAAATTTGATCAAGCCATCTTTAAATTAAACCAAAATTAGAGTAATTACAAAAAAAAAAACGACTATATTAATTGTGTATATTCTTACCTAAAAAAGCGTAATTGATAAGCTTTTAATTTTTCTTTTAAATCAAGCCATATTCTTTAACTTTAAAATATTTTAATTGTTTAAGCATACCATTTTATTTGTTATTTAACAATTAATATCAATTCTCTTAGAAAATAATAGAATGGCAATATAAAGTCGAGTGAAACTAAAATAATTATTAACTTAATTATGTTTAAAAATGATATACTCTTTTATATCTCCACCTAGAATTGTTAAACAAAAATTATAGTGAACGAACAATTTTTTAATGGTTTTAGCAATTGACCCAAAAAATGAAGTAGGCTTGCAATTATAGCCGATTTTAAGCTTCAAAATTTTCGGAGAAAAAGATATCATGAATCCAATTCTAATCAAACAAATCTACAAGAATAATTCTAGAGAAAATATCCATAGTTTCAAGCAAAATAGTTATGCAATTGCAATAGAAGTCCTTTTTCAAGTGAACAAAAATAGTAAAGCTTTATCAGAGACAATGATTTTCTCCCATGATATTGCACATCGTGTCATTCCTTTCGTTGATCAAACTATCAAAACTTACTGTATACTTGACAAATTTCACTCTACCTCTTCTAGTTTTTATCTGGTTTTGCTAATTTTTGACTCAATAGATTCTTCGCTGTGATATTTTCTGGCAATAGAGACTACTTTTTCCGGATGGATTTGCTATCTGCTTTGTTTGTTATGCTTAACCAAAATTTTCCCATTTGTGCACATCAGTGACAATTAGCTAATTGTTTGCTGTCATTCATCTTAATCATGTTTGAGAGGGAGGGAGGGAGAGTGAGAGAGAACCCATTATCTGAACTCGAAGCTCGAGAGCGAAAGAAACATAGTGAGAGAGAGATCTCGGGACCTTACATTTATAGTAACCAATGTACTACGTAGTTTAAAGTGTGAATATTTCAGGACATGAGAAAATGACTTACTTACAAAAAAAAATTTTATTCTAAGGTAAGTACATAATTATATATGATTCATTAATTAAAAATTATTTATATATATAATTATCGATTTTTTATCTAATTATTGATAAGTGAGACAAAATATCTAATGTGAAATTAGATAATTAATATATTATTAGATAATAATTTGGATCAACTAAATATGTTATTTGTGAAATAACAGATAATTTAGTTTATAAGGATAATCAGATATGTTAATTTTGAATTAACAAATATCTAGATATTTAATTTGATTAAAATAAATATTTAATACGTAGTATTTGCCACATGTCAATTACTGATTGGGTATCCGAAATTGACATGAATTATAGTTAAAACAATGGAAAACAACCATGGCTATGCTTTGAGATGGTCAAGGAGTGTCAAATTAAAATCACCGGGTACAGTAAAGACATCGATGCCGCCGATTTGAACAAGTCGATGAGCGAGGTGACGATCGTGTGTGGCCTTCGATTGGTTGACGATGGTGGAAGGGACCGAGCTCTGGACTATAGATACAACTCTGTTTGGTGGACAATCCAGTGAGTGTTCACTGGTTTGCATGAATCAAGCGCTCATACTCTCAGTATCCATGCTTTAGTGAATTGTAATTCTACTCCCACTGATATTGAGAGAGGAATAAAAAAGGAGAGTGAAAATAGACGTTTTTAAGCTGGTTTTGATTTGGGTATGAAAGATTGAAGGGAAATGAGAGAGAGAGAGAGAGTGAGGAATCAATCGACGAGGAAATCTAGGGGAGGTATTGAGAAAGCAGTCAGATTCATGGTCGACTTACTTCACCAGTCACCACAGGAATGGTGCTTCAGGCAAACCATTACCTGAAACACTATGGTATTTAAACATACTATAGTATATGAAAATATAATATAGTATTTAAATTATACAAGTACATGAATTTTATACTGTTTAAATGAAACAGTCATTTTTCCAAATACATTTTTTTTCTGATCATTCTACTACCTATGGTTAAAAAGTGGATTATCTCTCTAGATAAATCACAGTTAAATGCTATAAAATCTAAAGAGAACTGTAAAAATGATCAACTCTCTAGTTAAAACTATAAAAATAGTTGAAAAATTATCTTTTTTACAAAAATGGCCGTATAATGTAAATAAATTATTTATGTTTGTGTAATTTTTATAAGTAATCTATTTACTTTGGTCATTTTCAATCATTTTGTAACAAAAAAGTTTTCCGACTATTTTTGTAGTTTGAGTTGAAAAATTGAATTTTATTGTCATTTTTTGTAAATTCTAAATTTTTGGTGTTACTGGATATAAAAGCCCATGAAGTTGGGCTTAATGTGTAACGGGTCCACTTCCTTGCAACTGGGACTTCAACTTCATTAAGTAGGCATACTGACTCCACGTCAACTACCACGGTGTGACCGACAATCCTGCTGTTTACCGCCTTCTTGGCTTCTTCCAGGAAACACCGTTAATCCAAAAGCATGAGCACATATACCACTTTATCCTCCGTGTACGAGATCGCAGCCCCTTATTTTTTCTTTTTCTTTCTGTTTATTTTTCTTAAGAAACTTGAAATTCATTCCCGAATTTTAAAAACTAGGGTTCTTTCTCTGGTTCCAATTCTCTGCGTTCCGAACCAGAGCAAGCCATCCATCCCCATCCCCATCCCCAATCCGATAGTACCACCGCCAGTCAGAACCTCAACTTCTGATCCACTTCGCGTCTTCGTGACCAGGTTCGATTTTCATATCATTTTCAATCTTTAAGATTTCGTTGTTAAGGTCGATCTGCAAATTTTGACATTGACATCTAAATTAGTTATATAGCTTTCATTGAATTTTTTAAATTTCAACTGCGGTTGAAAGATCCACTCTTACTGAGAATGATAAACTAATTTTTCAATTTTTTGTTTTCTTTTTGGCGTTTTAGGGAATTGTTTTTCTCTTTGGAGGACAAGATGGGAGCTTTCATGTCGAAGTTCTGGTTCATGTTGTTTCCCGCTAAGGAATATAAGATTGTGGTTGTTGGGCTGGATAATGCCGGAAAGACTACAACCCTTTACAAATTACACCTTGGAGAGGTTGTTACCACGCATCCTACAGTTGGGAGCAACGTTGAAGAGCTTGTGTATAAGAATATCCGATTTGAGGTGCGCTCTCAGTTCATCTATCATTATCTCTCTTTGTGCTACTTTATACTGTTTCAATTTGGTCCCGTTTGTGGTTAATTTTCTTCAGTAGAATTGGTTTAGATAAGAGCATTTGTGGTTGCGCCTAACTTTCTATTAGGTAACTGTAAAATATCTGTTGTACATTCAAGTACTATCAAACTCTGTTGCTGTCATATTTTCAAAGTTATGAGTAATTTTTTGAAGTTGAATTTAGGTTTGGAAGGCATTAGTGTGTTGGGGGGGGGGGGGGGGG